>QTSX02005756.1:0-354016 GCA_014839935.2 Entomophthora muscae
ACTACCAGGACGGTAGAATCACTTGCCACCAGCATTAGTGGGGCAAGTGAGTTGCACAGGATCAAGAAACCAAACAATTGAACTTCCTGATTCAGTCATTAACTCGTTTCAAGAGGTGAAAGCAAAAGCAAGAGATTTGTCCTCAAAATGGCCCACCAAAGGCAAAATCAAAACATGGTGAATAGCGGTATTCACGACATTGGGTGTCTCAGATGGCAGTGTGGCGCTTGGCACTACCGGTTTGCCACTGGCTGCTTTGGGGTGAGAAGACTTCAAATTCTTCTGTTTATTGATTTGGGTATTGGGTGCCTCTTTAGGCTCAGTGCCTTTCCTGGGACTTTGGGGGAGTTCAGAATAACTTTCAGGGAGAAATTTGTCTATTTCACCAGGAAAACTGCCGGTGTCAGGCATTGGCACCTCAGGGAAATTCCTGGCATCTTGCACTGGCGGTTTGCTTGCAAAATCCTGCAGGGCAGCTAAGGGTTTGGGTCCTGGCGGGCTGGCAGCAACTTCATCAATTAGTAGTGGGTTATTACATTCCCAGCCTATGAGTCTGGCGGTCTGCAAAGGGTTTTGTCCAGGGTTTGACTCTGATTCCGTATTTTGAGATTTAGGAGCATCCAAATTGTCATTCCTGACAGGCAGTGTCATACGGGGAATTCTCAGTGCCATCCCATTGGTTGCCAGCAAAATTGGTAAGAAACCGTATGGAAGCCACCTTCCCATATATCCAGAGCTGCACCATGCACTCAGAGACCCATATGTTATGGTGCGCGAGCTGGTTCCAGACCTGGGTCAAGGGAAGCTTGGGATCCCACTGGAGGAGGTCAAGCATGATTGGGTATGCCTCAGATATTTGTGACTTGGGGGACTTCTTGGGCTTCTTGGCTGTCCCAATCAGATTCCCCCTGTTCATCATGTTGTTGAATTCCCGCATGACAGTAGCTTGGGTAAATTGCAACTGGGCGGCAATCTGTTCCCAGGACAGACCCTGTAGATTCAGTGCCACAATTTCCTGAGGAATTTGGGCGGTGATGATTCATTGCTTGGGACGCTGGGCCAGGGGAGCTGAAGACTGATTGGCTGTAGGGGGGGCAGGTTGGCTGGTGGCAGGAAGTTGTTTCAAATCAAGGTTGCTATCCTGATTGGTTGGTTGGTGGGCAGCTTGTGTGGGTATGGGAGCAGGGGCAGAGCTAGACTCTAAGTGACTCTCAAATAAGTCAAAGCCATAGGGGTTGGTGGTCAGGTACAGGTCAGCTTCCTCATTGCCTGCCTCAAAGGCTTGGGTGTAAACAGGTGCCTCCACGTTCTGAGCCTCTCCTCCATTGAAGCTGGTCTGGCTGATGCTGGCTTGGCTTCTGGCGCTGTCAAAGATAATGCTTGTAAAAACCATTGTAAAAAACCTAGGATAAAATCACTAAAAGTAGAAATTTTAAAATTTAATGATTTATTTTTATTGTAATCTCAAGTCCATATTTGGAAGGTTCTCAAAACCATTCCATACAAATCTGGAGCCATGAAATGAATAAAATGCCTCTGTTCCTAAATTGAATAGCTGTTGATTGGCTATTAAACTGTTATATTTCTATTTTAGACTGCTCACACTACACATCTTGTATGAGTTCATTTTGTTTTGTGCTTGTGTAATCTCACTTCTAGATTGCTCAAGTTTTGTTTCATTTTAGTTTTTCTGTTGGTACCTCATATGAATCCTGATTGAATTATAATATACTCTGGAACAGCATCCATCCATTTCACTTGTTGCGTCAGTTCATTTTGTTTGTGGTTTGAACTACACCTCTTGATGTTTGATATAATTTTGTATAATGGGCTAGTGAAATTTTGTTTTTTGTTTGACAGTCTATTTATTAACTGAAATTTTATAAATTAATTGAATCCTGAATCTCGCGCAACTTGGATTTTGTTTAGATCTGAAATCATTTTGTTTAAATCTGAGGTATTTTTGGTTGTCACCATAGCTTTTAAAACTACTGTATCAGAGGAGCCAGGATTGAATGGAATCATGATTATTGCCCAGAAATGGCTTCTAATCACTCAGAAGCACTTAAGATTTGGATAAAGGTCAACCAGATTAAATATAAATCAAAGATGGGTCAAAGATTATTTTTATTGTAACCAATTAATTCTTCATATAACTTCTGCAAGGTTAATCTCTGGGCTGCTAGCAATGTCTTCTAGGACATTCTAATACACCCCTAATTTGGATAATTATTAATCTAGGTTTGGCGCTTATTGAGCGTCAACCAATAGAATATTTTCATCTTCATCCAGCACAGGTGATTCTTGCTGGCATGGAATAATTTAGTTACTTCAGGATCACTTCCTACTTTCAGGGCATGCTCCAAGCTTAATGCTTATTAATGTGATTAATATGGTAATTTGAGATTATGGGGAATTGAACCCAGCGCCTTGGCGCCTGTAATATTTTCCTGGCAGTGCTGCAGCACCTGCAATTATTTTTAGTTGGTGCAGGCGCTTGACGTAAAGTAATTTGGCACTTTGGCCTAACTCAATTACTAGGCAGCGCAGCGGCGCAGGCAATAAAGTAGGTTGGCATTTTGGCACCTATTCTAATTGTTAGGCGGCGCAACAGCGCCTGTATTTTTCTAAAGTGGCACAGTGGCAAATCATGTGTTATTAAGCGCTGCGGTGGCACTTACCATTGGCTTATTTATGGTTCAGGTCAGAAGACTACTGCTAATCTAATATGCATATGTTTTATACTACCAATTTATGTTATTTGGCAGCCGTAATTCATATCTGCAAGCTCTGTCATAGTTGGCATCATTGGTTTTTATACTACCAATTTATGTGTTTGGTTGCTGAAATCCATTTAAATGAGCTCTTTCATAATGGTCATCATTGCTTGGTCAAAATTCCCAACAGTAGTCATGGGGCTTATCCAAGTGATTGTTCCTCTTAAGTCACAAGGCTTGTCCAAGTTGTGTTCTGCTTAGGATTCAAAATGGTTTATCTCTGTAATAGATGACCAAATGATAGCAGTGCCACCAACTTAATGGTTAGTAAGGAAATTATGTGGAAAGTTGCTCAGGGAATTAATTCCCTGAGAGGGAGTAATTGTAGATGTTGCAATATCCTCCCCTGGGGTGATGGAAGGAAGAACCTTAGGAATTTCCTGAGAGTGTTGGGGATTTTGGCTTGGTATTGATCCAGTTTGGCATTGAGTACAGGGAGCTGGGAGTTACTTTGGACTGTTTTTTCCTTACATAGGCAGAGGCAATCATGGTGCATATGTTTGAGTTCTGTTCAAGCGCCAATACCTTTGGTGAGGTAGGTGTTATTTGGTTTGACTTCCATGAAAATTCCTGGTACTCATAATCCTGGATCCAACTTTTTCATGCTGTGGTTAACAACCCAGATCTTGTCACCAACTTGGAAGCATTCTTGATTAAGTGGGATTGCTTCTCTCTCAATACTTTCTTTTTCCTTGTCCTCTTAGTCCTTCCTGGCGTGCTGTACGTCATGATCACTGTTGTCTGGCACCTTCTTGGTCAGAGGTAATTGTGGTCCTGAGGTAGTGCTAACAATGACAGGCTTATGCCCATAGACAAGTTCATGCAGGCTTTTCCTTATATTGTAGTTAACTTGTGTTTTGCACACCATAAGTGCTGTTGGCAGCATGTTAACCAAGGCTTTTGGATTGTTGGCAGATAGCTTACTGAGGGCCTCTACTAGGAAGACATTTAGTATTTCTACTCTTCCATTTGCTTGTGGGTGATAGGGACTGACTATGGTGTGTTTTATTAAGTTCTTGACAAGATAGACGTTGGAGTCAATGAATTTAAGTTCAGTTCCTCTGTCTGTGATTAGGAGTTCAGGTTTTCCAAACTTAGCTATGATCTCTTTGCCAATAAATTGTATTGCATCATTTACTTTGTGTTCTTTTGTAGCTTTTGCTACAGGCCATCTAGTTGTATAGTTGTTGCAACATCTTTGATTACTCCCTCTTGGGGAATTAACACCCCAAGTAGATCACCAAATGGCTCATCAAATGGTTCACCAGCCAGCCAGTAAACTGGTGGCATCATTATCAGTCAACCATCTATGAAGGGGATCACCCAATCCAGATCCTAAATGGAAAACAACTTGAATAAGCCTGTAACCCAAGAGGAACATTACTTAGATAAGCCCCATGACCCCCATGACGTAAAAGGACAGCATGTGGCTTGTCATGATACTATATATTCTTCTATATTCATATCCAGTAAAGTATCATTCTCTTCTTAAATCTTCCCCTTATCTTGTTTTTTATACTTCCCAGAAGTATAAACTCAACAGTGGTAGCACAGGTAGGTTATCCATACCTACCAAACTCAAAGGAAAAATTTCTCATAAGAAAAGGACCCAAGCAATGATACTCCCTAACGGCTGGAGAGACTAAAAAGAAGGACAAGACGTTCCCGCAGGCCTCATTATCTACAACAACGTCCTTGTACCCGTTGAACAACACAACACTCTCAAAGCCCACAGATTGTTACCCACAGCACCAACCACAAAAGGACCACAGCAGCCTGAGATACCCAATATTGTATTACAGCGCCTGTGTACAGCTGAAATTGGTGCCTTTGCAGGACTACATCAGGAAAACGCCTCTCTTTGGATCAACAGTACACAAAGCAAATTTGAGCAAGTGGACTACCCCCAAAGACTCTGGGTCAGTGAAATTGCCCTTCATGTTACAGGATCTGTATCACATTTTGTAAGCAGATGGCTAGCCCAACACCTCAACCAGAAGGAAAACTGGGAGCTATTCAAGAGCTCATTCCTCAAAAAGTTCTCCATGAAGGATTCCAACATATTAATCATGACAGAACTTCAAACCTTCAAGATGACAGGAACAATTGAGAAGTACATTGCTACATACAAAGACCTATGTGACCGCGCACCCAACATCATCAACTTTGATGAACCTGGGCCACACTTGGACTTCTACAATGGCCTTCCCACACACATTAGACGTCAGTTTGACATGACCCTCTGCAAGAACCTTGAAGACATTTTTTTGGAAGGGAAACACACAGCACAAAATCTGACAACCTACATGCAACCAACAAGCGCAAGGAGAGTCCTTCAGCCAAGAAGAATCCTCAACCCAATAAGAAGAACAACCAAGCCAATAACACCCATCCTTGAACTGGGAATCACACTGCACAAGCCAACCAGACAAGCACCAAAGATACCAACAAGAAGGAAAAAGCTCAGGGGAGTGCTTAGGCAAGCTGCCCTCCCCCAACCTACAAGACTCTTACAGGGACCAGGATGTGAATTCAATCACCATGATACAAGTACCCTCCAGCAACCCTCTACTGTTTGCTGCCCAAACTGGAAATAAACTCCTCACTTATCCTTTCTGTTTTTGCAGATATCAGGACACCACACTATTCAACACTGGAGCAGACCAATCCCTAGTTGACAAGAAATTTGCTGACCTCATGAAGCTACCTACTACCCAAAGTAGTATCAGTAGAGTCATCATGGCAGATAACAGAAGCACACCAGTCACTCAAGAGGCAAAACCTTTCTGTGCTCAAATCAGAGACGTGCAAACCACACTCAGTGGCCCAATAATACCAATTCCCAAGTATTACGTTATACTTGGCCTGGACTGAATGAGAAAGACCAAACCTCACATTGACTGGGATAGTGCTACCCTCACCATACAACAAAGAGAGTTACACCACCACATTACCCAACCCGCCTTGATACGCTTATGAGGGACCATGTATTTTTTAAAATCATGGAAACACAAGAGGAAACCAACCCTAGAAAAATCAATTAGAGTACCTGCACATACAAGGTCATCCACTTTAAAATACAGAGAATTGTCATAAAAAGGACCACATCTGAGACCAGCTAGTTAACAAGTTCCCCACTGTCTTCCAAGAAACGCTACCAGGACTACCTCCTGACTGCAGCATACAATACAAAATTGACCTCAAAGGAAGTGTACCTAAAGCACAACCTATCTACTGCCTCACACTACAAGAAGACAACGCCCTAAAAGCTTACCTTGACAAAGCACTCAAAAAAGGACTCATACAACCATAAAAGTCACCTTTTGATGCTGCTGTCTTCTTTGTGGCAAAGAAAGATGGAGGACTCCTCCTGGTCACAGACTAAAGGGCAGTCAACAAGGTCACAATTAAGAGCAGGTATCCTCTGACCCTGATTGATGACCTTTTCGACGCCCTGGGGGGCCCCAAGTCTTCACAAAAATTGACTTGACAGCAGGTTATCACCAAATTTGTGTGAAACCTGAAGACATTCCAAAGACCGCATTTAGAACCAAATACAGATCCTTTGAATGTGTCATCCTCAACTTTGGCATGACAAACACTCTCAGTAACTCTGTAACCTTCATGAATGAATTGTTCAAGGAACACATTGGAAAAAGGGCAATTATCTACCTGGACAACACCATCATTTATAGTCTTAACCTACAACAACACTGGGAAGACGTCCACTTAGTCCTCTGTACCCTTGAGGAAAACCAATTGATTGCCAAGCTGTCTAAATGTGAGTTCTTCTCAGCTGAACTTCCATTCCTTGGCCATATCATCAGCAAGGACAGTATCAAGCCAGATCCAGACAAGATATGTGCCATAACTGAGATGCCAGCTCCAAGAAATAAAAGTGAACTCTGTACCTTCCTAGGCATGGTAGTCTACGTAAGAAGATTTATCCCCAACTGGGGCGCCCTAACAGCCCCCCTATCTGCCATCACAGGCAAAACAACTAAGTTTGTCTGGACACTGCTATGTGATCAACACTTCTGCCAGCTGAAGAAACACATGGTTGCTGCCCCTATCCTCCAATACCCAAAATGTGAGGGAATCTATGAGCTAGAAACCAATTCTTCTAATTATTCCATAGGAGGAATACTTCATATCCAAACAGCAGAAAAGGACTTCCTCCCTGTGGCTTATGAATCAAGGAAGTTATCTGACAGAAAACAAAGATATACCATACACAACAAGGAGTTTTAGCCATCATACACTGCCTCATGAAATGGTGATGCTATCTGGAAGGAGCCCAGATGTTAAAAGTACTCACCAACCACAAATTGTTGATATTCTTTAAAACACAACAACATATGTCAAGGAGACAAGCCAAATGGATGAATCTCATAAAGAGATACCCCATTCAAATCAAATATAAGCCAGGCAAGGAAATGCTTACTGCAGATGCCCTGTCAAGGCTATATAGCAAACATGTACTCTGCGCTGATGGCGACCCCAACTGGCCCATGTTAATCATGGGGAATCTCCAGGAAGGGTTCCCACCTGGCATCCCAATGTGCATCTAAGAGAAGGTCCTTAATAACAAACACCTGTTCAAAAACGTCTATGGTAAACTACACCAAATACTTCCAAATGGTGACACTGTACCCTACGTCCTATCAACACAAAAAATTGGCACAATCCTTCAATATCACAGAAACCTGGAACACACCCACAGCAGAAACTTGCATTAATACCTCAAGACACGCTACTGGTAGCCCAACATGCTAGATGATATCAGAGAGGTACTGAAACAATGTGAAGTCTGTGAGAAGTATGCCCAAATCAAAGCACCACCCAAGTCAGTAGTACCCGTATTCATCACACAACCCTTCAAGGTATGGTCACTGGATATTGTGGGACCAATACCTGGCAAAAAAAGGCAAGAAGTACATCATCACAGCTATTGACTATGCAACCAGATGGCTCATGGCATAAGCCACTAAAGAGAACAAAGGCAACAATATGAGACAATTCATTGGAAAAGAAATCATAGCCAAATTTGGGAAACCTAACCTCCTGATCACAGATGGAGGCACCAAACTTAAGGCCATTGACACCAACATTTAACTTGCCAAAAATGGGATAAAACACATCACAGCCAGCCCATATCACCCTCAAGCAAATGGTCAAGTAGAACAACTAAACAGCGCGCTTGTAGAAGCCCTCAGTAAGTTATCTGCTAACAATCCAAAGGCCTGGGTCAACATGCTCCCAACAGCGCTCATGGTCTTCAGAACACAAGTTAACTGCAATACAGGCAAAAGCCCTTATGAGCTTGTCTATGACCAAAAGCCCGCTCTTGTTAGTACATCCGCAGGACCACAATTACCTCTGCCCAAAAATGTGACAGACAACAGTGATCCTGATGTACAGCACGCCAGGAAGGACCAAGAGGACAAGTAAAAAGAAAGGATTGAGAGAGAAGCAATCCCACTTCATCAAGAAAGCTTCCAAGTTGGGGGAAAAATCTGAGTTGTCAACCACAACCAACACAAATTGGACCCAGGATTGTGTGGACCAGGCATTGTCATGGGAGTCAAGCCCAATAACACCTACCTCATTGTTGTAAATTAGGTGCATATTAGAATGATCAAGGCTATCAGTGGAATTAATCCTGATAGTCAAGGCTAATTTGGTTTGTACCCAAATCTGTTGGATCTGATGGATTTGCAATTCTAATTGTATCTTGGATGTTACAATGATTTGGCTAACCTGTTACATCCAGTTGGATCAAGTTTGGGAACTGTAAGCGGCTTCCATAATGGGCAGCTGTAAGCTGCAGTCACTCCAGGGTAACACGCATCCACTATTCCCTGCCAGATCATCTGGATCATCCTCAAATGAAAGGAATACAGATGCAAGAGCCTGGTAGACACTAGAAGATGCTGTAATATTCCAGACAATGGTGCAGGTGTTAATAACACTCCTGCATCCATTGCACAGCCTTTCCAGTATATACACTTCCCTTCTTTCTCCCAATAAGTGTACTTTTATACTTTTACACATTACCTACTTGATTTTACACTCTACTTAGTTATTACCTGAGATTTAAGGATAAAGACTTCAGAGTCTGTAAGACGTGTATTAATTTGTGTATAGGCCTGAAACCATACTCCCCAAAGCTAGCACTATAGACGTTAATTCCCAAGACATCCAAGGCCAAAAATATGACACTCATCAAAGGAATTGGGGCTTGGACTGAACTGAAACATATGCACCACAACCAAATCTTCCTGTGCAAAGCAAGAACAGCCCAAAAAAACTCCAGACTCCCTGTTCCCAACGCCAAACTGAATCAATACCAAGCACGCATCCCCAACACTCTTAAGAAAATTCCCAAGGCTCCAGCTTCCAGCACTCCAGGGGGAGATGTCACAAAATCTTTGATTACTCCCTCCCAGGGAATTAACACCCCAAGTAGATCATCAAATGGCTCACCAAATGGTTCACCAGCCAGCCAGCCCGTAAACTGGTGGCACCATTATCAGTCAATCATATATGACAGGGATCACCCAATCCAGATCCTAAATGGAACACAACTTGAATAAGCCTGTAACCCAAGAGGAACATTACTTAGATAAGCCCCATGACCCCCATGATGTACATGGACAGCATGTGGCTTGTCATGATATTATATATTCTTCTATTTTCATATCCAATAAAGTATCATTCTCTTCATAAATCTTCCCCTTATCTTGTTTTTTATACTTCCCAGAAGTATAAACTTGACATAGTCAATAGCTGTGATAATGTATTTTTTGCCTTTTTTATTGCCAGCATTGGTTCCATACTATCCAGTGACCACACTTTGAAAGGTTGTGTGATTGACACTGGTAGTACTGAATTGGATGATGCCTTGGATTGGGCATAATTTTCACAGAATTCACATTGTTCCAGTACTTACTTGATATTGTCCAGCATGTTGGGCCACCAGTAGCATGTCTTGAGGTATTGATGCAAGTTCCTGCTACAGGTGTGCCCCAGATATATGTGGTATCAAATGATTATGACAATCATTTGTGTTGATGGGATGTAGGGTACAGTATCACCACTTGGTAGTATGCAGTGTAGAGTACCATATACATTTTTAAAAATATGCTTGTTCTTGAGGACTTTCTCTTGGATGTCTATTAGTGTACCAGATGGGAATCCCTCTTGGAGATTCCCCATTATTAACATGGGCCAATTGGGGTCTCCATCAGTGCATATGAGATTTTTACAGTATAGCCTTGACAGGGCATCTGCAGTAAGCATTTTTTTGCCTGATTTGTATTCAATTATTATGGGGTACATTTGTATAAGGCTCATCCATTCAGCTTGCTGTCTAGATAGATGTTGTTGAGTTTAGAAGAATACTAATGAATTGTGGTTGTTTAGCACTTTGAATATCTGTGCACCTTCCAGTTAACATCACAATTTCATTAGACAGTGGACAATAGCTATCAGTTTTTTGTCATGTATTGGATATCTTTGCTCACTGTCAGACAGCTTTCTTGATTCATATGCTACAGGGAGGAAGTTCTTTTCTGCATTTTGAATTTGAAGTACTCCTCTTATTGAATAATTGGAGGCGTCAGTTTCTAGTTTATATACTCCTTCATGGCTTGGATATTGTAAGATAGGGGTGGTGACCATGCATTCTTTCAACTGTTGAAAATGTTGATCTCTTTATGGTGTTCATACAAATTTGATTCTCTTGCCTATGATTACAGATAAGGGCAAGTGTGGGGTTCCTGTCCACCAGTCCCCAAAGCGTGTCCTGGGTCATAGCCAGGGACCAGAGGAAGGGGTTGTCATTCTCTAGTAAGGGAAAATGTATCTCAGAAATATGTATAGGGGTCAAAATGGGCTTTTATTCACTCTCAGAAGGAAGATTCCCTTAGAAAACTTCTGGTATATGGCCTGGTGGGTCAGGGAAGCAATATGGATTTGCCAATACTTGGAGTCCTCCAACAATATCTTGGACTCCTTGTACTTGGTCTTGGACTCCTGCACCTTAGTCTTGGACTTCTGATCCTTAAATTTGCACTTCTGTGCCTTAGAATTAGACTCCTGCACCGCGCTTAGGATCCAGCTCCTTATTCTTGGATTCCTGCTCTGTTATCTTGGGCTTCAGCTCTTATTATAGCTCTAGTGGCCTTGTTATTCCACTTGTATAAGTCAAACCAAGCTCCTGCTGGCAATCAAAAGGCTTCCAAAAAACTTTTGGCAGAAACTCAAAAGATCTGAAAAAACTCTGTCAAAGACCTGAAAAGACCCTGTAACTTTCCAGCTAGCTTCCTTCTTACAATGTCCTTTTCCCAACGGTTCCGCCTTCAAAATGGCTTTCTTCAAAAGCTTAAACCATTGTCGCTCACTTTTTCCTATAATAACTTAAGCTTACATATTTACTTCCTTAAAAGCTTAAAGTATTAATTCACTATTTCCTTGCTTATACTTTAAGCTTTTGGCTTCCAACCAATAATGTTCATCAGGAAACATGCCAGAACTCAACAAATGAATGCAGAGCGCAGGAATAGACCATTTATGAAGTTTCAACGGGATCTAACTAAGTAATCAATTTCCATTGCTCAAACCACTCAAATTGACAGCTCTTTGCGCACCAAAGCGTTAACCGGTCCATTATTCCAGAACCAGTCTTTGCTGCATTCAACCTTCATCTATCCTAGGAACTTAATAAATAAATCTCTTACCAACACTTCTATCCACATTCCTTCTTGAGTTTACTACTAAACCAAGGCAAAACATTCCACATTTTACCACTTTGGCAAATCAATTTGGCAAGATCTTGGCTCATTTCTACGGACCACCAGTTCTTCATCATCATCTTCTCATCCTTTAGCCAGCTCCTGTATCATGATCAGCTAATCCTGCATCATGATCTTTAACAAAATCTTCCAGCTCTTCAGCTTAACCAGAAATCAGTCCATTTTAGACAACAAACAGCTCATCTTAGTCTCTAAACAGTTCATTCCAGTCTTTCACCAGCTTATCAGTCCTCTGGCTACTCTTTTATCATGACCAGCTACTCCTGCATCATGATATCTGAGCCCTTCAACTTATCCTCACTAGGAACCACCTTGGTTCCACCTTCACAATGAACCATTTTGGATCCAAACTTTAATATGAACCAACAGTCCCTCAACTAGTCTTCACTGTGATCAAACAGTCCTTCTTACTAGTCTTCTCTGCTGATTCTGTGAACCACCTTGGTTCTTTATCTCAGACCATGTTACAAGAACCTGTAAACCCAGGCATGAGTCTATATTGAATTGGCGTTTGACTGGGCCCTTGCAAGTGGCACTCCACTTAGGCCATTCAACCATAGATCAATGTCCATGCGTTATTTTTACTCACCCAGGTGATTAAATCTGGGCTTTCAGTTGCAAAGTAATCAGCTTTACTTCCCAGAGGCCTGATCACACCAAATTCTGTAGCCACTTCCCCAAGCAAACCGCCTTGATGACACCTCTGAGCAAATATATGCCCTCCAATGCTCACTTTGGGTTCCCCCCAAAGCTCCCATAGGGGCATAAACAAGGACACCCTACCAGTCCGTTAGGTAGGATTTTTTCTCAAAGACTTCCTGTAAGCGTATCAGGGTACATAGAGCCCTCAAAGCTCTTCCCCTCCCTGGCAGCCCGCGCTACCTGCCAGGGGTCCAAAACTTACAGCCCTGGTAGGCATCCCCTATCATGCTGGCACAAACTTCTACCCTGGCAGCCCGGGTTACCCTCCAGGGTCTAAACATTCTCTGGCCTGAGCAGCAAATACTACCCATCAGGCTGGATCACTCCCCACCCCTAGCATACAAAGTTCCCTGCTGAGCCATCTCATTCTTCACCCCAAGCAGCCACAGTTCCCTGCTGGGTGCAGACCTCTAGCCCATAGAAGCCAATATCTTCTTCTGGATGGAGACAAGATCTGTCTCTAGTAGTCTTTACACCTACTAGCTAGGCCTTACCTTCCCTAGTAGCCATCATTCCCTACTAGGCCTCTACCTTCAACAAACAACCAAACTTTTACTTGACCAACATTAGCCCCGCTTGCAAACTACCAAAAATGTGGACTTTCACAGCAAGGTCAAGGCACCCCATTCAGGGATGAATTTTCTGACATAGGCTACCATGCCTAGGAATGCATAAAGATCACTCTTATTTTGCGGTGCTGGCATGTCAGTTACAGCACATATCTTTTCTGGGTCTGGTTTTATTCTGTCCTTACTGATAATGTGTCCTAGGAATGAGAGGTTGGGAAAGAAGAAGTTTGCATTTTGAGAGTTTGGCTATTAGTTTGTTATATTTGAGGGTGTGAAGGACCAGGCAGACATCTTTCCAGTGTTATTATACAGTTGGACTGTATATGATTATGTTGTCTAGGTAGATGATTGCCATTTTTTCAATGTGTTCCTTGAAGACTTCATTCATAAAGGTTACAGAGTTACTGAGAGTGTTTGTCATGCCAAAGTTGAGGATGACACATTCAAAGGAACCATACTTTATTCTGAAGGCTGTTTTTGGTATGTCTTCAGGTTTCACACAAATTTGGTGATAACATGCTGTCAAGTCAATTTTTGTTAAGACTTGGGACCCCCCAGGGCGTCAAAAAGGTCATCAATCAGGGGCAGAGGATACCTGTTCTTAATTGTGACCTTGTTGATTGCCCTGTAGTCTGTGACCAGGAAGAGTCCTCCATATTTCTTTGCTACAAAAAAGACAGCCACACCAAAAGGTGACTTTTATGGTTGTATGAGTCTTTTTTTGAGTGCTTTGTCTAAGTAAGCCTTTTGGGTGTTATCTTCTTATGGCGTTATGCAGTAAATAAGGTGTGATTTTGGCACACTTCCCTTGAGATCAATTTGTGTTTTACGCCACTTTTGGGCAGTAGTCCTGGTAAAGTTTCTTGAAAAATGGAAGGAAATTCAATACTAGCTGTGCTTGGATTGGGTCCCTTTCACATGTGGTTTCTGTACTTTTAAAGTGAATAACCTCATACATACAAGTGTTATTGTTGATTTTGCTAAGATCCTTTTTGTCTTCTGTTTCCATAATCTTTACAAATACATGGGCCCTAATGAGTGTATCAAGATGAGTTGGATAAACATGGTGGTGCACCTTGCCTTTTTGTATGGTGAGGGTAGTGCTATCCCAGTCAATATAAGATTTTTATTTCTTGTCCAGTCCAGACTAAGTATAACGTCATACTTGGGGATTGATATGATAGGGCCACTGAGCATAGTATTCACATCTCCAATTTGGGCACAGAAAGGTTTTGCTTCCTTGGTGACTGGTGTGCTCCTATTGTCTGCCATGATAACTCTTTTGATGTTGCTTTGGATTATGGGTACTTTCATGAGGTTGGCAAATTTCTTGTCAACAAGGGATTAGTCTGCTCCAGTGTCAAACAATGCTGTACATAGATACCTGCAAAAGCAGAAATGATAAGTGAGGAGTTTATTTCCAGTTTGAGCAGCAAACAGTAGAGGATAGTTGGAGGGTACTTAGATCATGGTAATTGAGTCCACATCTTTGTCCCTGTACAAGTCTTGTAAAGTGGGGGAGGGCAACTCACCTAAACACCCCCCTGAGCTTTCCCCTCATTGTTGGTGTCATCAGTGCTTGCTTGATTAACTTAAGCAGTCCAATTCCTGTTTCAAGGATGGGGATTGTTTGGCTTGTTAGTTTGAGGGTCCTTCTTTGCTGTAGGATTTTCCTTTTTGTTTTTATTACATGTAGGCTGTCAGATTTCTGAAAGGCGTTTTTTCCTTCTAAGAATACCTCCTGAAGGTTTTTTCAGCGTATCATGTCAAACTGATGTCTAATGTGTGGGGAGGCCATTTTAGAAATCCAATTGTGGTCCAGCTTTGTCAAAGTTAATGGTGTTGTGAGCTCAGTCACATAGATCTTTGTAGGCTTCAATGCACTCCTCAATTGTTCCTGTCATTTTGAAGGTTCTGAGTTCTGTCATGATCACCATATCAGAGTCCTTTATGGCAAAAATTTGGAGGAAGGTAACTTTGAACATGTCCCAGTCTTCACTGTGATCAGGATGTTGGTTGAACCATTCACTTAATAAGCACGAGGCAGCCCCTGTGACACATAGGGCAATCTTGCTGGCCCAGAGTCTGTGGTAATAGCCCACTTGTGTAAACTTGCTTTGGGTGCTTTTAATCCAGAGACTGGTGTTCTTTTGATGTAGTCCTGCAAACTTTTCAATCTCTGCTGAGCGTAGGTGCTGGAATACAATGTTGGGTATTTCAGTTGTCTGTGGGATTGGAGTTGGAGGCAGGTCCAGGAGTTTACAGGTGTTGAGGAGGTTATACTGTTTGGTAAAGACAAGGACGTTGTTAAAGACAACAAAACCTGTAGGGATATCATGTCCTTCTTCATAGTCTCTCTAGCCTGTGGGGAGTGCCATCTGCTGGATTCTTTTCTTGAGAGGAATTTTTCCTTAAAGTTGTGTAGGTGTAGATAACCTACCTGTGCTACCACTGTCAAGTTTATAATTTTGGGAAGTATAATAAACAAGATAAGGGGGAAAAAGAAGATATGTTACTTTGTTGGATATGAATATAGAATAACATATAGTATCATGAGTAGCCACATACTGTCCATGTACATCATGGTAGTCATGGGGCTTATCCAAGTGATTGTTCCTCTTAATTCATGAGGCTTTTCCAAATTGTGTTCCACTTAGGAGCTGGATTGTTTGATCCCTGTAATAGATGGCCAAATGATAGCAGTGCCACCAACTTAATGGTTATTTGGAGAATCATTTGGCAAGTTTCTTGGGGATTTAATTCCTTGAGAGGGAGTAATTGTAGATGTTGCAACAGAAAGTAAGATAATTACTTTCAAATAAGAAGATTGCAAGAAAATAAAGAAAGAAACAAAGCAGTAAATCCAATGAAAGATGACATACTATAAAATAGTAGCAAATATAAGAAAGATAACCCTAACACAAACCTTATTTGGACTGTGCCACCAATTCTGTCCCCTTGTTTCTACCTTTTATAGTATATTATCTTTCATTTCTTAACAAATACATTATTTTATTACAAATATATGTCCTTTTATGGTTTTATCTTCCTTGATCCAACACCAAACTATAATTAGTTTATTTACAACAGCAGTGGCAGTAGTAGGTTTAATTTACCACCTACCTTTAAGAAATTCCCCCAAGAAAGAGCACTGACTGTATGGCTACACCTTATCAAGAAACTACTTCTGCTCATTACTGATGTGCACATACTAGATGGATACATCATTTACCAATCTCAACTCATAATAAACACCTTTTACAATGGACCCCACATGGGTCAATATAATACCAGTACCATTCCTCTTCAGTCAGACCTTTTCCAACACATGGTGACCCTAAAGTTAGAACCCTTCACAAGCAATATTGAAGGAACTGATATCATAAGTTGGTTAAGACCCACATAAAACCAACTTTGTACTTGCTAAGTTCCATAACCTATATGGGTTGAAACAGTATCAGGGCGCCTAGTTGTTCCTGCCACTTCTTGGTTTACTCTGTGGGATGAACGTCAGACCCAGGTCAACTGGGCCACCTTCAAGAAGCTGTCAAGTTGCGCTACAGCAAGACATTATCTCCCATTGTGATTGGAAACCCCTGATGAGCCTTAAACAGAAAAAAAGTGTCTCATAACACCTTACTTCATGGCAATAGACACCTGTCATCACACCAGAAGCCATAACCAATGAGAATTTCATCCTCTTCACTCTCATTATTAACAAATTAAAACCCCAAATCTAAAAATATGCACCTTTGAAGTGTTTCACATTCACTGATTTCTATTAAAATACCATTTTGGAGGCAAACAAACAAGCCACTGGACTTACAAAATAGTAGCACAAATCAAGGGTTCAGAAGAAACCCGGGGATTGCAAGAAGGATAGTCTTTAAAAACTCACCCAACAATCAACCCATATCTCTCCTAGCCAAAAAATCTATGATTAAATTTTACACAAGGTCAAACCTTAGACATCCTTATGCAAATATCAATGACTCTATCCTAAAAGCTATACATGACAAATATCAAACCACTCAATTAGCTTATCGCTTTCACTTTAATAGAAATACCCACAAACTCCCTATAGACACAGGGACAGGCCACCCCATAGTCAAACAGGAGTCTTTGAAATCACACCAGCTAGAGTGTGTCCCAGCTACTTCAAGGCTTATGATGCATCTGCTCTTCAGAGGCCATAAAAGTGTGCCCTAGGTCAAAGACAGGGTCTAGATGTTTTGAAGTGACATCTTTCAGGTGGGAAAGTTCCCATACAGGGCATTATACTGAGCTTTCAGGATAGAAAACTCTTCCAACACTTTTCCCACTAGCATCCAGGAATCTTCACCATACTTTAAATTCAGAACATAAACATAAAAATGCGGGACTGTCAAATCCTTGGTCTAAATTTCAAATTACATTGGCGGGATGGCCTTTTTTAATTAAATTGAACTCTTTGTATTTTTATTTGAATTTTTAAAATTGCATGAACTCATAGACACTTTGCAAATTTTTCAAGTCAAACTGCATGTTTCAAGTGAAAAAAATGAATTAACTGGAATCAGATTTGAAGTGTTCAGATCTATCAACCGTTTTCATTAAGCTTACTATGTTTTTTGAATTGCGGGATTGTCAAAACCATGAACCAAATTTCAAATCACAAATGAATGATACTAGTAAACTCAAACAATAATTGTGGGATTTGGAATCCAAATTTAATGTACAGTAAGAAACTGGGGAAAATCAATCCAAATTAAGAAGCTCCACTCCAGATAAAATCAAATGAAAAATTAAATTTTGATAACCATGTTTAGACATGAAATTAAGTGAAATGTAAAATTGTCTAAACTGGAAACAATGCAATATTATGAACTCCAAATCACTAATATAGCAAACACAAAACCATATAATAATATATGAGCTACCCTCCTGATGACACAGAATTTATTTAAAAGTTTTTTGGCCCCCGGTGTAGCCAGGGGCTAAACAAACTTTCTTTTGAGGAATAAGGAGAGATGGGAAAGATAAACCATCAGTTTACTACACTATGTGTTTATATATTGCTATTAAGGATGCTTGATTACAGTGGATTTTAAAAAACGCTAATAATAAAATAGAATTATATTTTACAGCCTATTTTTATCAAGTTGCCTTTTCCTTAGTGTGTTGCTAGTTCATTTGCTGTTGATAATGTGCTTTTGTTTAATTGGATAGCTTCACCTCCAGCTGCCTTGGAAATAGGAAATCAAGTTGCCTCTGCAACCACAGCTGGTCTCAGGGAGGCAACTTGATTTCCTATTGTCAAGGCAACTAGAGGCAAAACTATCCAATTAAATGAAAGCACATTATCAACATCAAATGAACTATCAATACACCAAGTAAAAGGCAACTTGATAAAAATAAATTGTAATATATAATTCTATTTTATTATTAGCATTTTCTAAAATCAACTGTAATCAAGCATCTAAATTTTAGCTGTCCTAAAACAGAAGTGAGTGATTTTTGAGAATGCCTATGATTCTTAAAAGAATTAGCACAAATCCACTCTAGATCCTTTGAATTCCTGTTTGAGACCCTCATAAATTATATTTATTTCAAATTCACATCATTTTTGATTTGAAATTTAGTTCTTGGATTTAACAATCCTGCTTTTCCAGATTCATTTATAATTTCATGTTGTTTATGATTTGTTAGACTTACAGAAAATACCAAATAATACATTGGAATCACACATTTCTGATTCATGTATCTAACATTTGCTTGATGTGTTTTGTCTTTAGTTAGTTGAGTTATCTGCTTAAAGGATCTGAAATTTGCCAATTAAAATAAATCAAAAAAGTCAAATTAAGTAGTTGATTTTTATAAATATTTTATTTTTTGCTCAGTTGAGTTATCCATAAATGTGATTTGAAATTCAGACCAGGGATTTGGCAATCTCACATTTTTACTTTAGGTTCTGACTTTACAGTAGGCTATAGCATCTACCTGTGTTAAACATCTTATGGGGTATAGAGCTCTTGGGAAATCTCTAAAAGCTTTCTTTAGAGAAGCTCTTGACCTCTGGGTGAAAGCTTTAATCCTCTTTTTAATTGCTACCACTCCTTATCTAAGGTCTTGCTTCTGGAAAAATTCCTACACCTTTGACTATACCAAATGTTATGATCAGCACTTGGATAGCATATGCTAGTAAAGCTTTTCATAATTTCAAAGGTTTTAAATATTTGGGGCTTTAAAGGTATTTTATTATACACAAGGAATATCTACTTAGAAACTTATGATATTCAGCCAACTGTTATGTGGTGTAGTTGTGCTATTGCCCTATAGTTCCACCAAGCCAGAGTTCTATCATTATTGCGTTTGTTTAGATTGATGCTTGTTATAAGGTGATTGGTTAAACTAGTCTTTACTGTAACAGACATTGATCCTTTAAGCTTGGTGAGCAAGAGAGCAATTAGCACTCTTGCTCTGGATTAAAGATAGTTTAACTGATCAACTAAGCTGCATCTCCAAGCCATATTAGCTTAAAATCATACAATCTAATTTTAATAGTGGGAAAAGCCTGCAGAGGGATCTGGATGTGAAGCAGAGGATCCTGGCGTTCAGCAGCTGTTATCAATATCCCAAATCTATATAGATCTCCTACTTGATATTAAATTAAGAATCAATTATTACATATTATTATATTATTATACGCACTAAGTTAGAAAATCTCATCCTAGTCTTTAGTAAACTAGTAAGTCATAATATAAGTTAAGCAAGATAACTACACAAATACACACCCATACTTGGATTTACAACAATGCTCAAACTATCAGTGCTCTCAAACTACTCCAAGATCTGATGACAAAATGTTCAAGTGCCAGCTGTAAAGACCTTCCTTTTTTAAGTTCCAGGTTTAATTACTGATATATAGCCCCTTGCTCCAAGTGTTTACTCTTTGGGGCATTTATTTGAAAATCCTAAGTTATTTAATGCATTATCTCTTATATAATAAAATCAAATTTTGATCTTACTTGAATAGAAGCCTAAAACATATTCCTAATGTTTTCTGTATCATTCCTTAAGCTTTGAGCTCTTCTATATATGATCAGCATTAGCTAGGCAAGCCTCAAATTCATCCAATCATTAATCTCTAACTATCTTGAAAACTTTTGCTATCATTTTATGGGGGTTTTAAGCCCCAAAAATAGGATTTCAATGGATTTTCATTTTAACTATTAAACTTTTACAGTCTGTCAATGTTTTTTGTGGTTAGTAAACACTGTGCACTTGTAGCAAAGTGCTTCTGAAAATATTTACTCAGGCCTTTCATCATGAGGCAAAACTCTTGAAAGGTTTTCACATGTTGCAAAATCTACAATTAATCCCTCTTGAGAAAATAATTTACCCATGAAATGGCTTAACCTTTGAATATTTGGTGGTACTCCTGCCACACTTTTATGTGTAAAGGGATAAAGATTTCAAATCTTAAGAGGAACACTACCTGGAAAATCCCCATGACTGCAATGACATACATGGATAGCATATGGCTTCTCATTATGCTATATAATACCTCATCCTCTTATCAAATAAAGTATCATTCTCTTCTTAATTTCCCCCAATATCTTGTTTTATATACTTCTAAGAAGTATTTATTATCACCCTGAACATTTTATAGCGCCTTCATAGAAAATTTGCTACCACAGAAAAAGCATTTGGAGATATTTACCTGAGATAAATCCCTTATTTTTGCTCATCTCAAACTATCCCATGGAAATAATTCAAAATGTTTTTAACCTTCTCCTATGACACTGTGAACTGTACATTAATTGTCCAGCCCATTATATGCATTTAAAATATCTATTCAATAGTGGTACATATTTAACTATGCCTTACAGAAGCTAATATCATGTGGTATTATTTTTCCTATTTGTTTTAACCCAAACAATTAGCCTGGGCCTTTAAAGGTAAAGTAGCCAACTTTCAGGGTACCAACTGTCAAAACTGTGGGGTCAACCCCTGGAAAAGTTCTGCACATGAGACCCTGTACCACTTGAATTGACTATCCTGGCACACAAAGCCAAATGCAGAAGTTAACTCAAATTAATAAACATGGAAAAAAGGACTAATAACAATCTCAACTAGTGGCAACCTTGATTTGGCGCTTCACTTGTTATCAGGATCAAGCTACCCTCTACCTATTCAATTGATTGATCAGCTAAAATATTGTTCCTCTCAAGCAACTCACTTCAACTATATAATTCCTAATACTTCAATAAAAATAATTATCTAATATCTAAACATTCCCCCTTGTAACTCTGCTAGTATAGCACAGTTACAGCACAATACTATTGAGCTGGCTATTGGCTATTGAGATAGGGCCAGAAGATGGGCCAGTGGGAACCATAGAAGCATAACACCTGTAAGAGTGATGTACAATTTATCAAGCAATTGACTAGTGAAAGAGTATGTAGGAATTTTGAAGGCAGAAAAACAGCTTGGTTTAGGAGTGGGAGAGGATTCATGGGAACTAATTAGGCAAGAAGACATCTGTAATTTTTATTGACAGCTTGGGATAAATAGCATACCATATTTCTTCTCTATTGCTTTTGATTGGATATCTGGTTTGGGATAAAGCAAAAGACAGAAAGATATTTTCTAGGGTAAAATCTTGATAGTCCATGTTTGGAAGTTACTCTGTAAAATATACTAGTCCAAGGGGAGACCCCAGGAGAAAGAACATTTTGGGATGTAGGTTAGACAGCGGGTTGTCTTTCTGGCTAGGAAAGGTAGCCAGGCCAGTGGGGTAAGAGTTTATGTGGCAGAAAATAATAATACAGCAGGAAAAAATTGAGTAAGCCAATTTTTCATAACAAATTCAATTCAAGATAGTGACCAAGCCTGCCAAGGGGGTTGGGGGCACATATAACCCGCCTTTACCAGAATTTAACTCCAGGAATTAGTAATTTAGGGGTCAGGTAGGCTTACTGGCAGTAACTTGAGATAAAAAATGATGCTGAGAGAAAAGGAAACTTTTTGGTGAAATAAGGAAAATTATTATTGTGTTCCTTTTATTATTTAATGTTATTTTCAAGGTCATACTGGTCAGTGGGATGAATCTTAGTGGCATTCAGACAATAATATTCTGAGCTATTCCCATTATTGGCACCTCCTGGGGAATTTTCCAAGGAACCTATCAGTGTGAATTTTTCCTAAGTGTAGGGTTTATGATTGTATGTTAACTTAGTGGCATTTCCCCCTAGGTCTAGAATAAGTTTTTATGATATTAAAAGGCACCTAGGTTGCTTACATGAAAATGTGAGCTGCAAAAATGATGAGACACTAATTGCTTGGTTCATTGGGTAAGTGATCCCCTGGTTGAGTTGGCCAAGATTTGACCTGAAATTGGGTATCTGATTCTTAATTTGACAGAAATTTCCATTCATGACAAGTTTAGACTTCAACTTAAATGCTCTGATCCATTAAATTAGAGAGCACCTTTTTTGCAATGTGCTAAAATGGAATGGATTTGATGGACATTAAATTTGAAGTCAGATCCCAAATGTTATTACAAATAGGCAATTGCTCAACCAATCAATTGAGAACCAGTAAATAACAGTGCCTTCTGGATTCCACTCAAATCCTCTCAGTAATTCTGTCAGGAATGCTCTTCCAGACCCTACTGACAACAGTTTACCTCTTGGTATATTAGCAGAAATACCCCCTTCTTTGGGGTTAATTGGGACTCCTAAAATTGTTGGGTTAGTTAGTAGCTACTGTTCTATTTTACCTGAAATTGATGGCTTCAATACAGATTGGAACAAAGGGAATCCAACAACAGGTTTTGAACCTGGGTCCTCCTCTGTCCGTGTTGACTTTCAAATTGATGAAAACATTGGTTTATTTAAGAACAAATTGTTACCTTCAATTAGCAAATTCAGCTAATCAGATGTAGCAGTGATCATTTCAAAAGATGCTCTTAAGCATTCCAATGACGTTTCCAACAGTTTTGACTTCAAATTGGTCAAAACATGCCCATTGCCCTCTGTTTCTGGTATCATTCCCTGCTCTCCTTCCCCAGTTTTGACTGGGGAATAGCTTCTTATCTCCTGCTTCTTCCTGTTCCTGTGGTTTGTTAATTTAAACCAAATATTGTTTTAAAACCACCTTGAGGTCAGTATAATGGCTCCAATAAGACAAATAATCCTAGTTTTAATACCAAGTTCCCCAGGATCTCCAAATTAGCCCAAATATCTCCAGCTTCTTCTCCATGAGTTTGATCTCCTTTATGTTTCCTCCAGTTTTTCATTTTGCTATCATTCTATATAAGGCTGGTAAGTTATGATCTATTACTTGTTCAATCAATAAAGTCTACATTCACCCAAGTGATTGTTTTGTTAATATTTTATTTTTAAAAACCTCTGAATTTCCAAAACCATGAAATTACCCAAGACTCCTCTTAGGGAGTGACTTGGGTATAAATGGTTACTCTAGATAGTCCTGACTATGGCGGTGTTTGCCAGCATTTCTATAGGTTCACACGCTGATTTGGGTACAACGTCCAAGTCTCAGTTTCTTGACAGCTCCTGGCGCCGTGTGATCCCAGGCGTTGGGTACACAGTAACTCCTCTCTCCAACAATCTACCTGTCCAGGAAGAGACCAAGGTTTATGGTTCCTCCACCCAGGTGAACAAGCTTCAAGTGTTCTGTCCATTGGCCTTGGCCTTTTTATTGAGTTATCTTGGTGCGTACTTCTTCTTGGGGCGTTTTAATCCCCTGCTAGGCAGGTACCAGCTCCTTGGAGAGTTATTCCATCTGAGAATGGTCTCCTTACCTGTGGGATCCCTGGTGACGGGATTGAATCCCTCTGCAATCATTCACCACTTAGGGAGTCTACTCCCTAGTGGGTGGGTGCCTGACAAATTCAGCAATTTGGAGGTTACACAAAGGGGCAACAAACAAGGCATTCAATTCTGGAATTTAAGCTCATACTTGGCACTTGAGTCCAGAAACCTAAATGGAGGTGACGTCAATAATCTGATTGCCAAATTGATGTCTACTTCAAGGTGCAAAATTAATAGCCTATATTGATATTGATAATTCAATTATAGTATTGATGCCAAACCTGGCCTAAGTCCCCAGCCTTCCATCCCACTAATTTCCCCTCTACTAATTTATCACCTCTCTATATATACTTGGTTTTATATGAAATAAAGATAAGTTTTTACCCCCACATATTGTTCAATCTACTTTGGGTTTACTACCTGTATTCAGGTATAGTAATTGAATAATTACCAGGGCTAATTCTTGCTAGCTATACCCAACAGTCCAGACTTACAACAACCTTTCACAATGAATGGATCCTTGATATTGGGCCAGAGAGAATCAAGAAATTCTGTGATGAGGATGGAAAGTTCACTATCCCAGATGATCTTCTCATCTTCTTTTTTATGTTGAATGCTCAGAAGAGATCAGATGTTGTGCATGAAAGCTATTACTTCTATAGTAACAGCATATTCAAATCTGGTGCCCTGAAGCAATTCAAGTATGAGAATAAAGGATGTCCCTCAATGGTTGTCATCAACAGGTTTGAATCCCTTAAAACTGCACCTTTTAGACCATGTAAATCCTTCTCCTAAAGATCTGTTCAAGCACCTAATGAAGTGGTATCTTATACAGCATACCCCTGAATTAAACCTGTACTCCTCAGATATAGCCAATCATGCCCTATCAAAACTAAATGACCCTAAGAAATCAATGGTACATACCTACCATCAACTCATCAGTTCATAACCAACAAAAGGAGATAGGAATCCATCCCAGTCAACAACCCAGAAACAACAAGGGATCTAATCATTGATGATAAAGTTAATTTTGAAAATGATGAGTCCCTAACCCTAATATATGAAGATTACAGTCAGTTTGAGGAGAGGATGATCATATATGTGGCCAATATTCATCTTACAGTGCTTACAGATAAGGGGATTTTGCTATCTGATGCAAACTTTTCCAGATACCCCAAGATCTTTAATTAGCTATGGGTAATTCATGCAAAAATAGCAGAGATAGTGATACCTCTCATCTACTGCCCTATGATTTAAACCAAGAAGGACAACTATATGCACACTCTGAAGATCATCAAGAAGAAAAAACAGAAAATTGTCTCAGAGAAGCAAGAAAGAATGATCAAATCAGAAAGAGGGCCACCCAAGGATCCTGTTGGCTCAATAAGACTCAAGAACCCAAAGCTAGTCCTGCTTGATTTTGAGGCCACCCAATCATAGCATTTAAGGAAGTTTTTGGCTATGCAACCCAAGGATGCTAATTTAATTTTTGTCAAGCTTGTCTTAAGAAGATAATGACCTTTAAAGAGCTTTAAAAGAATTATACCTCATATATCTCAGGGATCACCACACAGATGGTTGAAAGATGCCCTGCTTTGTGCTTTCTGAAGAAGGAAAGAATCCTGAAGGCAGTGAAGCTTCTGTAAAATTATGAATTTAATGTGGCTAATAAGGAGCCAATGGATGGGTTTATTGACTAAATAAAAAGGACCATTGGGCAGGAAAGCTCATTGAAAAGATATATAGGCCAGGGAAGAACAATATTGGCTGGAAATACATAGAGTTGTCCTGAATTAGGGTACCAAAACCACCTATTTCCTGAAAGAATGATATAAACACTTTTTCTAGTCAGTGAGAGTTAGCAAGGTATCATGTTACAAGCTGTTTGTGGGCCTTGATAAGTCAAAAAACAGGGATGTAATATTATTAGAAAAATTATCAATATAGTGCCCCTATAAAAAATTCAGCATAGACTCAAGAAGGATGCAATATACAATCTGATACATATGGACTACAAAAAGTATGAGATACTGGAATGCCTGAAGAGGGTCCCAGATGTCATGGACTTTGGGTTTTAATAGCTGCTACAGTAGGTTTTAAACCTAATGAGATAAATGTATATTAGTCAATTTAGAACGTGATAAGGAGCGCCTTTTGGGGAAGCTTCAAATATGGAATTAAGAAAGAAGAGAAGTATGTTTTATTGGATAATACTTTAGATTTATATAGACTTGACTGTGGCAGGGATTTAGTTAGATTGAACCTAGGGGTTGGTCATGTGCTAGATGGGTTTGAGCCACTGGATACTTGGACAGTCAGGTGATATTGCTTGGTTACCATTCTTGGTGTGTCAAACAGTATATTGTAAGGGGACTAAATTGGGCGATGGCTGGATGTTAAGTAGGTTGGCATAAGCCAGAATGCTTGTTCATCCAGACCCTCAACACCCCCTTAAGAGGTTGCTCCAGTGCATCAGGAGGGGGCTTTGTTTTCATGGCTGCCGCCTGATGTCCTGGAGCTGTTTAATAGTTGGAACCAGTCTGGTTGAGTGCTCTCCTTTACTGAGGCGGAGACAGGTTCTGTGGTATTTCTTGATAATTGGGTTTTTGGCACTTTGTAATTTTACTAGGTAAGTGTTATATCTCTGGTCTGTATTTGATGACTCTTCCTGGTCCCTGGTGTACTGAGTCTAGTTTCTTTCTGTTGCCAGCTAGAATCCAGACAGGGGAGTTGATGGGAAGTGGTTCCTCTGTGAAGGTTACCTTTTGTGTCTTGAGCCTCTTTATTTCAGCTATTTTAGCTTTGAGGCAGATTTGTTGTAGGTTTGGTGCTTGCTCTACTTTGGGAGGTTTCCCTGGGGGGATCTTTATGTAGGGCTGTTTGTTGCAGGTGATTACTTCTGGTTTGTACCCGTAGGTTATCTCAAACAGAGAATAGCCTGTTCCTTGGTTGGTGCGGACTTGGGATACTAGTAATGCATGTTTCACGTATAGTGGCCATGTGTCTTTGGCTTTGCCATCCATTATTTTCTCTAGGGTCCTGATAAGGCTTCTGTTTAGGTGTTCCACTGTACTGTTGGCCTTTGGCCTGTATGGAGAGGTTGTGGAGTGTTTAATGTTTTTGAATTTCAAGTTGTCATTTACTACATGACCTGATAACTCTGTTGCTCCATCAGTTATGATATAGTCTGGAGTGCTGTAGTCTGCTATAATTGCTTTGTTAATGAAACAGTTGATGGTTTCTGCTTTGTGGTCCTTTGTTGCCCAGCAGATGGGCCAGCATGTGGAAAAATTGATAACTGCAACTAAGAAACATTGGTTTGTCTTTGTTTCTGGGAAGGGCCCCACTACGTCTAGCTCCCAAACCTTAAATGGTTCAGGGTCTGGTACTGGGTTGAATGTTGGCTGAGGAGCCTTTGTACTGGTGTATTTCTTGTATACTGTGAACTTTTTCAGAACATCAATTATATCTTATTTGAGATTGAGCCACCATACTATCTCTTTTAGTGTGAGGTATAGGTTGTTAGCCTTTTTATGGCCTAGTAGGCGGTGATGTCTTAGTATGGTGTCAACTCTTTGTGCAATTGGGATGTAAGGGACATGTTTGTCATTAATAATTTAGTATACTTTGCCATTTGATAAATGCAAACACTTTTTGTTTCTTACCAATGTATTGTGGGTCAGTTGATGTGTTGAGGGGTCTTTCCCTTTGGTTTTATACTCAGTTCTGTAAAAGTTTGGCCAGTCAGGGTCCAGGTGGTCAGGGTGATCTTATCTAGGCTGACATAGTCTAGAGAGAGCATCAGCTGTGACCAGCTCTGCCCCTTTTTTTACTGGATGTCCAGGTTAAGCTGTTCCAGCAAGGACATCCATTTGGCTTGTTGCCGTGCAAGTGCATTCTGAGTTTTGAAATAGATTAAGGATTTATGGTCAGTTAGTACTCAGAAGTTTAAATGTCCTTCTAGATAACATCTCCATTTATTGCATGCGTGATATATTGCTGGAAATTAATTATTGTGTATTGGGTATCTCTGCTCAGTGTTAGTCAGTTTTCTGCTTTTGTAACATACTGGCAGGAAGTCTTGCTGCCCTGGCTGGCAGATGTGCAGGACTGCGCCAATGGCGGTGTTGCTGGCGTCTGACTCAAGCTTGTAGCACCTGTTATTGTTAGGGTATTGCAAGATTGGTGCTTCAATCAAAGCTTGTTTTAGTAATTGGAAATTCTTGTCACATTCTGGAGTCCAGATGAATTTCTTTTTGGCATTACCCTTGGTTAAGTCATTGATTGGTGCGGTTAGTTTTCCGCAGTCTTTGATGTATTTCCTTAGGTAAGCTACCATACCAAGAAAGCATCTAACTTGTTTAACAGAGGTGGGTTGTTACATGAATTTATGGATTTAATTTTGTCTGGATCTGCTTTGATGCCACTGTCAGAGACAATGTGGCCCAAGAACAAAAGTTTCTTTTCCATAAATTGGCACTTACTTGGATTTGCATAAAGTTTGTGCTTTGCAAGTTGATTGATGTCTTGCAGACATGTGTGAGGTGTTCCTCTTTTGTTTTTGAGAATATGATGATATTGTCAAGGTAGCATAATGTATTTGAGAGACCTTTTAGTGCTTGTTTCATCATAGTGACAAATGTTGCAGGAGCGTTAATCATCACAAAGTTCATTACTCTACACTCAAAGGGTCCAAATTGCGTACAGAACACAGTTTTTGGTATGTCCTTTCCCTTTACTTCAACTTGGGTGTAACCTGAGGTGAGGTCAATTTTGGAGAAAAAATTGGCTCCTGAGAGTCTTGCAAACAGATCCTCTATAAGTGGAAGAGGGTATTTATTCTTTACTGTGCTTGCACTTAGTGCTCTGTAGTCAGTTACTAGACGTAGAGTTTCTTCCTTTCTCTTTATAAAGAATACTGCTGCCCCTCCCATAGGGATTCAGACAGGCGGATGAAGCCTTTAGCTAGGTTGTACTCAATATGGGTTTTGAGGGTTTGGCTTTATGAAAGAGTCTGTAGAGGAGTGCGGGTTTGGGCATGGCTTTACATAAGTCGATGCCATGTTTTACCTCCCATTTGGGGGGTAGCTCAGTGATTTCTTCTTTGAATACGTGAGCGTATTCATTTATGAGTGCCGCAAGTTCTGGGCATTGGATTTTGGTTGTTTGTATTTTATTTAACTCAGTGTACCTCATTATGTAGAGGGTACTATCTTTGTTTAGACGTTCTGAGTCATCTTGGTTTATGACCTGGACAAAGACTGTGTCTCTTAAAATGAGGTCTTGGGTTCTTTGAGGATGTTAAAATTGACTTTGTTGCATTTGATGGTCATGGTTTTTGTTTTCCAACATACGCTGCGGTTCACTCAGGTGAACCAGTCCATGCCTGCTACAATGCCGTAGTTTATGTTGTTCATGACAAGTCCTTTGATGGACGTTTGTATGCCTTGGAGGTCAATTCTGAAGGGAGTTGTTTTCCCTTTGAGTAAAGCCTTTGATTTATCTGCCATTCTGGCATATTTGAGGTTGGATTTGACAACTGGTATTTTGTACTTGGTTACAAATGGTTTGCTTACCATAGTGTGTTGTGCACCAGAGTCAAATAGGATTTTATATGTATGAGATTTATAAGTTCATGGGTAGACAAGAAGTTGTGAGCAATCTTTAATTTTTAAGTTCATAAAAATGGAGGATTGCAGGACACAAGGGATGTAAGCAGCAAAGTTTGTGCCTTGGTACAATTTATTGTCAAGTTGGGGGGAGACAGGGGCATTTAAGCCTGTTCCCCCTCCTTTTTTCCCTGGTCCTCTGTTTCGAGACCTTTGAGGTCAGAGAATCTGGGGTCAGATTCATAGCAAGTTTCTACTTCAGCATTATTAACTTTGGCGGTGTCCTCTTTATTGGGACGGGAGCAGTTTGCATTTTGGCTGTGATTGCCATTGTTGCAATTAGAGTTGCCGTTGTTATGGTTGGTATTTTGGCGTTTATTGCCATTGGAGTTTTCTCTGCCATTGCCGTTTGAGGAGTGATTGTTGTTGTGTGAAGCATATTACATGTTTGCGCATTTTTCTGTGTGCTTGGCTTCTGCAATGAGCGCAGACATGGAGGTGTTGGCTTCTGGACAGATGAGGGCAGCAAAAGAGGGTTTTTTTATGATGGTGAATGAGGATCTGGTATGTTTGTTGTCAGCTTGTGCTGGGTTTTGGATTTTGCGACATATTTCCTTGAATTTGTTGGCGTAAGCTGCAATAGTGGTTGTCTGAGGAAAATCACTGAGCTTTATTGCAATGTCTTGGAGGGATTTGGTGACGCAGAAATTGTGCGTAATGTCTGCTTTGAACTCTTCCCAGTTGTCAAGCTGGCCATCAGTTTGTGAGCCAACCCAGGTGACAAACCAGTTAGCTGCAGCCTCGTACAGGCGCTTGCTGGCTTCCTGGACCCATTTCTCATGGGGGATGTGGCTGGCGCGGAGTTTGGTGGCTGTGTGTTCTAGCCAGTTGATGACGTATTCTTTGTTTTTACCAAAGAACTTGTTGATATCAATGTACTTGGTGTTGGTAACTTCACCTGTGATAGGTGGTTGTGCGTTTATTTGTGGTTGAAGAGAGCAACTGTATTGAATAATCTTGGTGCATGCTTTGAGCATGACCAGACCTTTGAATACAGTGCATCCACTAGGTATATCTTTGTTGATGTTGTGGGCGCAAAAGTATGTTTTCTAGGTCTCCTGGGATGTGGCCTGGTTGAGTACATGAGCAAAGGTGGGCGGGTTTTGATCACACATTTTCTCTCTCATGGGCGTGGTTGAAAAACTGTAGCTGCTACCAGTGATAAGGAGCGCCTTTTGGGGAAGCTTCAAATATGGAATTAAGAAAGAAGAGAAGTATATTTTATTGGATAATACTTTAGACTTATATAGACTTGACTGTGGCAGGGATTTAGTTGGAGCAAACCTAGGGGTTGGTCATGTGCTAGATGGGTTCAAGCCACATGATACTTGAACAGTCAGGTGATATTGCTTGGTTACCATTCTTGGTATGTTGAGCAGTATATTGGAAGGGGACTAAATCAGGCAATGGTTGGATGTTAAGTAGGTTGGCGGTAGCCAGAATGCTTGTTCATCCAGAACCTTTACAAACACATAGGTTCAGTCACAAAACCAATTTGAATTGAAACCAATTGAAGGTCAATTTACTCAATAAAGCTTCCATTTATCTATAACCAGAAAACAAATACAGTCAATCATAGAACAAAAATAACGTCAAATACTGAATTCCAAAAATTAGATAGCAAACACATGTTACCCATATTCAAAACAAACACAATACAGTCACATCCTGAAGCATTTTACATCAAATTTGATAATGAGTGATTAGCAAAAATGATATAAACAGAGAATGCATGAGTTTCAGTCATAAAAGTGATGAGCTCAAACACAAAACAGCTCATTTTTTTTGAAAATATTGATTCTTTTTGCAACTCAAATTGAAAATAGTGGATTCACTCCTGAAATCCACTAAAATCTATTCTGGGAACTATAGCATTATTTTCAATGTTTGTGCATCTAAATTTGGGAATTTATGTCTGAGAGAATGACTCAAAAAAGGAACACACACATAATCAAAATTAATTTTCTAGAAATACTTTGCTTTTATGTTTTTAATAGATTTTTTTTTGTTTTTTTACAATGAGTTTCACCAGCAAAGATAACTTTACATCATTGAAGAGCAGTACCAGGAGCTTCTCCAAGCTCAGGCTGCTGATCAAGAGAACACAACTGCCACAGCCTCCATCTATACCCAATTCAATGCAAGCTGTGAGGAAGGTGAAATTTACGTGTCATAAGCCCCATCCACAGGTGGCTTTTCCAATATTCAATATGGTGCTCCCCAAGACCAGGCCCAACCTGAGCCTGTTTCACATTTTAAATACTGGAAAACTGTGCCCCTTAATTAATCTAACCATTGCTCAAGAATTTGGGCCAATCAGAGCAAGCCCTACTTTATCTGGTGTTGTTCCCTGCCCCAAAGGGCAGGCTCTTTAAAACCTATAAGTTTTAATTTCAAACTCAGGTTTGATTTGAAAATATATTAGTTTATTTTAATAGTCTTTACCTTGGTTTCTTATTTTGCTTTTGGTTCAATTTCACTTTCACTTTTGCTTTTGCGCTTCCCCCACCACTTTCCTTTCAAATTTTAATATAAATCCTATTTTAAATAGGTTTTCACTTCCCTGGTTTTTTCTTAAGAAACCACTGCTTTCCCCAACCACTACAGTTGCAGATCTTCTGGAGTTCAGTCTCAAGACTTCCCCTTTCTACCACCATGTGTTTCCCCCAAGCTATCAGTTTTAAACTGACCTTAAACTCCTTGTTTTCCTTTGAAGATCTCCACAGGGCTCATATTTTGCCTATCTATAAATAAATGCCTTGGAAGAATAAGCTTTTAAGCTAAAATAATAAGTGGTTTTCCCCAAATCACTACTACAGGTTTTTTTACTTCAATCTTTCCGCATTTTACTTTTAATCTTTAATCTTTTAACTTCAAATTATATTTTAGGTCATATTTTTCCAAAATTAAGGTTAGAGTAAATACAAATTTTTATCAGATCTCTTGTAAGGTCTTTCCCATAGGGGTGCAAGGTTATAAACTAGCGCGTGTAAGGCATTAGGATTCAGATTTAAAAGGTATAAAAAGGTGGGAACTGTCTGCAAAATAATCTTACAGAACCCTGCTAAAAACCTATAATGAGTTACAAAAGGAGTGATTGAGTTTAAGAACCCTAAGCAAAGAAGATAAAATAAAGTGTTTAATAGTGAACAATTTGTAACTAAGGGAATGTCAATATTTGGATATTCTCCATCAGCAAATTGGTACATATAACTATTGAAAGATTCCTTAAGGGAAAATAATGGATACAACAAGCCTAAGGCTTGTTGTTTTACAAGTTCCATTTGTTCAAGGAAAGAAAAGGCTAAACTTTAAAATGAATTTAATAAAAATGTATAAATTTCTAAAAATTAAGATCTCAAGTTTAAATTAGATAAAGAATTAAAGGGTAGAAATCACTTAGAATTTTGGCTTAAAGCCTACTCTTCAAAAGCTCTTTATTTATAGAAGAAAAAGCCTTTTCAGTTGAGATTGATAGCCAGGGAGGAAGCAGCCAAGAAGAGGAGCAACTGGGGAAGTTTGGAGATTACAAAAGAACAAAGGGGAAACAGACAGCCAGTTCAAAGTTGATCTGCAAACGTAAAGCTGGGAGAAAGCGGCAACAACGTAACCAGGAGTTTCAAAAAGGTGAGTGAAAATTAAAATTTCTCTAACTTTAAAGTAGAGAATATAAAGCTAATAGAATAGCTGAAGAGCAAAAGACAATGACAACAACGTCAATTCAAACGCAAATCGATGTAAAACAAGGTAAATTACTTTAAAATACTTAAATATTAACTATTAATTCAAAATTCCAATATTAAAAAATAAAGAAAGATTAAATCAATTGAAAACAAATAAAATATGATAATTTTAAAAAGCCTGCCCTTTGGGGCAGGGCATGACATTACCCCCTCCAGATCCAAGCTCAGGATGTGCTTGGATATAAGAATTGAGGGCCTCAGGACAGTTTCCAAGATTGGACAATGGCTCCCAAGAACTCTCCTCAACAGAATATCCCTTCCAAAGAACCAAGTATTGAAGGTTACCATAGTGATAACAATTATTGATAATGGACTCAACCTCATACTCAGGAGTTCCTTTAACCATGTGAGGAGGAGGTGCTTTGTTGTTCTGATGAGAAGGAGGAGGAGAAGTCTGTAGTTTGAGAAGGGAAGCATGGAAGACGTCATGGATGCAATACCCTGGGGGAAGTTGAATACAGTATGCAACCTTTCCAACTCTTTCTGTTACAAGGAAAGGCCCTATGAATTGTGGACCAAGCTTACAAGAGGGCCATCTGATAGGAAGATTCTTTGTATTAAGATATACAAGGTTGTTGACTTGGATGCTCTTTCCTTCCTGACGGTGACAGTTGGCCTGGACCTTGTAAACCTCAATAGCCTTAGAGAGATTCTCTTTTAAGGAATTCTGGATGAGTTTTAGCTGGACAAGAAACTCCTTGGCTAACAGGAAACAGACAGAGGAGATGACAGAAGGGACAAAGGCAGGAGTATAGCCTAAATTTGCCATGAACAGGGTTATCTTGATAGAGGAATGGGGGGTAGCATTGTAGGAATACTGGGCCAAAGGTAGGTGAGAAGCCCAATTGTCTTGTTGTTTGTTGGAGAAGCAGCAAAGGAAACATTCTAGCATCTGGTTTGTACGTTTGGTCTGCCCATCAGACTGGGGATGATAGGACGTGCTAAGAGAAAGGTGGACGCCTAGCTGAGTCATAAACTCCTTCCAGAACAGGGAAAGGAATTGTGGTCCACGGTTGGAGACAATATCTCTTGGAGTACCATGGTGGATGAAGACATTTTTAACAAAGAGGGAAGCAGTCTGCTTTGCAGTAATGTTAGAATTACAGAGAGCAAAAATAGCCTGCTTTGAGAATCTGTCTACAATGACCAGTATGGTGTCAAAACCTTCAGACTGAGGAAGCTGGACAATATAATCCAAAGAGACAGACTGCCAAGGACCTTCAGGGACTGGGAGGAGGCATAGAAGACCCCACAGGTTTCTGGGTGGAGTGTTTGATTCTCTGGCAAACTAGGCAACTACTGACGTATGACTTGACAAAGGTGGACATCTTTGGCCACCAGAAGTGATTGCGGAGTTTAGAAAGGGTTTTCTTATATCCAGAGTGGCCTGCAGCAAGGGAATAATGGAACATGATGGTTAGAAGCTGTTGAAGGTCCAGAGAAGGGACTACCAAAAGGTTGTTGAAGTATAACACACCATCTAGCAGGGAGAAGGAAGGATTTGTGACCGTCTTATTGTTTGTAAGAGCGTCAATGATCTGAGACAAGGCTTTATTGGAAAGCTGGGATTTGTAGATTTGCTTCAGTATATTGGGGGTTGTAGTACTGATAACATTGAGTTCAAGGAAGCTCTCAGGTGGAAGAACCATCTTGGTGTTAAGAAGTTTGTAGTCTTTGTCAACATTGGATAATAAAGGATGACAACTAAGCGCGTCAGGTAGGGTATTAAGTATACCCTTCTTGTATACAAGCTTGAAGCAGAAATTTGACAGCTCAAGTACCCATCTAGCGTGTCTCTGGGAGATGCGGCACGACTCAGTAAAGTAAAGCAAGTTCTTATGGTCTGTGTAAATGAGGAAAGGCTCGTCAAGTCCCTCAAGGTAGCAACACCAATGCTTGAGTGTTTTGATGATGGCAAGAAGTTCCTTGTTGTGTACGGGGTAGTTTTGTTCAGCTGGAAGGTGTTTTTGAGAGAAGTATGCAACAGGGTGTTGCATCCCATCTCCCCCCAAGCTGAAGGAGAACACCGCCAACGGCATAGTTGCTGGCATCAGTCTCAACCAAGAAGGGTTTGGAAGGATCAGGCATCAGGAGAACAGGAGTGGAGACAAAGGCAGCCTTAGTAGCATCAAATGCAAGCTGGGCCTCAGGTGTCCAGACAAAAGGAACAGAAGGAGAAGTAAGGGTAGTGAGAGGCAAAACTAAAGAAGAAAATTTTTCTACAAACTTACGGCAATAGTTTGCCAATCCAAGGAAACCACAAAGTTGTGAGCAAGTCTTGGGAACAGGCCAGTTTTGGATAGCATCCACCTTGCTAGGAGAGACAGCAAAACTGTTTTGAGTGACAACGTAGCCAAGGAAATTGACCTTGGTGCAGAAGAATGAGAACTTTGAAGATTTTGCAAATAGGTTGTATTCTCAAAGTCTCTGGAGTACCTGGTGGACGTGGGCAACATGGTTGTCAATGGAAGAGGAGTATATGAGAATATCATCAAGATAGACAACAACAAACTTGTTAAGGAAGGGAAGAAGTGCCTCATTCATTAAGGCCTGAAAGGTTGATGGAGCGTTACATAATCCAAAGGGCATTACATTGTACTCATATAACCCAAATGGGGTACAGAACACGGTCTTCCATTCATGGCCAGGAGAGACTCTGATCTGGTTGAAAGCGCTTCAGAGGTCAATCTTAGTGTATACAGAACTACCAGCAAGGCAATTGGTCAAAGCCTCAGAAGAGGGAATAGGGCATCTATCCTTGATTGTGATCTCATTGAGAGCTCTATAATCTACACAAGGGCGCTTAGAACCATCTGATTTACTGACAAAGAAGATGGGGGAAGAACATGGAGACATGGATTGTGAAATGAAACCTTTGGAGAGTTCCCCATTGATGTAGCTTTTTAGTAGAGTGTTGTCTGAGTCAGAGAGAGGGATAAGCCTTCCCCAGGAGAGGAGTGGTGCCTGGTTTAAGGTTTATCTGAATATTGTAGGGCCTATGAGGAGGTAGCAAGTTACATTCCTCTTCACTAAAGCAATCCTTGAAGTCAGAGTAACAATAGGGTAATCCATCCTTGTCCTTGGCGGAAAGAGTATCCAGGATTGTACTAGAGATGGTAGTCAGGTTCAGTTTGGAGGGGATTGGGCAAAGAGTACCGGATACAAGGGGAAGCAATTTGACAATGTCATTGCATGTAAATGAAATCTTGTTGTTTGGGTGATCAAAGTTAAGCAAAGACTCTCTCAACCACAGGAATCCAAGGATGAACGGGAAGGATAAGTTGGGGGAGGAGTTACACGTGACGCAGAATAGAGAGCCCTCCAAGTCAATGGTGACGGGTTGGAGGATAGGTGTGGTGCCAGTGATAGTGCTATTTCACATCTTAACGTCAAGGGACCTGGAAGCGGGGAGTCCAATCAGTTTAGCAAGTTTCTCCTCAATGAAGTTGGCATTAGCACCAGTATTGAGAAGAGCAAGGACCTTGATCTTTCCCAAAGGTCCATGAATAGTTACTAAGACAGTAGGTGACTTGAAAGTGTCAATAAGGGAAAGCAAAGTGAGAGTGGAGGTCTTGTTGACAAAGGGGGAACACTTGGAGAGAGGGCAGGCTGGTAAAAGATGGTCCTTTGATCCACAGTAGGAGAAGAGGTTATTGTTCCTTCTTCCTAGGACTTCCTTGGCAGTAAGGCAAAAACTCTTCCCCAGACTTTGGCTCAGTGCCAGGTGGAGGGGTTGAAGAAAGCAGTACCTTGTCTGGTACAAACAACCGAGCTGCAGGGGATAGGTTAGAAGAAGGATGTTTTTTTGAGGAAAGGTATTTTTGGTTCCACTTAACCACCTCTCTGATAAGAGGTTCTAGTTCATCAGGGAGGTTGTGGTGGACCAAAAAATTCCTGGAGAAATCTGTTGAGGCCTATTTTGTAGAAGCTACAAGCCTCAGACGTCAGAGGCTTGTAGTCTTGACTGAAGAGAGCAAAACTTCCAGTTGTATTTGCCAAGTGAGAGAAAACCTTGTGTGAGACCTGCAAAACAAGAAGCAGAGGGAGTGGATGACTCTTTGTCTTCTCCAGAGAAGGATAGGAGTGAACTGACAAAGAGGTTGTAGTTCTGGAGGATACCTGGTTTACGTATTGAGTGAGAGCTAAACCAATCTCTGTAGTGACTGGTGAGCTTCTCCGCAAGATAGAGGACCTTCTGGGAGTTGGTGGAGAAATCAGATCCATAAGCAGTAAAGTGGGCCTGTGCATAAGCTAAAGTGTTAAAAATACTAGGGGGTGGTGAACTATGAGCTAAGGTATTGAGAACTACTGTTTGATTGGTATAGGAAGTAGGAGTATGCCCCTCCTTATTACAAAAAACTTTATCATATAACCAACCAAGTAAAAAAACTACTAGAGATAACAATGTTACAATAATAATAGAGAGAAACAAGGCTAAGAAGATGATAGAAGAAATGGAAAAAGTATTGCCTAGGTCAATCCCATGGGAAGCCAAAATAATGTAAGGTCTTGCCCATAGTGGTGCAAGGTTATAAACTAGTGCATGTAAGGCATTAGGATTCAGATTTAAAAGGTATAAAAAGGTGGGAACTGTCTGCAAAATAATCTTACAGAACCCTGCTTAAAAACCTATAATGAGTTATAAAAGGAGTGATTGAGTTTAAGAACCATAAGCAAAGAAGATAAAATAAAGTGTTTAATAGTGAACAATTTGTAACTAAGGGAATGTCAATATTTGGATATTCTCCATCAGCAAATTGGTACATATAACTATTGAAAGATTCCTTAAGGGAAAATAATGGATACAACAAGCCTAAGGCTTGTTGTTTTACAAGTTCCATTTGTAAAAAGAAAAGAAAAGGCTAAACTTTAAAATGAATTTAATAAAAATGTATAAATTTCTAAAAATTAAGATCTCAAGTTTAAATTAGATAACAAATTGAAGGGTAGAAATCACTTAGAATTTTGGCTTAAAGCCTACTCTTCAAAAGCTCTTTATTTATAGAAGAAAAAGCCTTTCCAGTTGAGATTGATAGCCAGGGAGAAAGCAGCCAAGAAGAGGAGCAACTGGGGAAGTTTGAAGATTACAAAAGAAAGAAGGGGGAAACAGACAACCAGTTTGAAGTTGATCTTCAATGTGAAGCTGGGAGAAAGCAGCAACAATGTAACCAGGAGTTTCAAAAAGGTGAGTGAAAATTAAAATTTCTCTAACTTTAAAGTAGAGAATATAAAGCTAATAGAATAGCTGAAGAGCAAAAGACAACAACAACAATGTCAATTCAAACGCAAATTGATGTAAAACAAGGTAAATTACTTTAAAATACTTAAATATTAACTATTAATTAAAAAATTATAATATTAAAAAATAAAGAAAGATTAAATCAATCGAAAACAAATAAAATATGATAATTTTTAAAAGCCTGTCATCTGGGGAAGGGAATGACATCTCTATTGCTTCCAAATTTGCTAGTTTTTAATTAGTTAGGATAATTAGGATGGAGATAGCTTTACAACAAGCAATTGGCTTGTTTCCACCATTTTTTTATATGAGAGATGACCTCTCTACTTTTATGATAAGATAATTTCATGGATAATATCCCAATGTAGACATCCCTTTAGTTACTAATAAATCTTTATTCAATACATTATTTTATGTAGTTTGTTTAGGTTTAGTGAACTCAATAACACCTTTTGTGTCAAATCATAAGTTTTTACCAGGCCTCCTAAAGGCTTTTTGCAAATAGTACCCACTTTCCTTTACTTTTAAATTTAACTCCAAATGCTTTACATGTATAGTATATTTTCTTGCACATTATTGGGCAAGACCTTACATCCAGGTACTGAAATTTTAAGTGGGCCCCAAAAACATCAAATAATAACCAATGAGGCCATAGATGAGATTGTGAGCCTCAAACAGAGTGGCGTAAATTTTGCCAAAATTGCCACTTAGCTTCAATTTACTAAGGCAGTGATCAAGCAGGAGTTCTGGGCACTTTTGAAGAGAGGTGATACCAAGCTGGCAAAGAAGCCAAAGAAGCAACAAGATTCTCAGATCAAGGAAGCATATCCCATCATGCTTGACATTGTCTAGTGGGACCCATATTTCCAATTGACTGAGGTCTGTTGCTTACTTGGGCTCCAGGGCATATTCATTGCCAGCCACACAGCCCAGCTCTGGATGCATTGGCTTTTGGACAGTGTTCTGATTCTGACCAATCAGCCAGCTGATGGATCTGATTTGCCCTATGACCCTGTGATTGGTACCACCATCACCTGCTGCCTGTACTCTGTTTTGGACAATGTAATATTTATATATTACTATAAATTGTCATTACAAGTCTAGGGTTATGGTTCCTTGGTAAAAAAGAACACCCCAATGGTAAAAAGAAGGAAACAGAAGGGTTTGTGATTGGTGCATTCCTTGCAGTTTCCCCAAAAGGGACTGTATTTTACCAAACCACACCCACTTAAATTAATGAGTACTTGTACTGTAAATTCAGAACCTAAACATAAAAATGTGAGTTTTTCAAATTCTTGTCTGAATTTCAAATCACATTTGTGGGTAACTCAACTGAGTGAAAATAAAATATTTATAAAAATCAACCATTTAATTTATTTAAATTGGCAAATTTCAAATCCCTTGAGAAGATAACACAACTAACAAAAGAAAAAACACAGCAAACAAATGTGGGATACATGAATCAGAAATGCAAGATTCTAATGTATGATTTGAGATTTCCTGATTTTCAAACAAATCATAGACATCTGTAAAAATTAACAAATCTGAAGTTGCAGGATTATCAAATCAAAGAACCAAATTTCAAATTGAAAATGAGGTGAATTTGAAATAAATATAATTTATGGGTGTCTCAAAAAGGATGTCAAAGGATCTAGAGTGGGTTTGTGCTAATTCTTTTAGGAATCATAGGCATTCTCAAAAATCACCCTATTCCAGTTTAGGACAGCTAAAATTTAGATGCTTGATTACAGTAGATTTTAAAAATGCTAATAATAAAATAGAATTATATATTGCAATCTATCTTATCACGTTGTCTTTTCTTTGATGTGTTGATAGTTCATTTACTGTTGATAATGTGCTTGGGTTTAATTGGATAGTTTCACCTCCAGTTGCCTTAGCAATATGAAATCAAGTTGCCTCCCCAAGACCAGCTGTGGTTGCAGAGGCAAATTGATTTCCTGTTGCAAAGGCAGCTGGAGGTGAAACTATCCAATTAAACCCAAGCACATTATCAACAGTAAATGAACTATCAACACATCAAAGAAAAGACAACATGATAAGATAGATTGCAATACATAATTCTATTTTATTATTAGCATTTTTAAAATCTACTGTAATCAAATATCCTTAATAGCAATACATGAATACATAGTGTTGTAAAAGTTGCAGCAAAGGGTTGCTAGTTTCTACAAACAGTTAGTCAATGACCTTAATTCTTAATACTATACCTGTTGATGATATAGTGGCAGCCTATGAAAGAAAGAAGAATAATAAGGTGTATAGACAAAACTGGTATTTATTTAGATAGTATTGCACTTATATAGTGTGAGGCAGGGGAATTGCCACTAGAGGCAGGGAGGCACAGACAGAAGAACTTTCCAAACGGAGGAGAGTGGGTTGACACAGCTAAAAGTCCTGTGCAAGAGAATGACTGCTTTCTTGCGGCTTTCCTTAAGGAGGTAGATATAAATAACTCTGTTGCTCTATTTATAATCCCAGAAGTGAAGCCCGTGCCTTGTGCGCGTTTGAAAGGCAAATCAAACGCCTGTTTTAGGGGCGTTTTAAACGTCTTTATCACTAGTAGAATCAGGATACAATAGCGCGACCGCGCAATTGTTCCATTGCTTAATCCCTAGATGGACAACTTTTTATCTAATCCATTCAGGATCTGCGACATTTCCCTCCACTGGATTAGACAACAGGGTTAAAAATGGCTGGCATCTCTAGGTGACAGCTATGGTGAGCAGTCCCTCTAGAAGAGTCACAAGAAGAGTCTTGAAGAAGGTGCAAGTGATAATTCCAAAGAGGCTCAAGCATACCAGGCCAAAGGAGATGATGAAGGCAGCAGGGAAGCAAGTAGTCCTGCATGATGTGGACGGCAGCTACCTGGACTTAGGGGTTTACTTAGATCAGCTACTAGTGCATCAGCTGGCCTTAGAAGGGACAGACCCATTGTTTGCTGCACTGTTCCTAGCTTTGAGTGAGCCAAAGGAGGTGATAGGAAATGGGTTGCAAAGAGGTAACAGTATCCATTGGCAGTTCTCCATGCAGGCGGCAGAAGAATACTTGGAGGCTCAGCTGAAGGAATTTTAATTTGGGGGTCAAGGCCTTTCAGTCTTGCAACAGGGGACGGTATCCAACATAGTGAAGTCAGTCCTTTGCACTTGGGCAACACCTGGGGTTACTGACGCCCAACCAGTCAGTTGTAAAACCTCTGACAACTTTGAGCAACATTTTTGGCAAGCCTTCCAGGAAGTGTTGAATTCATACACAGTGGAGGGGACTGCCTATCTGGTGCCAATGGTGATGGCTGGCAACCTTGTTCTTTGAGGAACCAACCGCTGTGATACCAAGCGGGAGGAGAGTATGGGGGTCTTCCTTGAGTGGGCCTTATCCTTATTCTACAGGGTGGGTGGTCAGGTCCCAGTAGAGTATGTCCTTTGCGAGATTTTCTGTGGGACTGTATCTTCTTGAGGGTCGCCTTTCCTGTGGACATTGGGGTCAATTGTGTGTCTTGCTTGGTGGGGGTTCATTGCCCAATCCTTGATCATTGGCTTTGTGGATCTGTAGGCAACCAGTTGTGTTTCTTGGCTGTCATTCAGGTGGTAGAACAGTTGGTGCGGTACTGGAAGAGTCTTGTCAGTCTCCAATAAACAACTTGTTCTTTTATTCTTATTCCTCATACTTTGGTGCAACACTATTACAAACAGGATAACAACCCATGGAATTTTTTAATTAGGCTTTTGTTTTTTTGGGTTATTGTCCTCATTGGGGCTTACTCTTGGTCACTAGGAGCAGCACACATATACTGAGCATGTACTCTAGTGATCAATTGCCCAGAATGGGGCTCTTTTAGGGTGTAGGAGTTAGTGCTGGTCTTCTGGATAACTTGAACTGGACCTTGCCAAAGGGAGGCAGGTTTGGATTTGCGGCTGTACCCTCTATTGCTGAAGAAGCAAACTGAGTCTCCTACCAGGTAAGTGGGTAAGGCGGGGCATTTGGATGCAGCTTGTTTAAGGTCTTGCAACTTATGGTTTAAGTTTATGGTGTAGGCCTCTGATTGCAAGCAAATAAGGGTTTGAACCAGCTTGTTGAGGTACGCCTCTGGGGACACAGCCATGCTGGGCTTTACCAAGGAATATAGTAAAGGGGGAAGTCCTGGTTGCCAGCCATAGAGCAGTTGGAAGGGCGGCTTGCCAGTGGCCCAATGATACCCAATGAAGTATGCAAAGGTGGTCGCAGGAAGGTATCCCATTCAGTCTCATATTGGTGACTGAGCTTCCGGAGTATCTGGACCAGGCTCCCATTAGTGCGCTTTACCATGCCATTTGTCTATGGATGATAAGGTGTGGATAGTGTCCAACAAATCCCCATCAGTTGGTTGAGGCAGGGGATGATATAACTGGTGAAGTTGGTACCATTGTCTGTCAGCAGGATCTGGGGGCAACCATGTTTGTATATGATATTCTCCAGGATGAATGTGGCTGTCACCAGTGCAGATTGATTGGGAATTGCCTTGGCTTCTACCCATTTAGTCAGATGGTCAACCACCACAATGATGAACTTGTTGCAACTGTTGGTATCTGGCAGGGGGCCCACTATGTCAATGGCTACAGTGTGAAAGACAAACCCAGGGCGTACCAGTTATTGTTGAAACTTGGAAACCTTAGGCCTCTTAATGTTGCAGTCATGACAGTTGGCTAGCGTATCCACTACGTCAGTGTGCATTCCTTCCCAGAAGCAGTGCTGCTGTAGCAGAGCTAACGTCTTCTGTATGCCACCATGGCCAGTAGTCTTGTGAGCAGCCACCACTGAGTCCATGCGTAGGGATGGGCGTATGTAGGATAGCCAAGAGTCTCCACAAAGCTTCAGGAGTTGTCCCTTAGAGATCTTGCTATCAACAGCTAGCTTCTTGAGAGCCCTCTGTATCTCTACTGGCTCCTCTCCCCACAAAGAAGGATCCTCCAAAAGCTTGTCATAGAGAATGTCAGCCATGGGGGATACTAAGGCAACAGTGGGAAGGCGGGAGAGACAGTCAGCATTCTGGTGGGCTGCCCTTGCTTGATGAATAATCTTGTAGTCATAAGCCTGAAGTTTAATGGCCCAACGCGCCAGACGTCCTTTGGGGTCCTTGAGGGTCTTCAGCCATTGCAAGAAGGCATGGTCTGTTACAACCGTGAAACATACCCCATAGAGATAGACTCAGAACTGTTGGTAGGAGTATATCACAGACAGACACTCTCGTTTGGTGACAGTGTAGTTCCTCTCATGAACATTAAGCGTACGTGAGCAGTATCCAACAGGGTGTTCAAGTCTGTTGGAGTCCAGTTGGGAGAGAACATCCCCAATTGCCGTCAGACTAGCATCTGTATGAACCACTAACGGCTTGGAAAAGTCAGGGTAGGCCAGCACAGGAGCTGCAGTCAGTGTTCCTTTGAGAGCATTGAAGGCTGATTGGCACGCTGGGCTCCAGAAGAATTCCTTATCAGCTCGGAGAAGCTGAAAAAGGGGGTCACCCAGGGATGCAAAGTTGGGGATGAAGCGGCGGTAGTACCCAATCATCCCCAGGAAGACCCGCACATCCCGCTTATTGGCTGGGATCTGCATTTGCTCAATGGCTTCCACCTTCAGAGGTACAGGGCGGAGTCCATCTTGACTAATGATGAACCCAAGGAACTCAAGGTGCTCCTTGAAGAAGTTGCACTTACGTGGCTTGAGCTTGAGATTAGCTGCAAGTAACCTCTGGAAGACTTCCTACAAGTGTTGTAGGCAATTATTAAAGGTTTGGGAGAACACATTAATGTCATCCAGGTAGACCAAGACACTGGTGAGTTTGAGGTTGCCCATCACTGCATCCATAGCCCGTTGAAAGGTAGCAGGGGCATTAGACAGACCTTGAGGCATCCTTGTGGGTTAAAATAGACCTTGGTCAGTGATGATTGCACATTTTTCTTGATCAGCAGGGGGTAGGTTAATCTGCCAGTACCCACTGATAAGGTCCATGGCGCTGAAGAACTTGGTGCCACCCAGTTGGTCCAAGGTATTGTCAATACTAGGGAGGGGATATGAATCCTTCTTGGTAACAGCATTCAGTTGACGGTAGTCAATCACCACATGGTTGCTGACATCCTTCTTTTTGACAATCAGGAGAGGGGAAGCCCAAGGGCTTTTACTGGGGACCAGTAAGCCAGATCCCAATAGCTTCTGAAGCTCTTTGTTAGCCACAGCATGATTGGCTTGACTGCGCTGTATAGGTCTGGAGCAGATAGGTGGACTGCCTTGGGTGTCAATATGATGCACAACATCTGAAGCCTTACCCAGATCATAACCATCCTTGGCAAAAACATCTTTATACTGGGAAAAGAGATCCATAGCTTGATCCTTCTGCTCTTCAGAGAGGTTGGATAGAGAGTCGCAGCTTATGACCAATAGCACTAGTGGTTGCTCACAGGGTAGACCCAACTCAGAGAAGTCCGCAAAGGGGGCAGTCTCCTGCAGGTTGTCATGCTCTTCCAGTCGTATATAAGCCAGAAGTTAGTGTTTGGCAACAACCATAGCTTCACGACTCATGTTGGCCAAGAGTATGAGTACCTCCTTCTCACTTGGCATGAGGATGCCTGGCGCAACCCATGGTTCTAGTCTGGAGGCATTAGGGATGCCAAAGATTTCTCCATGAGTGCAAGCTGGTAGAGCCAGCAATAGGCCTGTATTGTGGATCACCTGGGCGCCAGGTGGGATTGTCACATTACAAGAGGCATAGACTGGAATACCCTTGGCTTCCCCAATTGAGAGAGATAGCACCTTGACCTTGTTACTATGCAGTGTATAAGCAACTGGAAGTTCTCTGTCAGCATACTCCAGATTGATGTAGTGCAAACGTTGTAAGGGCAGGCCAGACAGGCAATTACCATGATAGAACATGGGTATGGAATGGCCAATATTCCGAATGTATGGTCTCCATTGTTAGTCACAGTGCCATACTAAACCATGAAGCTGGTACCAATAATAATGTCATAGCTGTTGTTTTCCAGGACTATAACAGGAGCAGTGACCATTAGCTTCCCAAAGCAAAGAGGGAGGGAAGAGTAGGCTCCTTTTGCTCTGGTGGTCAGTGGCCCAGAAGTACCAAACTCTTCATGGTAGGCCAAGTCTGGTGCCAGCTTAAGCTTCTTAACCAGCTGAGAGGATATAATGTTTCCAGGGGCACCAGTATCCAGTATGGCCCAGACATGAGTCTTGTTCACTACCAGGTTGATATAGGTGCAATCCTGGTGGTCCTCTCTGATCTCCACAATCTTTGAGATTGGTGTACGCTTATTCCTTTGAATTTCTCCGGGAAGGTAGCCATGGCAGCTCCCACAGCTGGGCTTACTTCCTTGAGGGATTCTAGCAGTACTGAGACGTTTACTGTGCAGAGCAGCTTGGCCAGTCATTCAGCACTGTTCTCCTCATGAGTGGCTTCAACGCCTGGTTGAGCCAGTTGTTCAGCATAGGGTAGGGATACTGTTCTCCAAGCTATTTGGGGGATAACCACCTCAGGGCAAAGTGTAGTCCAATGAGTTTGCATGTTAACAGTGAGGACTCAATGGAAGAGGTCCTCTTGAACTCCGTCAGACTCCACATCCTCATGTATTGGTTAAGAGTTGAAGTCAATCAGGGAGGGTTCATCCTTAGGGTTGGTCCCAGAGAATGGCAAGGTAGCAGGCCTCTGATCTGGTTTGTCAGGGGGAAGTGGTATGGGGGGAGATGAGGGTGTCAAAATTACAAAGGCAGCCAAGGATTTCTCCTTGTCCTGGCTGCTTAGTAGTTTTTTGACTGGTCCTCATTGTCCTCCTCAATATCAGCGTCCTTGGCGTAGTCCTCCTCAGTGTCCTCCATGCCTAAATGATGGATCTTTTGTTGTAGATTCCTACATTACCAAGAGAAGTGGCCAGCCATACCACATTTGAAGCAAGTACAGGGGCCATTGTTGACTGGAGCAGGTCCAACCTTGTCAGAAGGCTTGGGCATCTTGACCGCCACGCAGTGTCAATGCTCAGATTGCTGGCAAGGGCGGCCTTCAGGAAGAGGGTCTTCAAACTCCTCCTTGTAGGTGCGTAGGAGGCGGATCAGATCTGGTACATTGCAAGCGTTGTAAATGCCTGACTTAAGGGCCAGATATAGTTCCTGGTTGACACGTACAGCATTAAGGAGTGCTGACTGCACATCAATAAACTGCACCACACTCATAGACAACAGAGTTTGAGCTTCAAGGTAGAACCTAGATGTGAAGTCTTCTAGGGGTTCCCCCACCTTTAACTTGGTGTCAGAAAAGTCCATCTTACAACCAAGAGTGCTTCTTGGCTACTAAATTCTTCTATCAAGGCTCTGGAGATATTGGAAAAAGTCCAGCTATTCTCAGGGAGACGTGGTAAGATAATGGTTTGAGTCTCAGCATCCAGACAGTTGATGATTGTGGAGTCCCTCATGGCATTGTCTGCGCCATACATGGAGTTCTGGTACAGATGTAAGAACATGGCCACATTGCTCTTGCGGTCAAACTTGGGAAGATTGATGGGCTTAGAGTTGTTGGAGCCATGTTGGAGGGGAGCAGGTGTGATCTTCACTGGAGAGCAGATGAGGCGGGAATAGCTGAGGGTGGAGGCAGCAAACCTATCCTCAGAGGCGCGGCAACAATTTTCCTCTTGCTGGGCTTTACGTTCACCTTCTCTGTTTTGAGCAGCTCCAGAAGCTTCAGTGGTGGCCAGGACGTCATCCACAGACTCCAGTACTGGCTCTAATACTTGTACAGTGTTGGGAGCCAAGCAAGTGTGGTCCTCATTGCTCTTGTAGCTATGATAGAACTCAGGACTAGAGGACCTCAGTGGACTGTGGTGACTCTTGGAGTTGATGGACATAGCCTGTAAGTTGACGGCCATAATCTTACTGTCCATCCTATCCAATTGGCTCTGGAAGGCGTCCAGGAGAAGTTGTTGCTTGTCCAGCTCATCTTGGTAGACCTTGTTCTTCTGACGGGTGATATCCAATTCATCTTCCAGAGAGGTGATGCGCTTTTTGTGGGTGGCAAGCTCAGCTTGGAGCAAGGCTGTTACTTCCTTGTCCTTCCTGACTTGGGTCTGGCTGTTGGCTCTGTTATGTAATTGGCGGAGTTTGAGACTATCCTGAAGTTCTGACAGTGTGGTAGACATCAAACAGGAGGGCAAGATTGGCACTCTGCTGGACCAATTCTGTCTGCATCTTCTTGTAGTGATCAAAGAGCTCAAGGATGTCTCAACCAAGAAGGGCGCTGGAAGGGGAGTTGTTGATGGCAGCAAAAGTGGGGGTGAACAAAGAGATGGTGGCAAGGCAGCGGGCTAAGACTTCCACCTCATGATTCAGGCTTCATACCACGAGGCCAGTCTCCAGCACATGCTTAGTAACCACACTAATCCAATTGATGTCTACACCCTGATGGGTGAGGGTCTGTACAACATGCACTGGGACTAGCTTAGCTATACCCGCTTTGATGGCATCAACCCAGTGGAGCAATTTGTTCTGGGCGTTGGTGACTTTGGCAAGATACTGATTGACAGTGGTGAAAGTATTGCCAAGCTCAGAGTACAGAACCTGGAGGAACGTCTGTTGGTTAGATACCAGTATTTCCTGGTCATGCACTAGGCTTTGGATGAGGCCCAGGGGCATTTGGTTGTGGCATACAGCAGGATGGGCAAATTGGTGTAGGTAGTCCTTGATATGTTAAACAGTACTGAGGTCACAGCAGAGCTGGTCAGGGTTGAGCTGGGAGAGATTCTGAAAGTGACCCAAGGCGTTTTCAGCAGAAGGCTGCTGGATGGCCAGGTGTTCAGAGCAAGAACCATTGCCAGCAGCACAAGCATCCATGGCGTGTATGGCATTAAAGATGGCGTCCTTGGAAGGTAAAGAGTTGGCGTCCATCTCCAAGGGGGCAGGGGCTTGTAGAAGCAGTGGTTGACCAAAAACAATAGCTTGGGGGCGTTGATGTTCTAGCATGAATTGACTTAGGTTGGGCAGGCCATAGGGAGCGCCTGCTCTTTCCCCAGCATGGGCATTAGCAGCAGTTAAGGCTGGTGCCTGGTGGTAAGGAGAAACAGTGGCAGGAGACTGGGCCAGGGGCATTCTTCCCTCCTCATTGAAAGGACTGCGGGGGTGGGGGCTGTTGGTGTTGTAAGACATGAGCGCCAATGCCGTAAAAGTTGCAGCAAAGGGTTGCTAGTTTCTACAAACAGTTAGTCAGTGACCTAATTCTTAATTTTATACCTGTTGATGGTATAGTGACAGCCTATGAAGGAAAGAAGAATAATAAGGTGTATAGACAAAACTGGTATTTATTTAGATAGTATTGCACTTATATAGTGTGAGGCGGGGGAATTGCCACCAGAGGCAGGGAGGCACAGACAGAAGAACTTTCCAAATGGAGGAGAGTGGGTTGACACAGCTAAAAGTCCTGCGCGTGAGAACAACTGCTTTCTTGCGGCTTTCCTTAAGGAGGTAGATATAAATAACTCTGTTGCTCTATTTATAATCCTTGAATTGAAACCTGTGCCTTGTGCATGTTTGAAAGGCAAATCAAACACCTGTTTTAGGGGCGCTTTAAACGTCTTTATCACTAGTAGAATCAGGATGCAATAGCGCAACCGCGCAATTGTTCCATTGCTTAATCCCTAGATGGACAACTTTTTGTCTAATCCATTCAGGATCTGCAACACATAGTGTAGTAAACTGATGGTTGATCTTTCCCACCTTCCTTCTTCCTCAAAAGAAAGTTTTTTTGGCCCCTGGCTACACTGGGGGCCAAAAAACTTTTAAAAAATTTCTGCGTCATCAGGAGGGTAGCTCATATATCATTATATGGTTCTGTGTTTGCTATATTAGTGATTTAGAGTGCATAATATTGCATTGTTTCCAGTTTAGACAATTTTACATTTCACTTAATTTCATGTCTAAACATGGTTGTTGAGATTGGATTTTTCATTTGATTTTATCCATAGTGGAGCTTCTTGATTTGAACTGATCTGTCCTAGTTTCTTACTGTACATTCAATTTGCAATTCCAAATCCTGAAATTAATTGAGTTTACTAGTGTCATTTGAAAGTGATTTGAAATTTGGTTCTTGGATTTGACAATCCAACAATTCCAAAAAACATAGTAAACTTAATGAAAATGGTTGATGGATTTGAACACTTATAATCTGATTCCAGTTAATTCATTTTGTCCATTGGAAATATGCAGTTTGACTTGAACTTTGCAAAGTTTCTATGAGTTCCCACATTTTTAAAAATCTAAATAAAAATCCAAAGAATTCAATTTAATTAAAAAAGGCTATCCCACAAAAGTGATTCAAAAGTTGGACCAAGGATTTGACAATCCCACATTTTTCTGTTCAGGTTCTGAATTTACAGTACAGAAAATTCCTCTCTGACCTTCTTGACACCTGGAGCTTGGCCAATTCCAAATTTTGGATTTTCCTGATCCACCAAATAGAGTGCACTGAAGTGGCTTCTGAGAAGATCAAAGCAGGCAGCCACAATGTCTCCATTTTCCCTGCCAGTCATGCCAATCTTCACTTGGGTGATGTGTTGTTCTTCAACATTGGAGACACAATCTGTGAGCACAATCTCACAACCTTCAGCCAGGTGGTTAGTGCAGCCAATGACCACACTTTGCTTTTTCCCAGTCAGAAGGTTGCTGACATGTTTACCAAGATGGCTCTGAATGCTCACAGCAGCAGCCAATCACCAAAGGATCCCCAGCTGCCCCTTGCAATTACCTGGCATATAAGCAATTGCCGTTCTCTCTGAGTCTGAATATGATATCATGCATCATCAATTCCTCCAAGCTGCTCAAGGCACTCATGTGCCACTGGGTCCTCCAGTTGCCCTAGTCCTCATCCAATCCTCCCAGGTGACCAAAACCAACCCCCCAGCCAGTAAAGCCCCCACAATCCAGCCTGCCAACTAGTTTGCTGTTAGAGTGAAACAGTAAGCGGCATGATTCAAGGAAATATGATGATGATATTATAAACAAATAATGAGTTGCTTGACAAGCAGGAGACAAAATTGGGAGGATAACTTCAACATCTTGGATCCAGTGGCAGTTTAGTATAAGATGGAGGTAGAAATTGTCAAAAGGTAAATGATTTGCATGGGGTAAATTAGAAAAAGAATTGGAAGGTGTCAGCATGTAAAGAGCGGGGCAGGTTTTGGCCATGAAATTGATGGCAACCTTGACAATAACAAAAGCTAATATAACAAAGAAAAAGGCAAACAGCCCCAGATGAGCCATCATTTTTGGGTAAACTTTTATTTATTTGTGGGTAAATAAGCTATCTAGAAGCAAGTTTCTAGAGGGGAATGGGAGCAGTCATAAGGGAGTTCATGATGGGGGAGGAGATTCTATGACATCTGATTGGTTGGAAAGAACATTTTCAGCAGTTGGAGGGTCAGCATTGGAATTTGAGTTGATGACATCATAATTAAAAAATTCTGGCAACCAGCAGGTCAAGCGCTGCCATCACCAAACAACATATAATGTGTGATTTTCTTGTCATAATTATTTGGATAGAAATATGGCAAGTCTGAATTTTCCAGGGCTATTTGAGCAACCCCAGATTTGACCCATTTTTTGCCAATAACATCATTTAAATTGTATGTTTCTCTTAAGGGTTTGGTGGTGGCTCTTTGCTGGTTTCTGGTCTTATGGAGGCGCACTATTCCTTCCATTTGGTATATACTGTAACATTTGCCCTGCCCAATCCCATTTTGCCCAATAAAACTTGCCCCTTGATAATTTTTATTTTATGATATATATTGGTTTTAACTTGTATGTATTTTTTATTGTTATAATATACATTTTAAATCAACTACAGTGATGATTGATTTTTATAATGCCACAAGTTAAATTTGGCTGCTTTAATACAGTAGTTTTAAAAGCTATGACAACAACCAAAAATACTTCAGATTTAAACAATATGATTTCAGATTTGAACAAAATCTAAGTTGCGCAAGATTCAGGATTCAATTAATTTATAAAATTTCAGTTAATAAATGAACTGTCAAACAAAAAAATTCACTAGCCCATCATACAAAATTATATCAAACATCAAGCAGTATAGTTCAAACCACAAACAAAATGAACTGACACAACAAGTGAGATAAATGGATGTTATTCTGAAGTATATTATAATCCAATCAGGATTCATACAAGGCACCAACAGAAGGACTAAATGAAACAAAATTAGAGCAATCTAGAAGTGAGATTCCACAAGCACAAAACAAAATGAACTCAAACAAGATGTGTAGTGTGAGCAGCCTAAAATAGAAATATAACAGTTTAACAGCCAATCAACAGCTATCCAATTTAGGAACAGAGGCATTTTATTCATTTTTATGGATCCTGATTTGTATGAAATGGTTTTGAGAACCTTCCAAATATGGACTAAAGATTACAATAAAAATAAATCATTAAATTTTAAACTTCTACTTTTAGTGATTTTATCCTAGGTTTTTTTACAATGGTTTTTACAAGCAATATCTTTGACAGCGCCAGCAGCCAAGCCAGCTTCAATGGAGGCAAGGCTCAGAACAAGAAGGCACCTGTTTTATACCCAAGCCTTTGAGGCAGGTAATGAGGAAGCTGACCTGTACCTGACCACTGACTCCTATGACTTTGACTTGTTCAGTAGTCACACAGTGTCTAGCTCTGCCCCTGCTCCCATACCCACCCCCGCACAAGCTGCCCGCCAACCAACCAATCAGGATGGTAACCTTGATTTGGAACAACTTCCTGCCGCTAGCCAACCTGCCCCCTACAGCCAATCAGGATTCAGCTCCCCTATCCCAGCGCCCCAAATGCAGAATAATTACTGCCCAAATTCTCCAAGAAATTGTGGCACTGAACCTGCAGGGTCTGTCAAGGGACCAGATTGCTGCCCAGTTGCAATTCACGCAAACCACAATAATGCGGGAATTCAACAACCTTATGAACAGGGGGAATCTGATTGGGATGGTCAAGAAGCCCAAGAAGGCCCCCAAGTCACAAATATCTGAAGCATACCTAATCATGCTTGACCTCCTCCAGCGGGACCCCAAGCTTTCCCTAACCCAGGTCCTCAAACACCTCGTGCACCATAACATATGGGTCTATAAGCGCATGGTGCAGCTCTGGATGTACAGAAAGGTGGCTTCCATACAGGTTCTTACCAATTTGCCGGCAACCAATAAGATGGCACCAAGGATTCCCTGTATGATCTAGATATTGAATCAACCCTGGTCCAATGCCTGACTAGTCTAATAGATGATATCATGTTTGTCTTGTACTACAAATTATTGATTGTGTTTGACAATTTTGGTGAGCAAGGAAAAGCCGCTGCCAAGAATAGAAGGAAGAAGGTCAAGAAGGGGACGTTTATTGGTGCATTTCTGGCTGTTTCAGCAAAGGGTTTTGTCTACTATTGAACAAACCCAGATTTCATCAAAGGCTACTTGTACAGCCACATTATTGGTGGATTACTTGACTCCTGGGATGGCTCAAATTCAAAGCATCAGGTTTTCTTGAGCCACCAGATGGAGGGTAGCTCCACCGCCCTTGAGGCCATCCAGCAACGCAAGCACCAAGCCTTTGTGTACCCAGCTGGCCACGCAGACATCCATCTGGCTGATGTTGTCTTCTTTAATATTTGAGATACACTATGGGAGCACCACCCTCAGGCTTTCAACAACCTCTATCTTGGGGTCCTTGACCACAATTTTCTTTTTGGTCACCAAATGGTAGCTGACTTGTTTATGCAGTTGGTTTTTCATGTGAACATGGGCAACCAATCACAGAAAGACAAGCGCCTTCCACCTTGGGCCACTGCCACCTACCAGCCCATCCAGCCAATGACCAATGAGGAATATGGCAAGTGTTATATGGCAGCCTCACGTGAAATCCTCCTGCCTCCACCCCCGCCACCAACACCCCTCACCTGCAAGCCCAACCCACCCAATCCCAGACCCCCCAGGCCAGTACTGCCTCTATGTCTTCCTTCCTGCGCCATTCTGCGTGCTAGGCATCACTCTTCCCTGCCTCAATAAACCCCCTGTTGCCAAACATTTTCTATTTATATTATCTTTATTTTGAATTTCAATTGTTCATGTTCTCTTTGTTTATAGTTGGTTTTATTCTTTATGTTCAGCTTATTTCTATAAAATCATATATTTACTATGTTGTGTATCTAGATCCAGAACACAGTTATTTTTGGCGCTTTGCACAGCCCCTTGTGAAAATATTAACAACAATTTGGTGATCAGCTAAATTTGAATTAGAAAATTATAGGTTAGTTATTTTCAGATAAAGTTGTTACTGATCTGAATTCAAAACCTTAATGATAAACTTTAAGCCAATCAGAAGCTGAGTGATAAAGTGATTGTTGTGACATAAAGAGTAATTCAATATTTCTTTGATGCATGTGTGCTAATTAATATGATTGGCTGGATCTTTTGCTATTGTACGCCATTACTGCTGTGGCAAGTTGTTGGTGAACTAGTGCTAACCCAGCAGCTGATTGGGCACTATTCCACCAACAACTTGCCACAGCGGCAATGACATACAATAGCAAAAGATCCAGCCAATCATATTAATTAGCACATATGCATCAAAGAATTATTGAATGATCCTTTATGTCACAATAATCACTTTATCACTCAGCTCCTGATTGGCTTAAAGTTTATCATTAAAGTTTTGAATTCAGATCAGTAACAACTTTATCTAAAAATAACTAACCTATAATTTCTAATTCAAATTTAGCTGATCACCAAATTGTTGTTAATATTTTCACAAGGGGCTGTGCAAAGCGCCAAAAATAATATGATAATTAAGGAAACAATGCCAACACAAAGCAAACAACACATATTGAGATGAGCGTAAAACATATAAAAAATCGGTAAAAAGATGGGATAATGTAGTAAATGGGAAAACAAAAAGGAATAAACAAAGAGGCAAAAGTATCAAAATAACACATAATTTATTGGGGCAAAAGCTATAAAAACATATGAAACAGTTAGTAAAAAATTGATGAGAGAATTAGAGAAGCTTTTGAAGGATATCAACTCAGCATTTGCTGAAATTAAAGAGATTGACCACAGGATCAAAGCAAGAGTTAAGTCTGCCGTCCTTGAAGGGGACAAAATTGAAAAGGTGTCTGCCAAGGCACTATGGCCAAGATTCCAGACACCCCCAAAACAACAATTGAACAGCTTTTAAATGTCCAGAAGAACATTGTGGAAGGCCTTCAATTCATGTCCTTTGCCCTCTCTGTGCCGTCCATCTGGGTTGACGGCACTGAGATGTATGAACATCTCAAACCTGCAAAGTGCGCACAAACTGTGGACACTTAATTGCCAGCACAATTACTTGCGTTGAGAATGGCAAAGCCTGCTGAAACCGCCAGCAAGGAGGAAACCTGTGAAGGTAATCTAAAAAAATAAAATTAATAATAACTTTAAAATAATTGCCTTTTTTAGATAACATTGATGTTGAATTCTGCCAGGTCCTGGTTCCTTTTGTCCTGCCCATGTTCTATTAAATTTTGCTACTCATGTGGCAAAACAACTATATCTGTCCCCCTTGTCTTGAAAGAGCTTGAAGACAGGGTCCATGGGTCTTTTCTGATGTTGTGGGAGGCTTTGGCAGAGCTTACACATGCTGAGGGGGCATCCAAGTGGGCAGTTACTGCCTACAAGAATGCCCAATTGATCCACATTAACCCGGTATCCCTCAGTGGAGTTTACTGTGTAAACTCCATTGAGCTTGTTTGAGACATCCTGAAAACTCTCACATTCAAAAATGTACCAGAGATGGGCTGGGCCCATGCGGCTGCTTACTTCTGCTACCCCTTGGAGCACACAATTTCTTACCTGCTGGACAACTTTGGGCGTGTGGTGAAGAAATTGGCTGTTGCAGATGCAACAACCGTCAAGAAGACAAAAATCCTCCTTGCCAACTTTGGGTTGGCCTAGAGTGCCAACAAGACAGGGGTCCCTGCAGCCATGGAGCTGAACTTTGCAAAGACCAAGCATAAAAGAAGACCAGTGTGGTTTTCAATAAATTATGCAAGTTTACGGAAAGCCTTTGCTGGGAAAAGGCTTCATCTGGTGGTTTACCTTTGGGATCTCTTCTCCTTTGGAATGGGCACCAGCGTGGAGGATCTTGACGGGGTCCTCATAGGAATTGACAAGGCCAGGCTCTCCCTGGACAGGAAGAATGTCCCCCTGGGTTTGACTCAGTGGATCACGTCATCCAGGACGCTGTTAGGATTGACAATTCTTCCTCTCTGGAAACCCAGGTCCAGGAGCAGGAATCAAACCCCGAACCTGGACCCCCGGGTTGCTAGGCCTGTGGACTGCAGGACCGCCTGCCCGCGCCTTTCTGGGATTGAGCCCATAAAAGCTGATACCAAAAATGTTGGCCCATGCAGTGAAACAAGCCAAACTAAGGAAATTATTGCACTGAATGGAAGACTAATCACAGCGCCTAATGGAGGTGCTGATTTGGCAACTATTAGCTTCATGAACTTGAAGTCTACACCAGCAACCAATCAGGAGCCAACCCAGGAAAGAGGTGCGGGCTTGCAGCCCAGTCCCATGACCACAACACTAAAGCAAGATAATCAGGTAGCCAAATTGAGATTCTTGACCAATGAAAGAACTCTCAGGTTAAGTGCCATTTTGCTGCCTTTGAACCCAAGCACCCAGTTCCCCTGGCCCTGCCTTTCCCAATGCCCTGATGAACTCCCCATGGAAAATGTTAATTTTGAATTGGAGTACTATATAGATCAAAGGACCCTGCGCTCCAAACTTATTACCATTTTTGAATAAAGGCTGTGTTATTTTAGCTCACACAGCTATTACTTTATTTTGTATTTGCTGTCTACTAATTCAGTTTAGGATCTCCTGGCCTGCCTGCCCCACCACCCGCTGTTTTCTGTCCTCCTGGTGTACCCTTTAGACCCGTCTATTTTACCAACTACCCTCTGAAATCTGAATACAAGGAATACACCCCGGAAAAGATACTTGAACTCAATCCTTTGGCCCGCATACAATCTGCAATTAGATACAACCGACAAGGCCCGTGGATATTTTCAACACCCAAGTTGTTCAGAGGGAAATTCAACTATCTCCCTGCTTACAACCTGCCCATGACCCCAAAACCTATGCCTGCTTCCTCACCCAACCTCCCAACCAACCATTCTGGTAAGCTGTTTGGGATTGCGTACATCACTCTCACAGGGGTGATTGATACTATAAATCCCAGCCGCTGGCCCATGATCCTGGGTGGGAAAGTCTGCCTCCTACCTTTTAAAGTTAGCTCCCCTCTTGTGGTGGGCATTGCCTGCAAAAAACCTGGCCCAAGTTACCCCTGAAAACAACAGGCCTGCTGCTCAAGACTGAATCCCTGACAGACGCCCTGGTCCTGGCTGGTATCTACAGGTTTGTAGCCCCACCAGAGAAGCTGCTCCTCCATTTGCACCTAATCCTACTCCCTTTCACCAGCAGGTGTAATTATTTTAAACTAGGTGAATCCACCATTCATGGTGTGGTGGTGGAGGTTGTGCGCCACCTCCATTGCGGGGTGGGACATACAGAAGAATTCACTTCAGGCGCTCTCAATAAATTCTCTCTTCCAATAAATTTCATTACAATTCATATTATTTTTATTATAATAAAAATATCTAATTCTTATTTTAGCAAACAAGATTTGTAAAATATATCCCAGAGAAGGTCTTAATAAAAGCATAATAATATATGTCAATAAAATCTACTTCTAATTTTCACACATTACATTTAACTTTTTTAAGTTGATTTTTATATTTATTTGCCAAAGTGATATTAATGTGTTTGCGTAATCCAGTATCAAGTGTTTGAGATACCCTTAGATGACACAATAAAAAATGATTATAAATAAATAAATTACTAACCTTCATTGATTGTCCTGCTGAATGTGATTGCAGGCTTGGAAACATCTAAATATAAAATGATAATTAATAAATCTTGAATAGCAAATTAGAGAATATAAAAAATTCAGACAAGCTAAGCCTTTAATTGATTGGCTGTTTGGCAAGGCAAGGCAAGCGGGGATGAATGAATCAGCATGGTCATAGAATTGGGCCACGGTCTCAGCTGGGAGGGTGTGGATCCTGGCCTGCAGAAAATTAAACAGGTCTTTGGTCCCAGTTGGGGTTCCTTGCTTGACAACTTGCTTGAGCCACCCAAAGGCTTCCTCAATGGGATTTAGGAAGGGCAAATAGGCTGGGAGGAAAAGAAGGCACAAATTTGCTGTGGCCAATTGCTGGGGGCCCACAGCAATGCTGGTGTCAATCATTGGGAATTTCTCAAGAATGTAAGCCACTTTGTGAAGACCAACATTGTCCAACACAATGACATTGGTGAGCCAGGGCTTGTGCACCTCAGGTGCCCCTGGACCAATCAGAGAAATGATAGGAAGATCCGGCTACTGTGAGATCCCAAAATTATTTGGTATAGCTCAACCCCCTTTGGACTGAAAAGAGCCACCATTGAATAGGCTGTGGCGCAGACTGCAGCACGCCAAGCCATCCCATCATTTGAGCCTTTGGGGACATAGCCATATGCATTGCACATATACAAGGCAAATGCCAATTTGTCAATATAGTAAATTTTGACTGTCCCCTTGGCTTTGAGGGAAGTGTACGCCTCTGCGTGGTTTTTCCGGGTCTCAATGTTGGTTGGGCTATTCCAATTGTACAGAGATACCCCAAGCTTTTTCCAGAAAAAGCGCATCTTCTTCAGCAGATGGTAGTAAAAGGAAATGGAAGTCTCAACCCCAAAATTGAACTTGATCATTGCCTGTATATTTGCCAGTTGAAGATGGCAGTCCCAGGTGATCCACTGGTGTATTGCCCATTTGTGCTCCTTGGTGAGCATGGTGTAAACGCGCATGGATTTCTCTGCAGCAAGGACTTGACCTGTGTTAATGAACTTGTTGAAGGTCTTGGGGGTGTACTTGGGATCCACTCCAACAAGGGCCCCAGCCTTGTAATTGCCCAATTCACGCATTAGCTTAAGCAGGATGATGCATTTAATGTCAGGGATGCGCTTCTGAGCGGGCTTTTTAGTGGTGGGGATTGACTCATTGGCATTGGGCACAACACAGGGCATGGGCATCTTGGTGTAAACTCAGCAACTTTTTTTCAACACTAACTGCCCCTCATCAGTTCTGAAGAACTCAGGCTCCTTGTCCTCTTCCTGATTTCCATCACTGACTTAGGTCTTGTAGCTAGTATCAAGTACAGGCTTCACCTTCTCCAGCATGGCTGACGGGACCAACTCTTGCCGGTACACAACGTCAAACACATATGAAGTAAGTTCTACCTCCTTGTTTCTAACTTTCTTTGTAGTGGTGACCTTGGTGGGCTTCTGGGTCAGCTTGGGGTCCCAAGGGTTTATGCTCTGCACCCTAGCAGCTTGTGCACCTTGAAACGGCTGTGTCAGTGCAGCGTTACTATGGAACTCTCCTCTCCCGTCTCCTTCTTGAGTAGGCACTTGGGTTTCACTAACTCTATTCTTTGACCCGCGGGGGCAACTGCAACCGCAACCGCAGTGCACAACGGGTGTATTGGTACTCTGTTGTTGTGTTCCTTCCATTTTACAATTTAATAAAATATTAAATAAAACTCAATTAAGTTACTTCCTAATTTTAATTTTTGCTTTTATCTGAATATGGATATTTAATTAAAGTTTTTCCCACCCAATATCCCAATTATAGATTTTTTATTTCTTAATTAGTTTTTTTTGGTTTAACAATGCCCATTTTAGAATACTCAAAAAAAATCCACCCATTTTCCTAGATTTTACTGCCAAATTCAAACACCCAACACAATATTTTTAAAATTTATGTTTCAGATCTTATGTCTTATTTTAGATACCTTGGTATCATTCATGATTACAATCCATTGCACACATTGCATGAGTGATTTTGTTTGCGTAGTGAGTTGCTATTGTGTTTTGGTTTTGGGTTGAGATTTGACTCCTCAGGCTTGGGTGTATTTTGTCACCAATTCACATAGTAAACATATGAACACCAAAAGTCAACTCACACTATTTTTTTGTGAATCAATGTATTTTGGATTGTATTTTGAATAGTTTTTCTTTGTGTGTGAGCACTTCTTTGCTGTGTTGACCCATTTTGCCCATTTACGCCAAAAATCCCTGTTAACAGAGTGTATATTTTTACCTGAAAGTTAGATTTTGCTTAAATCTGAAATCATTTTGTTTAAATCTGAAGTATTTTTGGTTGTTGCCATAGCTTTTAAAACTACTGTATTTATTAATTCAATTATTTTCTATTATAACTTTAATATTTTTGTAGCTCTACAATAATAGTAAAGTTATAATAAAATAATATAATTAATAAAAATAATCCATCTCACCACATATACTCTATGAACTGTATAATCTACATATAACCCCTGAGTAGAATTATTTTTTTAAAATTTTTTTACTCCTCACATAATTAGCATACCAAGTTGAGAATAAATTATTGTAATTGGACAAGACATTTACATGAACAAAACATATTGTTCATGATACTAATAATGGGTTAGTATACACGCTCTGAAATATGCTATCTACATATAACCTGTGGAAGTGGTTATCTCTTAATAAATGTGAACTTTGGGTCAAAATTGGCATACTGATTTGAGAACAAATCATGTTTTACTTGGAAAAAACATGTAATTGGACAAAATGTGTTGTTCATGATACCCATAATGGGTTGTTATATACAAAAAAATACAGAATATTAATATTAATTGAATAGTATTACTTAAAGCTAATAAAAATTCATAATAAAATCAGATGTATTTATTAACTCTCTATTATATACAATAGAATAGTGATAAGGAGCGCCTTTTGGGGAAGCTTCAAATATGGAAATGAGAAATAAGAGAAGTATAATTTTATTGAATAATACTTTAGGCTTATATAGCTTTAGCTGTAGTGGAGATTTAGTTGGATCAAACTTAGGGGTTGGTCATGTGTGGGATGGGTATGAGTTACTGGATACTTGGACAGTCATGTGATATTGCTTGGTTGCCATTTCTGGTATGTCAAACTTTATATTGAGAGGGCACTAAATTGGGCAATGACTGGATGTTAAGTGGGTAGGCGGTAGCCAGAATACTTATACATCCAGATCCTTGACACACACCCCTTAAGGGGTTACTCTGGTACATCCGGAGTGGGCTTTGTCTTGACAGCTGTTGCATGATGTTCCTGGAGTTGTTTGCTAGTTGGTACCATTTGGGTTGAGTGTTCTCCTTTGCTAAGGCTGAGGCAAGTTATGTGATATTTCTTGACAACAGTTTTATGAAAGTAACAATTTTGATGCCCTGGGCGGGAATCAAACCCGCTCCTAGCCACCAGGCGGGGCTAGTGGGCGGGGGAGATTCATCTGCACCTGGATTTTTGCTTTTCAAAGTGAATCCAGGTGCAGGAACCATTCCTGCCCTGGCGGTAGCTACAGGGCCCATTCTGGGCCCCAAAAGCTACGCCCAAGCCTTGGTGGGTTTGGCTGGGCCTGGGCAGGCTATTTTTAGCTGCCCAGTAAACCCAGATCAAGCCCACCCTACATTAAGTAATTTGGGGTCCCCAATTGGGAACCCCTTTTTTAATCTTGTTCCTTGGCCTCAGTAAATCCTGTCAAGCTAGCCCAAAAAAGGTGATCAAATTGGGAAAACCCCCATAACCCCAGAAGCCAAACCTGCTAGAACCAATGGCCAGCCAAGCCAAGATGGACCACCAAAAAGCCAAACAACTGTTCCTGAAAACCCCAAAAATGACCATGAAGCAGCCAACCAAACAGCAGAACCTGAGATGTCAAGCCTTGCCACACAGATAGCACAAGAATAATGCCCAGAGGCACTTGCATGTGAGTAAGTATATAAACCAGAAGCACCTGAAAAAGCTCTGTATTGTCATCCTTGCCAAATAAAAGTTGTTATGAACCTTTGGTTCATCTATCTGCTTCCATACCTATTTTTTATAATTTTCTATCTGCATACACCCAAGCATCAGTACCCATAAACTGGGATAGATAGCCAGACTTCAGTTGACAAACCCAAAGCCTTTGACTACTACTGTCCTCCCAACGCTCCATTAGCTCTGTACATTTCACTGAGTACCCCCAAATCCTGACCACAAACCCTGTACATTGGAAGACTTGCAGTGGTACACCTGCCCAAACGCACCCAAGGAACCCTACCAAATTGTCTGAGACGGCAAAGCAATCACCATCTACCCTTTGATCTTCAATGAGAAATACAACAATCCTTCTGCCTACCTAGTCCCCATGGAGCCGCCCCTGACACCCAAACCAACCATCTCAACCCCACCCACCTCTGACGCCACTGGCCAGAGTAGTCAATTCCTGGGAGTGCTTTACCTGGCATTCACAGGATTGATTGAATCTGCCTTGCCAGCGGCCAGGCCTTGGGCTGTGGCTGGGAAGGCCTTTTTCTACCTGGTAAAGCTAGGTCCCATTGTCTGGTGGGCCATGCCAGTACCTGCTTCAACTCCTCCCTCACCTACTGGAGCCCCATGGTACTCTTGGTATCTTGACAGACGGGGTCTTTGGCACCTTGGAATTTCACTATTAGGTGTTTCTGTCTGGTCTTTACTTGATGATTCTTCCTGGTCCCCTGTGTACTACGTCTAGCTTATTTTTGTTTCCAGCCAGGAGCCAGAAAGGGGAGTTGATGGAGATTGGTTCCTCTTTAGATGTTATATTTTGTGTTTTGAGCCTTTTTATTTCTGCTATTTTAGCTTTGAGGCGTATGTGTTGTAGATTTGGTACTTGTTCTACTGTGGGGGGTTTCCCTGAGGGGATCTTTATGTATGGTTGATTGTTGTGGGTGACTATCTCTGGTTCATATCTGTATGTTAGTATAAACGGTGAGTAGCCTGTCCCTTGATTGGTGCGGACCCAGGATACTAATAATGCATGTTTCACGTATAGTGGCCATGTATCTTTGGCTTTACCATCAATTATTTTCTTGGGGGCTCTGATAAGTCTTCTTTTCAGGCATTCAACTCTGCTGTTGGCCTGTGGCCTTTAGGGCGAGGTTATGGAGTGTTTTATGTTCTTTGTTTTTAGATTGTTGTTTACTATGTGGCCTGTTAGCTCTTTTTCTCCATCTGTTATGATGTAGTCTGGAGTGCCATAGTCAGATATGATTGCTTTGTTAATGAATCAGTTTATTGTTTCTGCTTTGTGGTCCTTTGTTACCCAGCATATGGGCCAGCATGTGGCAAAGTCAATGACTACAATTAAGAAATGTTGATTTGTCTTAGTTTCTGGGAAGGGGACCACTACGTCCAGTCCCCAAACCTTTAATAGTTCAGGGTCCAGTACTGGGTTACCTGTTGACTGGGGAGCCTTTGTGCTGGTGTATTTCTTGCACACTGTGCACTTTTTCAGAACATCAATTATATCTTGTTTAAGATTAACTACTGGGGTGATCCACATGTGTGCTGTTTTGCAGGCAAGGGTTGATTTGGCTTCAAATAAAGACAATATGCTGAAGAGTGTAAATGTGTGGTTAGCTGGTGACGCTGTAAACTGGTAGGTAACATAGGGCTACTAGGGGTAAGTAGGGTGAGCCTAGTAGGTAACATGGTCTACTAGGATAAGTAAGGCCTGCCTGGTAGGTAACATAGGACTACTAGGGGCAGATGTTGCCTCCACCCAGCAGAAGAAATTGGCTGCTTTGGGCTATAGTGCTTCACCTCTCAGGGAACTGTGGCTGTGAAAGGGTGAAGACTGAAATAGCAAGCAGGGAGCTTTGTCTGTCTGGGGGGAGTAGGTTTTGGACCCCTGGCAGGTAACGCGGGATGCCAGGGAGGGGAAGAGCTTTGAGAGCTCTACATACCCTAATATGCTTACAGGAGGTCTGTAAGCAAGCACCCTACCTAACAGACTGGCAGGGTATCCTTATTCAACCCCTATGGGAGCTTTGGGGGAACCCAACGTGAACATTGAAGGGTATAGAATTGCTCAGAGGTGTCACCAAGGCGGCTTGCTTGGGGAAGCAAGCTGCAGAACTTGGTGTGATCAGGCCTCTGGGAAGTGGAGCTGATTACTCTGCAACTGAAAGCCCAGACTTAATCACCTGGGTGAGTAAAGACAATACATAGACATTGATCTATAGCTGAATGGCCTAAGTGGATTGCCACTTGCAAGGGCCCAGTCAAACGCCAGTTCAATGTAGACTCATGCCTGGGTCTACAAGTTCTGGTAATGGGGACTGAGATAAAGAACCAAGGTGGTTCACAGAATTAACAGAGAAAACTAGCAGGAGGGACTGTTTGGTCATAGTGAAGGCTAGTTGATGGACTGTTAATTCATATTGAATTGTGGGAACCAATATGGTTCAGTGTGTAGAAGGAACAAAGGAGGTTCCTAGTGAGGATTTGTTGAGGAACTGGTTGAGGAGAAGTTGAAGAACAAGAAGATTATGATGCAGGACTAGCTGATCATAAAGCAGGATGGCCAAAGGACCAGAATTTTGTGGTGAAGGACTGAAGAGCTGAGAGGAGGAACTAGCCAGACTGGATGCAGAGGCTGGAAGAGCTGATTTTAGTATCTTTTGAGAGGAAAATAGATAAAAAAAGCAGTTAAATAATAATTAAATACTTCCTGATTATGATTAAAAAAAGACAGAATATCATATAATGAAAAAGAAAGAGAAGGAAAAATAATATATAATTTTTTAGAACTATATATTATTTTAGAAAGAAGAATTACAGAGGAAATAAGCCAGAAAGAAGCTGGAAAAAGAATGGAGAAACTGTGAGGGCAAAAGAGCAAATTTTGCCAAGAACGACTAGGAGAGGCAAAAGGACGAGCAGCAAGCAGGTTCAAAGTCGCAAAACGTTGAAAGAAACACAGAGAAACATGGAGAAACGTTGAAAAATTGAGGGGTCAAAATGCGCCTATGTAAAACATATGTGGAAGCGCTCAAGATTTGCCGGGGAAACAAGACAGGAATTACGGCGAAATTGTTCGAAACGCGGAGCAGTTGTTTACCTGGAGCGAGACAGCCTTGGGTTCAAACCAGGGTCAAGGGCAGGTCATCTGGGGAAACCTTTTTGGAAAAACTGTTGAATCAAGGCGTATGATTGGCTGCAAGCCAAAGTCTATTTGATCAGTGTTTTGAGGGCTTTAACTTAAGAGTTAAAGCCTAAAAATGAGGAGCAGAAGCAGAAAATTCAGGGCTTTTATTGGCTGAAGTAAGTTTAAAGGTTTAATATATTATAGAAGAAGAAAAACAGGATAGTTTAAGCTTTGAAGAACCAGAGTTCTAAGAGAGGTTTTTGGTCTGAAACAAGGGGCTATAAAAGGGAGAGCTATCTGAGACTCTTCAGGGACAGGATCAAGTGGATTACAAAGGCCACAAAAGCTACAGAAGGAGTCAAAGACCAAGAATAGGAAGCCAGAGACAGAACAGACCGGAGGAGCCCAAGATTAGAACACAGGAGCCCAAGACTAAGGTGCAGGAGCCCAAGACCAAGTACAAGGAGTCCAAGAGATTGATAAAGGACTCCAAGTATTGGCACCAACCCCTCATTATTCCCTATCCCAAGTCCATATATCAGAAGGTTTCTAAGGGGATCTTCCTTCTGACTGTGAATAAAGCGCCTATTACAACCCCTATCCAAATTTTCTACATTAAGAAAGGATAAAAGTCCTATGAGTCAATTACACCACATTTTTTATCCTAGCCCAGGGGATGAGAAATCCTATTGCCTAGGGTGTAGGAAGTTTGCCTCTATTAAGTCTTCCCAGGAAGAGTGGGAGAAGGTGACAAGGCATTTGGAAATGACAACTAGAGGAAGAGAGTTCATTGGGGGAGAGTTTGTGAGACTATTACAGGATTGGTATCAGCCTGCAGAAGGGCTGGCGCCTGCTGAAGTACAAGTGTATGGTGGAGACGCTTGCCTAGTGATTGGGAAGGTACTGGATGAGTTTGCTCTTATGTAGGCCAAGTATAAGCTTCTAACCAACCATTCACCACTGTTGGAGAATGACAACTCCTCCAAGCTGGTCCCTGGCTACAACCCAGGACACACTTTGGGGACTGATGACCAGGAACCCCACAGCCACCACACTATCTCTTTTAAAGTTAGGTATAGGTTGTTAGCCTTTGCATGTCCTAGTAGAAAGTGATGTCTTAATATGGTTTCAACTCTTTGTGCAAGTGGGATTTAGGGAACATGTTTGTCATTAATGATTTGGTATACAGTGCCATTTGATACATGGAAATATTTTTGTTCCTTACTAATGTATCATGGGTTAGCTGGTGTGTTGAGGGGTCTTTCCCTTTGGTTTTATACTCAGTGTTATATAGGTTTGACCAGTCAGGGTCCAGGTGGTCAGGATGATCCTCTCTTGGCTGGCATAGCCTTGAGAGAGCATCAGCCTTGACCAGCTCTGCCCTCTTTTTGTATTAGATGTCCAAACTGAGCTGCTCCAGCAGGGACATCCATTTGGCTTGTTGCCGTGTGAGTGTGTTCTAAGTTTTGAAATAGATTAAGGATTTATGGTCAGTTAGTACTCAGACGTTTAAATGTCCTTCTAGATAACATCTCCATTTCTTGCATGCGTGATATATTGCTAGCAATTCCTTGTCGTGTATTGGGTACCTCTCCTCAGTGTTGGTGATTTTTTTACTTTTGTAACATACTGGAAGGAAGTCAGGCTGCCCTTGCTGGCGGATGCATAGGACTGCGCCAATAGTGGTATCACTGGCATCTAACTCAAGCTTGTAGCACCTGTTGTTATTAGGGTATTGCAAGATTGGTGCTTTAATCAAAGTTTGTTTTAATAGTTGGAAATTCTTGTTGCATTATGGTGTCCAGATAAATTTCTTTTTGGCATTAACCTTGGTTAAGTCATTGATTGATGCAGTGAGCTTTCTTCAGTCTTTGATGTATTTCCTTAGGTAAGCTACCATTCTGAGAAAGAATCTAACTTGTTTAACAGAGGTGAGGTGTTGCATGTTATTTATAGCTTTTATTTTATCAGGATCTGCTTTGATGCCACTGTCAGAGACAATGTGGCCCAATAACAGGAGTTCCTTTTCCATAAATTGGCACTTACTAGGCTTGGTGTAAAGTTTGTGCTTTGCGAGTTGATTGAGTGTCTTGCAGACATGTTTGAGGTGTTCCTCTTTTGTTTTTGAGAATATAATGATATCATCAAGGTAGCATAATGTATTTGATAGACCACTTAGTGCTTGATTCATCATAGTGACAAACGTTGCAGGAGTGTTGGTCATCCTAAAGTTCATTACCCTACATTCAAAAGATCTGAATTGCATATGGAAGACAGTTTTTGGTATGTCCTTTTACATTAATTTGACTTGGTTATAACCTGAGGCAAGGTCAATTTTAGAAAAATGTTTTGTCTCAAAGAGTCTTGCAAACAGATCCTCTATGAATGGAAGGGATATTTATTCTTTTTTGTGCTTTCATTTAGTGCTCTGTAGTAAGTTACTAGGCAAAGAGTGCTTCCTTTTTCTTTATGAAGAACACTGCTACCCCACACAGGGATTCCAATGGGCAAATAAATTCTTTGGATAGGTTGTCCTCAATATGGGTTTTGAGGGGTTGGGTCTTCATGGTGGAGAGTCTGTAGAGAGGTGCAAGTTTAGGCATGGCTTTACATAGATCAATGTCATGTTTGACCTCCTGTTTGGGTGGTAACTCTGTGAGCTCTTCCTTGAATACATGAGTGTATTTGTTTAGGAGTGCCACAAGTTCTGGGCATTGGATTTTGGTTGTTTGCATATTATTGAATTTGGTGTACCTCATTAGTGGAGGATACTATCTTTGGTTATACTTCTGATTTGTCTTGGTTTATGACCTGGACAAATACTCTGTCTCTTAGAATGAGGTTGTTGGGTTCTCTGAAGATGTAAAATCAACTCTGTTGCGTTTGATGGTCATGGTTTATGACCTAGACAAATACTGTGTCTCTTAGAATGAGGTTGTTGGGTTCTCTGAGGATGTTAAAATTGACTCTATTGTGTTTGATGGTCATGGTTTATGACCTAGACAAATACTGTGTCTCTTAGAATGAGGTTGTTGGGTTCTTTGAGGATATTAAAATTGACTCTGTTGTGTTTGGTGGTCATGGTTTATGACCTAGACAAATACTGTGTCTCATAGAATGAGGTTGTTGGGTTCTTTGAGGATATTAAAATTGACTCCATTGCGTTTGATGGTCATGGTTTTTGTTTTCCAAAATACGCTGGGGTTCACTTGAGTGAACCAGTCCATGCCTGCTACAATGCCGTAGTTTATGTTGTTCATGACAAGTCCTTTGATGGATTTTTGTATGCCTTGGAGGTCAATTCTGAAGGGAGTTGTTTTGCCTTTGAGTAGAACCTTTGATTTACCTGCCATTCTGGTGTATTTGAAGTTGGATTTGACAGCTGGCATTTTGTATTTGGTTACAAAAGGTTTTCTAACCATAGTGTGTTGTGCATCAGAGTCAAATAAAATTTTACATGTATGTGATTTATAAGTGCATGGGTAGACAGGAGTTGTGAGTGATCTTTAATTTTTACATTCATAAAAATAGAGGATTGCGGGACACGTGGGATGCGAGCAGCAAAGTTCATACCTTGGTACAGTTTCTTTTCAAGTTGGGGGGAGACGGGGGCACTTAAGCCTGTTCCCCCTCCTCTTTTCCCTGTTCTTCTGTTTTGAGACCTTTGAGGTCAGAAAATGTGGGGCCAGATTAATAGCAGGTTGCTGTTTCAGCATTGTTTACTTTGGCGGTGTCCTCTTTCTTGGGACAGGAGCGGTTTGCGCTTTGGCTGTGATTGCCATTGTTGAAATTAGAGTTGATGTTGCTATGATTGGTGTTTTGGCATTTGTTTCCATTGGAGTTTTCTCTGTCATTGACGTTTGAGGAGTGATTGCCATTGCATGCAGCATATTCCATGTTTGCGCGTTTTTCTGCGCGCTTGGCTTCTGCAATAAGTGTGGGCATAGAGGTGTTGGCCTCTGGACAGATGAAGCAGAAAAAGAGGGTTTCATTCTGTTGATGAATGAGGCTCTGGTGTGTACGTTGTCAGTTTGCGCTGGATTTTAGATTTTGCGGCATATTTTCTTGAATTCATTGGCGTAAGCCGTGATAGTGGTCTTCTGAGGAAGATTGCTGAGCTGTATTGCAATGTCTTGGAGGTATTTGGTTGACGCAGAAGTTGTGTGTGATGTCCGCTTTGAAATCTTCCCAGTTTTCAAGCTGATTGTCAGTTTGTGAGCCAACCCAGGTGGCAAAACAGTTATCTGCGGCCTTGTACAGGTGCTTGCTGGCTTTCTGGACCCTTTTTTTGTGGGAGATGCGTCTGGCGCAGAGTTTAGCGGCTGAGTGGTCTAGCCAGTTGATGACATTTTCCTTGTTTTTACCAAAGAGCTTGTTGATACCAATGTATTTGGTGTTGGTAACTTCACCTGTGATAGGTGGTTGTGTGTTTGTTTGTGGTTGAAGAGAGCAACTGTATTGGATTATCTTAGCGCATGCTTTGGGCATAACCAGACCTTCTAATACCATGCATCCACTTGTTATATCGTTGTTGATGTCATGGGTGTGGAAGTACGTTTTCCAGGTCTCCTGGGATGTGGCCTGGTTGAGTACATGAGCAAAGGTGGGCAGGTTTTGGTCAGTCATTTTCTCTTTCATGGGTGTGGTTGAAAACCCGTAGCTGCTACCAGTGATGAGGAGCGCCTTTTGGGGAAGCTTCAAATATTGAAATGAGAAAGAAGAGAAGTATATTTTATTTAATAATGCTTTAGGCTTATATAGCTTTAGCTGTGACAGAGATTTAGTTGGATTGAACCCAGGGGTTGGTCATGTGTGGGATGGTTTTGAGTCACTGGATACTTGGAAAGTCATGTGATATTGCTTGGTTGCCATTTCCAGTATGTCAAACTGTATGTTGGGAGGGCACCAAATTGGGTGATGACTGGATGTTAAGTGGGTTGGCGGTAGCTAGAATACTTGTACATCCAGATCCTTGACAATAGATATAATTTATTGGGATATTTTATTGGTATAAAAAGGGGTTGGGGTAAGAACAAGGAGAACATGTCAGAATTGGAGGCAATGATCAAGGAGCTGGACGCGGTGATAGCCAAAATTGATGAGGCTAATCAAAAGGTGAAGGACATGATTAAGGGGGTGGTGTTAGAAGGTGACAAACTAAAAAACTTACTGTGAAGGCAGTGAAGAGCAAGATACCAAATACAACTGGTAAACTCACAACCTGGCTCCTTAATGCATAAAAAATGATTTTCTTGCTGGCCTACAGTTCAAGCCACAGGGGCTTGCAACTGCAGAGGCGTGATTAAAAGATCCCAGGATGTTTGAGCAACTAAAAAATAAAAAGTAACAGAAACCAAAAGAAGAAGACCAGCAACTATCAAGCAACAACTCTCATGAAGCAGCCCCTGCCAAGGGGGCAACAGTAAGGATATAGAAGAGGGTAAGAAAATAAAATATTAAATAAATAAAAGGATTATACTAACTTTTTTATCTATAGAAGAGAACAAAGGAGTAGTCTTCCAATATCTAAAACCCTATGTGACCCAGACCTTTTACAGCAACTATGTTCCCCACATATGCATCAGTTGGTCCTGACACCAGCTGCCTGCTCCAAAATGATAAAAAAGTTAGAACATAATTACCCTATCACCTCACCCCAACTAGCAGAGCTCCAACCAGTACCAGATAACACTGAATGACGGGTATCATCTTTGGCTGCAGCCCCTAAGCTTCATCTTGACCAGTACGTTCTTCCCCCCCCAAAAAAAAAATTCTGCTAGCTCTTTGCCCTCCTTGTCTGGGACTTCTTCAAAACCATGCCATACCAAAACTTACACAAGATGGAGAAAGGACAAGAAGTCCATTTTTGTTTCCCAACCAGAAATACAATATTACATGTCCTAAAAAATTTTAAAGAAAAAATAACCAACCTTATCTATAGTTTGTCTGCTGTCCTGCCTGTTTTGTGGGCGTCCTTGGAGAATTTGGGGCCTCCTGGTTCTCCAACAAAACTGGAATACCCTCAACCATGGAAAAACCTTTGCTACCACATCCCTTAAAAATAAAATAAGTACCCTATAAAATAAATTTTGTGAGTTCTCAGCCCTGTTTGTGGGGCAGAGACTTCACATAATTGTCTACCTAGGTCATGTTATAATAGTGGGGATTAAAGCAAAAGCACACAGGACGTTTGACATAATAATAAAGCTGGATGAAATTAGAAAATTTACTAGATGGAAAAAATTGCGCCTGGGTATAGCTCAATAGAGCATATGATTCAGGGTGCAGTTATTCTTGCTGCCACCCATGGGATGTTAGCTCCACCAGAAAAATTCCTCTTGGATAATTATATCACAGTGCTTCTTTACTCAAGCTGCCGCAATCTATATAGTATGGGACCAATGTCAACATACACTTTGCATTAAGAATTGCTAGTTTTTACAACACAAAGTCCTGTAATTCTGAAGCCCACCCCCCAATAAAGTTCTAAACCCAAATAAAAGTTTCAAATTATATATATAATTTCTTTAACATCTATTTGAATTGAATCATTCATATTTAAAAAATAAATACATAAAAAAATAAATATTTCTGTATGCTCATTCATTCATCCTTCTTTGTTTTGTTAATTATTTATATACATGATGGTATACAATCATATCATATAAAAACATTGATATAAACTACCCTAAATAAAAGCAAAATATAAAAATATATTTTTTGTTTTTTATTCATTCATTCCTTTGGCTTTGCTTTGTTAATTTTTATTATACCTGACGGTATACAATTGGGCATGTATAAAGAACGCCAATATAAACTAAACTAAATAAAAAATAAAAAGCATATTAAAATATTTGTAATTGCTAAGCCTTTAATTAATTGGCTACTTGAAGAGGCACACAGGGAGAAAAAATCAGAGTGACCATGAAATTTAGCCACAGTTTCAGCTGGGAGGGTATGGGCACTGGCCTGCAGCAAATTGAACAAATCATCAGGCCCAGGTGGCGCCCCTTTCTTGACTACTTGCTTGTCAGGGATTCTTTCCATGACTACATTAATTTTATTGACAACAGTAATGTTACAGAAAAGACACAACAACACAGCCACCAAGTTTTAGACACCAGTTTGTTTGATATTGCTTATTGGAACGGAATTCAAACCTGGAACCTTCAGGAAACACCTATTGTTAGTCTAAAACCAACTAGTCAGTTTACTTTACCTATTTATAATCATTCTATTGAAACCATTTTTGCTTTCGCACTTTGAATCAATCTCAAAAAGGTTAGCAGGTTAAGTGATAATGTCACTTACCGCTTGGCAGCTGATTGGCTGCTTTGGATTATCTTGACGTTCACAGATCCACTAGAAGAAGATAAAACTGAGGCTCTGCTCTTTAATTTACTTGATATCCATTATGAAGACCGCTTAAATTACCAGGATCTTGTGGCTTGCCTTGCTTCTGTCTCTTTTAGAATTATGTTTATGTTACATATACAGTCAATAATTAATGCCCATTTATCACAGGTATTAATTTCAGCCATGATATTCATGCAAATTGTTGGTAAATCCCTCTCATCTCCCCCATTATCCACTTAAATTGCCCAGCCTCTATTTTGAGGCTATTTAAGTGTACCAATTTTATCAAACTTAGTTGTTCCAACAATAAAGACTTTATTCTATACTTGCCAATCCACTACCTTCTGAAACCTTATTTTTGAAGCCATGAGAGGAAGTCTATTCCTGTTCTGGCTTCTAGCCTCCTTCCTGTCTTTGGTGTCAACCTTGGAAAACCCCACACCCACTACTGACTGGTACAACTCCTCTCCAGATGATGCACATCAAAAGGAATCTCTAGCACATGGATGGTTTAAATACCTCTCTGGCCACTGGGGACGTAAATTCCAGTATGGCCGTTCCTTCACTCCACCTCCTCCCAAACCTTCTCTGGTTAGACCTTACGCCTCCTTCTATCTCTTAACGTATGTGCTATGATACTATATGCTTGGTTGTTTCAGCTCTATGTTCAGAAGATTTGCCTACTTGGGTCACCTAGGGCATCTTGCCATGATCACGGTACCCATTGGCTCTGTAATAGCAGGGCTTAACTTAGGGGCCTTGGACCACCAATTAGGGAACTTGTTCCCTGCCAAGTGGGTCCCTGACATTGCTTGAGCCACCCAAAAACCTCCTCAATTGGATTAAGTAATATCTTAATAGGAGGAGAGGAATAGTAGGTGCAAATTGGATGTGGCCAATTGTTGGGAGCCAATTTCTACACCCGGCTCAATCATCTGGAATTCATTGAGAATATCTGCTACCTTGTGAAGCCCAACATTATCCAATACTATGATATTGGTGACTTTCCAACTGGTGACTTGGTGGTGCTCCCAAACCAATTGGAGAAATTCCAGAAAGGCCACACTATTATGGGAACCCATGATCATCTGGTATAGTTCAATACCAAGGGGACCAATAAGAGCTAACATTGAGTAGGCAATAGAACATACAGCAGCATGCTGGGACATGCTGTTCTTTTTTCCTTTGGGGACGTAGCCATACAGTTTCTCATGGAGGACGCAAAAGAGGGCTCATCAATGTAGTAGAATTTGACAGTCCCCTTCTCCTTGAGAGAAGTGATGGTCTTGGCGTATTTTTTATGGTATTTGATGTTGCCTAGGCTGTTCCAATTGTACAGAAGAAACCCCAAGTTTTTCCATGAGAATATCAAACCCTTCACTGTGTGATAGCAGGTAGAAACCAAAGCCTCAATCCCAAAAGTGAACTCAGCCATTGACTGAATATATTCCAGTCCACTATGCAGTTTCAATTGATCCACATTGGATTTCTCACAGGTGTTTCTTGACCAATAGCATTGTCTTGCACTCAGATTTCTCTGAAAGGAGAACATCACCTGTTTTCAGGTAACTTTTGAGGAGCTTATGAGCAGATTTTGCCAAAATACTTGCAATTGCTGCAGCCTTCTTGTAGTCAGTTGTCCCCTCCATGAGTCTGGCAAAGTTTGCGCAGATGGTGTTGGGGTTGATGTGATACTTTGGCTTTTTGGCCTTGGGAAGCAACACCATGGGGTCAGCCACAACACAGGACATAGAAATTTGGCTGTAGAAAGCAGCAACCCTTTTCAGCACCTGCTGCCCATTGGTAGTTTGATAGTATTGTGGCTCCTTGTTGTCATCTTCCCCTTTGCTTTCACTCATGTAAGTCTTGTACGTGGTGTCAAGGACAGGCTTTACCTTCTCCATGATAGTAGCTGGAACACCATTGCGGCAGGATACAGGATTGTATACAAAGGACACCCTCTCAGTGGTGATGTCATTTACTGTTTTGGTAGTGACAAACTTGGTGAATTTTCTGGTCAGCTTCTGGACCCTGGGATTCATGCTCTGTGCCCTTGCACTCTGTACCCCTTGAGCTGATTGTGTCAATACAACCTTACTATTGAACTCTCCCCTCCTGTCTCCTTCCTGAGTAGGCACTTGTGTTGGCAACCTCCAGAATTAACTCATACAGAATGGAACATCCTCCATGTTGACAATTTCAAAAATTGTTTTTGCTTTATCTTTTATAATTTCAATAAAAAGCTCAAAATAAAAATCAAACATTGCTTCTATTATCAGTGCCAATTATTTGATCAAGAAAAAAATAATCTTTAATATTGAAAATAAGAAAAATATTTTTGAGAATTGTTGACACGGAGGATGTTCCATTTTGTATGAGTTAATTCTGGAGGTTGTCATTGTGTTGCACCAACTCAATTTTTGACCCACAAGGGCGTCCAAATCTGCAGTGTACTCCTTTGGCTCTGTTGTTAGGATGGGTTCATTTTGGTATAAAAATAAAATAAAATTAGTATATCTATATAATTTATTTATTATAACTTTATCTGTTCATATATAGTAGCATAAACGTTTGTAGTCCCTACCGCTTATTTCATATTAGGTTTTAAATTTCTATATGAATTATTTTTGGTTGTAAATGTGCACTTTTAATTGTATGTTTGGATAAATTTGATATTTTTATTAATTCTAATCCCAAAACAGACACTTGGAATATTTATTTCCTTTTTGTATTCTAGATTGTATTCTTAATTAGGACAAGCTGGTAACAGTATTATAGATCTATTGATTTGTTTTGATATGGGATATTTTCATTGTCAGTTTCAGTTGCTATTAGAGTTTGTTGTTGGATCAAGTTTGTAACTTTTGTGACTGAGTTTCATGCACTTATAAAAAACAATAAACATAGTAGATGTGTTCTGTGACTGAAACACATGTGTTCTAGTGTTTGGTACACTTGTTGTTGAATCATTATACATTTGTCCCCAGTTTGAGTAGGACATTGTATGACTGGAAATTTTTGCCAAATAGAGCACATTTTCTGTGGAATTATCTTCTATTTAAATCTAGCAAGAGAAATTTGTTGTGTGACTGAACCTATGCGTTCTAAATTGGCTAATATACGTTTATCTCACCAGGTTTGAAACTACTGTATTGCTTTTAAAATAAAATGTTAACTTATCTTCATATATCTTTTTTTAAAAATAACCGGTTTTTTGTTTATTTAGTGATAAATATTTATGGGTTAGGATCAAAACCCACTTTCATTAAACTTAATGGGGTTTATTGTGCTTTATTTGATGTGTAAACTTTGGCTTACTTTAATATGAAACCTATTTTTTAAAATGTCAAAGCTATCAAAAAGTTGGCTTTTTTGTAAGAAAATTGGCTTTTTATTTATGGTTCATTATAAAAATAGAAGAGTAGAAAGTTTAATGTTATTTCAGAAAATTGTTTGTAGGGAAAATGATTGACAAAACACCTTCCTGCCCTTAGATTGAGCCTTGAACACAGTAAAAGGCTTCAAATTAACATAATTTATCGTTAATTGTTCTAAGTACATACCAAAAAATCAAACTTATCATCTTCTTTTGAACACTGGCTAAAATCAATCCTGGATGGCTGATTTTAAATATACACCTATACTCTGATTGGTCAAATAAATATGCCACTGCAGTAGTTTTCAAAGCTATGCCAGCAAGAAGAATTGGGTCATCTGTAAAAAATGAACTCAACTGAGAACAACACAAAAGTAAATGAGTTTAGATTGATTAACAAATATCTGGGTTCACTTCTATTTCATTCAGAGAGGAGTTGTTTCCCCTTACAGATTGGGTTTATTTTGCTTAACACCACAGATTTGAAAACTTCTGTAATTATTCTAAATGCAGAAATATATTTATTATTTATATATCCAGTTTAAATCAATCCTTATGCCGTAACTGTGATGTATTAGTAGAGTTACATAGGGAAATAGATGATGTCTTTATTGGAATATGGGGATTATATAGTTGTGGTGAATCCTTTTAAAAGGAAAAAGATTATGTAGATCGATCACTTGGATTTGATAAGGAGTGGCTTGATCCTGCTAACGAGTTAAGCACCAAATCGAGCTGCCACTGGGATGAGATCAAAGTTAGTTCTTGTCCCTGTTTTGGTGATTCGAGCTGGCTTCCACATTTGGTTTCAAGTACCAGGAAAGCCAACTTGGGTAGTGTGTGGCCTCTTGTGCAGAACCTTGCTGGGGGGCAACCCTGCTGTTTTGACACTTGAAATTTTTCTATATAAAATAATATTTATTTTCACCAAAGACGTTTTATTTTCTGTTTTTAAATGAACCAGTAATAAGTCAACCTAGCCTGAATGTATCGAGAAATACTGAATAGATATATCAAGTCAACTTTTACATCTCTCCTTGAATGGACCAACCATATAGGTGGAATAGCCATTAAATTATTATGCAAGGATGCAAACCCATTTGCAGGGGGTTCCAAGTTTGATATTAAAAACTAGAAATTTGTTTACAAGGCTTCCAAATGGCGATGACAAAAGGAGTGTGTTAGCCCATATTACGACAGCTGGATAACTTTAATCAGAGGTTTGATAATTTTTATTCGCCTCCTGGTGGCCAATAGATTAGGCTAGGGTTCCAAGCCATTAGCCTCTTGGAAGCTGGGACCAGGGATACAGAATGTACAAGTGTTGCACTTCTGGTCCAGCGGGATGGAGTTAAACATCGAGTGGATATTCTACACTTGGGGTGAAATAGGATGTTCGCAGAGGCATGTAAGTGGCAGTGAATCTCTCTATTTACATATTTGGCTTGTATTTCGAATGGTGTGCCATTTGGGCTACAGTTTAAAAAGCTATTTTACAATAGTGATTATGTAAAACTTTTCTTCTTGGATAAGGTAGTCCTACTTGGCATTGGTATTGGAATCTTACATTATATTTATCAGGCTTAAATAGAGTTTCTGGTTACCATGGTTTAATTGTAGTGGTGATCAAATATAGTGGAGGGAGGAATCAATCCATGAGGCAAATGCTGCGAGGGAGGTGTAAGTGGAGACTGAAGTGTTGAAGATTTGGATGGGAGGGGCATTGAATGAGCTGATCATTAGCTTCTTGCGCGAGGATACAAACTCAACATAGCCAAGGGGATATTCCATGTAGCAATTTTCGCCTGGTATTTGTTGGCAGTATGGCATCTGAATATTGAACCAGTTGCTATACATTGGCTTGGTGCAGTACTTGGAAGATGATGGCATGCAATTGGACCACCCCATTTTTGCACTGGTTGCTGAGGTACTTTTGGCGATTGGGAACCGACGATGCATCTGGGTAATGTTAGAATCCAACTGTAGTAGCGCAATGTTGTAGCCAATGTCTTTGGCACTGGTGTAGCCGGAGTGAACAGTTAGTGATTTGGCAGGGTAGATATTGGTTGTGGGATAGGCGGTGGGGAGGGGGTTAGATAATTTAAGGAATGCCACGTGGTAGCTTCTCATTGGATTGACGCAGGAGCCAGGGAGGAGGACATTTCCTGAGGTGTGCAAGACCCCCACGCAGAGCGGAGTCTTTTCCCGGTAAATCACAGCGATTTCCTCCACCGCGATGGGCTTTCTCTTTTTGCGGTGGTAGGAGACACTAAATGCTGAAACGTAGATGAGTGAGTAGATGGCGAACACGACAAGCCCAATCCCAACCAGCACGGACATTTTTTTCATTCGAGACTCTAGAAGCCCAACTTATATGGCAAGAAAACAAAGATCATGTTATCTTCTTCACAGAAGCCATTTTGAATCAAATATTTCCACATATAGATAATTGAACAAATAGTTCTTGTTTACTAACCGACTCACAACCCAATACAGCATATTTACAAAAACCAGCCAAGCTCCATTTCCTCATTTATAAATAAAAACTATTTTAACTGAAGCCGTTATGCATTCTGATAGCCGCCAGCAGCTCACCTAAGCAAGCCACGTGGCAAAAATCGGTAGTGCGTCGCTATTTAGAAATTTATATTGTTTCAATATCAACTAGGTGGCTAGCCCGCTGTGACGTAAATATCTTACTTTCAGTTATATCATCAATAGGAAAGGCGGTTATGACTGTTACCCACCAATCTCATGGTCACCCCACAACCTACCCATTACTCTCTTTATTGGAAGATGCTATATAAGCCTACTAAATACTCAACAAACAAGCACAAGTATATTTATAAATCTTAATATTTACCATATTCCAGACTTTCTCTAAACACCAGGCAATACTGGGCCAGCAAAGAGTACATTTACCTCGTTCCTTTCTAACCTACAGGACTTGTGGCATCACACTTTCTGAGTGTCACCTTACACCATTGATACTGTCATAACTGTGCTATATTAGCAGAGTTGTACGGGGAAATGATTGGAGACTAGATAATTATCTTTATTGTGATATATGGGTTATATAGTTGTAGTTAATTGTTATAAAAGGAACAATATTGTGATGATAAATCAGTTGGATTGGACAGGGGTGGTATGATCCTTGTAATGAGTGAAGCGCCAAAACAAGCTGTCCACCAGACTGGGGTTGTCACTGGTTCTTGTTGCTGGATTTAGTGATTTGAGTTGACATCAACATTTGGCTAGGGGTATAGGAAAGTAAGTTGCAGGCCATGAATCCTCCTGGGCAGAACCTTGCTGGGGGGGTCAACCACACAGTTACGACAATAGATTGAATGTCAAACACTTAAAAATATATAACATAGTACAGTTTGTTGCATATGCAACAGGACCACTTTATAAAACAACTTATAAAAGGTTACTAACCTGAATTCAAAACTTTGGGGAGATTCAAACCCCCATATTATATTGAATCTGATAGCACACTCCCACACTTGATCTACCATGGTACAGTTTCAATAGTCTACTGTGTATGGGGTGTGATTCACTTTGGCCATCTAAGTTCAACAGGTAGCAGTTATAATTAATTCCTATTGAGTGGATGACATATGTTCCACTCCATCCAGTCTTTGATTCATTATCATTAGAGTCATTCAGATTTATACTGAACTTTAGAGCTCTTTGTCCTACTTAAGGGACTGTAAGATTTTTTTAAGCTTGCTGATGTTTCTCTATCATGTGTGTAGCCCAATCTCTGCAGATAATTATAAAGATGTCCACAATGTCATGAAAAGTAGTTAACTTTGATATTTGGCATGTGGTGGGTGGCATGGATGTGATGGTGGGCTTGGCCTCATACAAGATTTCAGAGTTTGACCACTTTAATTCTGAGTGATTTTTAGACCAGTAGCACTACAGTGCTTACAATAGCTTCTCTTCTCACAAGGTTGATCAATAAGCTGTCATCTTTAACCCTTTTGACCAAAATTTTGAAAAAATACTTCCAGGGAGAACTGTGGTAAGTTCGACTCCCTGGTGATCAACTCACTGGTACTCGACACTTTGTCAAGTACCAGGGAGTTGAGTGCCGCATATGTGAATCTATTAGTATTTTTGGCTTAACCAATTTTAAGCTAATTTTTACTAGTAATTTAGGGGTTTGAAACCAAAAACCAAGGTTAAATTTACTCGAAATCAACTCTGTTTAATAAATAAGTTAGCTAAAATACCAATTTAAGGGGCAATTTATAAGTAAATTTACTAATAGAAATGAAAAAACCTGTGTTTGACACTCTAAACCAAAAAGTGACCAGTTCAACACTTTTTAAGCCAAATTTTAATTTTATTAATAAAATACATATGCGCTTATATAAAATTTGTTATTTACTATTATATTTTTATTATTAGTGTCCATAGTTGTCAATTAGGCTCCCAAGCACCACTATACTGGATTTAGTGGTATAGACATTAATCAAATACCCCACTTGTTTTACATTATGTCATTCCCGGGTTTTGGATTAAGTGGTGCCACATGAATTAAGCCCAATTTATTAAGAGATTTCATATGTAATTTATAAAAAACTGAAACTGGACACCTTTGTTTGACTCTATCCACTTGACACCCAATCAGTTTCAGATTTAACTAATCAAAGGCTCAGAATTAAGGCTAAATTAATATGTGATACACTATGAGCGCCACTCAACACTCACCCACTTGACACTTTAACTTGAGGATTAGTACAGAGAGCTTCTTAACGTTTTAACCAACACTATGGTAAATAATTCACTCCCAGTTCCTCCCAGAATACCTTAATCACTAATAAACACATTTCCACTCATTTACTTTTTTAACTTATGTTGTATTTTTTATTTTTGAGCATATGATACTGCCTTGCTTTTGGTTTAACTTTCAAACCTGTTTTAAATTTAAGCAAGTTTTATATGTAAAAAACATAGTAAATTTGATGTTTCTGCTTGACTCTGGCATACTCAACAGTGAGAAATCAGCTTTTCCTGGCTGATCGACAGTGCCAAACTTGACACTTTACTATGTTTTGAATTTTCAACTCTCAATAAAAAGAATTCCACATAATTATTTTTTATTTCTTTTGCTATTATAATCTACTAATTTTTCTGCTGCTCTCCATATAATTTTTCATATTTTGTTTGATTTTCCATTAAACTTTTACATTGATTTAACACTAAGATGCTATGCTGAACCTAACATCTTTTATGCTTTATAATAAATTCACTTATTTTCTATGTTTTAACCTTTATATCTATACTTCTAGTTCCTATTTTGCTTCTATTTACTTTTTTATGTTTTTTTTTGAAAAAAAACAACTTTATTTGCATACTTTTCATTTAACTTTTGCTTTGTTTTACCTATGTGTTTCATATCTTTCATACCTCTATTATTTACAATGCTAAACTCTTCTTTAGACAAAATCAAACAAGAACAGCCAGCAGCCCAAGCACCAAGCACCAAGCCTCCAAGGGCTCCAAAGAAACTGCCTCTACTACCAAGCGTGCCAAGAAGCCTGCAAAGGCAAAGTCTCCAACCCCATCTGCTCCCACTCCATCTCCTTTTACTCCTCCCCCTCATCTTCCACATCCCCTTCACCTTCCCCCAAAAATTCCTCCCCCAATAAATCTGATGGTGATCTTACCAACCACTCCTTTTATCACTCAGAGGCCAACTCTGAGCCCAACAAGGAGCGGCATACCAAGAAAGTAAAGGCTACCAAGGAGCCCACCTCTTCTTCTGGTAAGAAAAAGGAGGCATCCAAGCAGGCCTTGAAGAACCCTTCCCCTCTCCCTCCTGATGGCTCTTCCCCCCTCCCTCATCTGATCCCCAAGATGAGCCGGAGGAGTACTCCAAGAAGTTCAAAGCTTCTGGTCATGTGGCTTGGGATACACTGGCCATCCACAATATCTGTAATATGGACGTAGAGTTTAAAGTTCCCAAGCACTTCCCCTGTTACTTCCCAATCATGTCTGTAAAGGGCGGCCCTGGTTACGTTGCTGACAACTACATCTTCAATTGCAACAACCAAAAGTGGCAGACCAAGAGCAAGCACTTCATCTGTGAGGATAAGACTTGTGGGGCCTGGATAAACACCAAGGGCTTGGAGAAAGTAACAGCAGAGAAGGGGGAGCACACTTATGATTCCCCCAATCATCTAATCACTTGGATGTTAAAATGGTACCTTGTTCAAGTAATACCCACATCCTCTCATCTCTAGGCTTCTGATCTGGCCATAAAGGCTTTGCAACATCTCAAACCCAACAATCTTAAGTTGGTGCCAACTCAAGAGCAGTTGGTTAAGTTCATCAGCAATAAGTGTATTGCCGCCAATCCCCTTCCCCCCAAGGCTTCAGACGTCCTCTTGGAGCTTACGCTCACCCATGAGCTCAAGCAGCTTCTGAGTGGGGAGTGCTTCCTGCTCCATGATGATGGGCCTGCCGTCAAGGACCGCATAATCTGCTACTCAACTCAGCAGAACCTGATGGAGTTGAAAAGGGCGTCAACCTGGCTAGTTGATGGTACCTTCACCACTTGCCCCGGATGTTCAAGCAGCTCTGGATGGTCCATGCCCAGATTGACATCTGGGTGATTCCACTCACGTTCTTTCTTCTTCCTGGGGCCACTGAGGCCATCTATACCTGCGTGTTCTCCATCCTCCGCCAAGCAATTGCCCTCCTTTCTCCTGCCAACAATGACAAATCCAAGAAGACTCCTCCCACACCCGCACCAACCCACCAGCCTCTGACAAGGACCAGGCCACCCTGGACTCAGAGGAAAAGGCAAGGCTAAGAGCTCTTGGGCCTCACGTGTGCATTATGGAATTTGAGCCTTCTCAGTTCAATGCATTCAAGCAGCTGTTCAGCAGGGAGGTGCAGGGGTGCCACTTCCACTTCCACCAAGCAGTTGCTTGTAACGTGCAGGCCCACACTGAGCTTAGTAGATTGAGCCGGAGGGATACTTTGGACACCTGCAGATTTGTGCTGGCACAATTCAGTGCCTTGGTTTTTTTAAAGCCAGAGCACACTGCGCAGGGGTTTGAGGTGCTCTCAAAGGATCCCTACATAGTGAAGCACCCAGAGTTCAAGCCTTTCCTTGAGTACTTTAAGCCCCAGTGGATTGGGAAGGCCGTCATTCAGAGGCAAGGCAAGGCCTGCGCCAAGGCCAGCTGGAACATGTACCAGGCAGCCGTCAACGGGGAGCTGAAGACCACTTCAGCATTAGAGGCTTATCATAAGCATCTTAAAGCCAAATTTGGGCTTCATCTGAAGTTTAATAAGTTCTTTTCTCTCCTGCAGCATGAGCAAGAGAAAAAAATCTCCAAGCTCCAAGATCTCTCCAACTGTGTCCCCCCGCCAAGCCAACCACCCGCTGTAACCTCTTCACCAAGGCCATCCAGGGTGCGGCCAAGCGCAAGTCCAAGGCCTCTGAGCTTAAGCAGCAGCTTGAGCTTATTGCCACTGCCCTCCTGGAAGGGGCTAAAATAAAACGGGGAAAGAATGATGAGGAATAAACTTGCTTGCTTGCTCAGTTATATGATTTTTACTTTTAACTTTTAACTTTTTAGCTTTAATTTTTACTTATTAGCTTTGATCATTTAGCTTCTAGTTTTAATTTTTAAGTTTTTAATTTAATTAGATAGCAGTGATTGTTCTATGTATGCATGGTAAGTTTGAGATGAATATTTATAGTTGAAAGCAAGTGAAATATCTTAATTTTTGTTAATTTCCAAATAAAACATATGATATTCACAGTTGTGCTTATATGAACTATATCAATTAAATATTAATATTTCTTTGTATTTTGGATGGCTTAACTGATTGTGTTTGTGTTTATTTTTGGTTTATTGGAATTTTAATTTTTATGGTAATAAAAAATATTTGTATAATGAAGAGTGTAAATTACATAGTAGAATGAGAAATAATTGCTTATTTCTCCTTATTTCTATTAATTAGGGTACTGTTTTTATTGCATTTTTTGAGCTCTATGGGGTTACTTTAGTATACCATATCTGTAAGGCTTACTTTTTTATATTAATAGTTTTTAGTACATCAAGATCTGTTAATTAAAAAAGTGTCAATTTCCAGTTGTTGATCAGGGCAAAAGCTGAATTCTCACTTTACTATAGTGTTGACTACCAGGGAGTTGAGTTTAAGGGAGTCAATCACCAGGGAGTCAAACTTACCACAGTTGCCCTTCCAGGGGCCGTTGGACTGGGGCTGCATGCAGTTGTGAATCTCTGGCTGATACCAATCTGTTCACCCAATAATTAAGTAAGTTGTTTTAAACATCAGATCCTTGGCCTGACAGTAATTTTTAGGGGGTCAAAACTGCATAAAGGTCTCATTATAAAGGAACTCTACACTTTGGTGGTGCTTTTATCAGAACAGGCATTCACAACATGCCATCTGGTGAAGTACTATATCATAATAATAATTAAATCTTTCATCTTCTTTTAAGATAGCATAGGTACCACAAAGTTGATTCCCTGCATCTCAAACTTCTTCATTGTCACAATTTTTGCATTGGTTTTGAGTGTACATAAATTTTTGCAAACTTTTGGCAGATGCTGCAATTTTGGGCATGCAAGGTGGTGTCTTGGATCAATTATGAGCTTCCAGTAGAGCTCTGTTAGGTTTAAGTGGTTTGATATAATCAAATTGGCATGATTAATTGTGCATGTGAAACATAATTACCTCTTGTTTGTTGACTAGAGGTGATAAGAAGAGCTTTTCATCCTTCTTGAAATTATGACCATCTAATTAGGTAAGCTTCAGGCATGCTTTAAAAATGCACTGGTGCTAATATTTTCAGGTATAATTGCATACTTTAAGAAGAATCTCATGGGTAAAAGGGAGGTCTTGTAGTGGCCTGCCATAGCTGAAAGAAAGAAGAATTGATGAGAGAGACTTTTTGCTATCACATCATCTTACCAGGTACATGTATGATGAAAAAGTTGTAGGTCATGAGCTTGAGGAGCAAGAACATCTATATGCTACAAGAGTTAAAACTATGAATATTTAATAAAGCAGTCATGTTTTCTGTATGAATAAATAAGGTATATATCCATGAAAATGTCATATGAACTTCTCTAAAACACCATCACAGCTAACACCATCTTATTATAGATTCTGTAGTTGTATTCAGATTTAACAAGGGGCTTTTGTTTAAAATCCAGGATTTTCAGTCCCCACTTACCATAACTATTTCTGTTGTAAATTGAGCCATTAATTCTTTTTTATATGACCCACAAATTGCAATACTATTGAAGATTTAGTTGATTTTTCTTTCAAGTTCAACAGTTTCCCCATTTCCTTAAATATATCAACTTTAATGTCCATTCATTCTGGATTGTTCTAATTAGTTATTCTGATCCTGTTAAAAATTCAAACCCAACCAGCCCCTGAGTCTATCTAGCAAAAAATATCTGCTATCAGAATATTATATAAGTAGAATTCTCTCTTGTAATAAAGACTATTTTATCCACATTTGTGTGTCTTTTATAATCTTCAAGCTCCCATTTTCTTTTGCCAAAGGAAAACCTTTTTATCTTTTCAAAAAGTTAAGGTATTCTCCCTTACTTTGCCTTGGATGCTAACCCACAGCTAGCTTTGAACCTCAAGCCTTCTTTAATAAAAGTTTCCCAGCTGTGCTCTTTATATGTTGTTCCCAAGAGCCAAACACACCAATTTTTATATAGACTCTTTCAATTAAAAAACTCATGGTGCAAAACTTTGGAGAGTTTTGGCTCCAGATGGGCACCTTTCTGACTTAGTTCCATGCTCCCATCTATATATGTTGACAGCATTTTATCACTTTTGACCTCACTCAAAATAAGCCCTTCAATCTCTCTATCTGCAGTTTCCTTTAATTGACAGAAAATTTAACAAACCCCTTAAAAAACTCTATTTCCCAGGGCAAGGGTTTCTTCTCAGCAAGATAGTTGGAGTAAAGTTCCTCAAAGGCAGGTTTCACTTCCACCAATGATTCACTGGAGAATATTTTAACTGCCTTCATATCTTCCCAAGAGTCCTCCATTAAACTTTTGGGGAGCTCTGTCTGCAGCGCGGCACTCCCTACTTTTGACACACCAAACTTGGCTCTATGAAAGACAAGCAAAGCAGACCTACAACAACTTAATAGAAGGATGAAAGGAACACATTGATCATCAGACAGATTTTTTTATTTGTTAATCTGGGTTCCATTCATATACCATCTGGGGCATATTTGGATGAATATCGTCTGGCTCTAGAATCACACCAGGATTCCTAACATGTGATCTATGGTATCACAGTGCCATCAATGTAAAGTTACTCCCCCTTTGGCTTTGAACAGGGCCACCTTTCCCCAAGGAATCAAAATTCTCCCAAACCCCTACCAAGCATCTAAATTCTCTGGGGGATTTGTGCACACAATTGATGGGAGATTTGTCCTGGCATATCCCTCACAGATTGCGCCCGTTGACTCCCAGATTTTGTGCCCAACTTGGGAAGGAAACCTAATTAATTTGAACTATTTCTTAGCTTGGTTTTGCCCCCATTTGAAACAAATGTGCACCAGCCAATCAGAATTTGCCAAGTCAAAGGACTCCTCCTGCCTTAAATCCCTGGATCTTACTTGCCCTGTCATGGTAGTTTCCACAATGCCGGGAATTACTTGCCCTAACCAAAGAACCAATAAATTGGGGAAACAGCTAACCAGATTAACCAAGTTGATGGATCTAAATCAAATTGTTGATTGAAAATGGGTTACTGCCGCTCCAGTTTGTCAGCAAAATACAGTTACCCAGTGAAGATTGACACCAATAAATAGACGTAATCTTAGGGTCACCTGATACAACCTTATTTATCAGAATGCCCATCAAAAGTTAATTACACAAGGGTTTTTTGTGCGCTGTACAAGGTACTTTTTGGAATGAGACAGAATAGGAGCCATGGATTCAGGCAGTATTGCTCAGTCAATAATTTTGATACATATTGGAAAATTTTCAATGTTCAACTCTTAATAGTTGAGTCCTCTATAAAAATTGTACTCAATAAACTTTAATTATCTCCTGGTTAAACATTTTTTTAAAAATGCATCCTTTAGTGGGTCTTCTCCTCTAAATTCCTTACAACTTGATTTTAAGTCAAATTATCACCAGAAGATGGGGTCCTGCCATCAGCACTTTGTTTTTGTCTCCTCCCAATGTTAATACAATGCCCGCCAATCTTGGAGTGTTTCCCCCAGAATCTGAAGCTTAGACTGTTGTAAATTCCCAATGTCATGAGTTCTATTCAGAAGGCTCCCTTGTTTTTTCATAATCTATCTATCTAGGACTGCTTTAGTTGGGTTTAATTATCTTGTTAAAACCCAGTGTATATTTTGAAACTTTCACTAAAAGTATTCAAAGCTTCAGTGGTGGTTAATTATTAACTCCTTATCAATTTGGGTGGTTATTTCTCACCACTTAGAGACCTCTTCATAATACCCAGTAATTTCTGTCACATGCCATCTACACTCCTAAACCCCAGCCAATCAGATCCAATTGAGGGAATTAATGCAAAAACCTCCAGCTCCCCTGATGTAGGTCTGCAGAAATTCTCTGCCAGCCAACCAGGAGGCTCCCCTGCTCCCAGTGGCCCCAAGGTTGACAACCCACTCCTTAAAGTTAGAGTAGGCTTCCCTGGGATCCCTGCTTGTCTATTTTCTAAAATAAAGTTTGGTCCTACTAAAAAAGGTTTCAAGTCATAGCTTGGAATTCTACAGTTTTGCTCAAAATAATTAGCATTAAGTTTAGTTGACCTCCCCTTACTTTGCAGTTCATGCCTTCATGTCCATCTTTCTCTGGGCCTTCCCCTAAGGTTAACGTTGATATGAGCAACATAAACTTACCTTTTACACATCCAAGAGCGGGTTCAAACTTGGGATATACCTATACACTTTTGAAAAGCAATTTCAAACCCTATTTTAATTATATATATTATATATAGTTGATTTAATTTGAATGTGCCTCTTTGTAAAGAAAAAGCAGTGTGGTGCAGGGTGTCACTCCTCAGTATTACCATGGTAGGACTCTTTCTTTGTTTGGAAAAGTATAAGGGGAACTGCTGCCCTTTTTTGTGTTTTACGTCGGAGAGTAACCCTCCAAATCACATAAGGGCAGTTCTGATTAGAGACTAATTGACACACCTGCAGCTAGCTGCAGATGCATTGGAGAGTGACCCATTGGAGTGGTTTTTTTATTGGCAATTAGTGACTAATTGGAGCATCTGCGGCTACCACAGATGCATCAATTGGTGACCCATCAGGAGAGGTTTTACTATTGGCAAGTAACAACCAACTGCTTGTGCCCACTATGTAAATTGGTATATCAACCTTCCTCCCCTCTTTTTGCCAAAGTTTGAACCCTAAAGAGAGTAGTCTGAAACCCTATTCTACACCCAATTGCCAAAGACGGCCCTACTTTTGCTGCAACCACCTGATTCCCAGATCACATGTTCAGATGTTCACTTCCAATCTAATCTAAGCCCTTTCCCTCTGAATACTCTCCAAAAGTTTCAGCTCTTCCAGAATAGCTTATTGCCTGATAGTCTAGACCCTAGTCAGCATGACTCACCCTTTCTTTTCCCTCCTCTCCCTCTAAGTATAAAAAGACCTCCAAGAGACCCCCAATAAACAGAATTATTTACCATACAAACATAACCAACAACTTTCAATTCTTAGATTACTTGCAGAACCCACAAATAGAGGTTCTGTTGAGTAAGAAAAAACTAGTCCTGGTGTGTTCTCAGTTACTGCTCAGCTACACCCAACCTACCCTTAGACTCTTGAGCACCACAAACAGGCTCCAAACTCAAATATTTCTGCCTTAAATGCAACTATGTGGGCTCCTTGTCTCCTGTCTTCAAACCTGAAGCCCCATTGTTGTTCCCCAGTAAAAATTACCCTCCTAAGAGCCCAATTTTAAGACAAACCTCACTGTAACTCCCTAGAAGTGTCACAAACTGTCAGCCAAAGACAGCAATGATTCTCCCATGTCTCAAATTTGTGGTATTCCTGGTGCTTCCAGTACTGTTGTTTTTGCGTTCTGCGTCCCATGGTGTGTGGCAGAGCCTGGCATCTTTGTTGACCTCTTTTAGAGAAGATCCTGCCTGTGTCTTATCTATCATAGATGGCCTCCCTGGCAAGGCCCAAGATGCTATAATCTCTGGTAGCACTCTCCTTCAGAACCTTTACCCAGACAAGGGAGATTACTTGCTGACTCAATAAATGACCCACTATTTCCCTGCCTTGGCAGAGACAGTCCCTTTGTCTGTGGTTTCCAGCAAGACTCCTGCCACTGAACCTTTCCCACTAAAGCTCGTATTTCCCCTAGTTGTACCCCTTGGCTGCTGTCAGACATGTTCCTGATGACTGCCAATGACTACTTCCCTCCAGCAACCACTGACTTGTCATTTGGACTCCTGTTGTCTGGAACCCACCATGCAGGGAATAATTGCCCAACATGGTGGATTAGTGCTGAAGGATTTAACCCAGTGATCATAGAGTCAATTGGTAAAGAAACTATACCCAAGTGAATAACTCTCAAAGGATTTGATAACTTCCCAATAAGGGGTTAACCCAAGGAAGTTGTATGCGCCCAGGTAGGCAAGCAAAGAAATGGAAGAAAAAGGACTGAAAAAAATAGTTTGCCCAGGATTGGTGGAGGCAGCTTGAGGCTTTTGCTTGGTAGGAGGATTGGAAGAAAACAACAACACTGTATACCATCTTCCTGGGACTACTGGTGTCCACTTTTCATTTTCATAATACTTGGTGCTGGTTCCTGGGCTGGGGTGTGTCTCCATCTGAACATTCAACTATACTAAGGTACAAACCAAAATTAGAATCACTCATTTAAGCCTCATTCTCCAAAATGGAGAAAGATGAGGCAGTCTCATGAGAAATTTCCAAAAAGTCTTACAAACAATAATAAATAGTTAGTTGGGATAAAACTCTTTATTTATTGAACATTTGCCATAGACAATGCAAAGAAGCTTATATAGTGAAAAAAGGGAGTAATTGGGAAAAGGAAGTTAACTTGAAATGTATCACCAGTTGAAAAAAGTTGCAAAATATCTCAAACAATTGATGCCAAGTCTTAATTGTCATGGAAGTTTCAAAACACCTTAACAGTTGGCTATTATAATAGCTATAAGTTAATAACTGCTCAAATGTTTTAAAACTTAATTATTTATTCTTAAACTTAAGTTAGGAAATTTACAGAACTTCCTATCTGTGCTGGGCAGTTGTCAACGTCAGCAGGCGCCATTGTAAAATCTGATTGGCTGGTTTAGGCAGTTTTAAAAACTTTCTGTGTTTCTATTAAACACTTAGTTGCTCTCAAACTTGATTTTGAGCGCTCTAAGTCCACAGGAAAGGTTCTGAGTTTGAATTTTGTTCCTGCTTGGCTTGAGTTGATGCCCCAATACTTAATTTTAAAATCTTGTATTTCAGTGCTGGCTGGAAAACCCCTTTGTTCACCATTGCAAGATTTTGAATTCTCTGTGTTAGGATCATCATGAATGATGATCCTGACACCTGTTTAAGTGGCAAACCCAGTGTTGCACTGGATGGTGTCCTGGCAAACATTTTCCCCAGGATGGGAGCCAAACTTAGCTAGTTTAGCCCCCTGTCAGGATTGACAATTCTTCCTCTCTGGAAACCCGGGCCTGGGAGCAGGAATCAAACCCTGACCCTGGATTCCTTTGGGCTGCCAGGCCTGTGGACCACAGGACCGCCCGCCTGCGTTTTCTGGGATTGAGCCCCCACAAGCTGATACCAAGAATGTTGACCCATGCAGTAAAACAAGCCAAACCAAAGAAATCATTGCACCAAACGGAAGACTAATCACAGCGCCTAATGGAGGTACTGATTTGGCAACTATTAGCTTCATGAACTTGAAGTCTACACTAGCAACCAATCAAGAGCCAACCCATGAAAGAGACACAGGCCTGCAGCCTGGCCCCATGACCACAACACTAAAACAAGATAATCAGGTAGCCAAATTGAGATTCTTGACCAATGAAAGAACTCTCAGGCCAAGTGCCATTTTGCTGCCTTTGGACCCAAGCACCCAGTTCCCCCAGCCTTGCCCTTCCCAATGCCCTGATGAACCCCCCATGGAAAATGTTAAGTTTGGAGGTGGGGTACTATATAGACCAAAAGGCCCTGTGCTCAAAAATTATTGCCATTTTTGAATAAAGGTTATGTTATTTTGGCTCACACAGCCATTGCCTTATTTTGTATTTGCTGTCTACCAATTCAGTTCAAGATATCCTGGCCCGCCTTCCCCACCACCCGCTGTTTTCTGTCCTCCTAGTGTACCCTTTGGACCCGTCCATTTTACCGACTACCCTCTGAAGTCTGAATACAAGGAATACACCCTGGAAAAGATACTCAAACTTAATCCCTTGGCCTGCATACAATCCACAATTAGATACAACCAACAAGGCCTGTGGATATTTTCAACACCCAAGTTGTTCAGAGGGAATTCAATTATTTCCCTGCTTATAGCCTGCCCATGGAACCGCCTGTGACCCCAAAACCTATGCCTGCTTCCTTGCCTGACCTTCCAACCAACCATTCTGGAAAGCTGTTTGGGATTGCGTACATCACTCTCACAGGGGTGATTGACACTATAAATCCCAGCTGCTGGCCTGTGGTCTTGGGTGGGGAAGTTTGGCTCCTACCTTTTAAAGTTAGCTCCCCTCTTGTGATGGGTATTACCCTCAAAAAACCCGGCCTGAGTTACCCCTGAAAACAACAGGCCAGCCGCTCAAGACTGGATCCCTGACACCCCCTCTCTCACAATCCAACCAAGATCTTTTCTAAAAAGACATATGTATTATCAACTTATAAGAACATTAAATACCGTAGTTTTCAAACCTGTTAAGATAAACATATATTATTCAGTTTAGAAAGCATGAACTTAGTCTAAAAACAAAAACAAAGTGAATCCAAATCTATTTTAATTTAATATAAATTCCTTGATTTTTGATTTTGTTTTTAGACTGAGTTGATGCTTTATAAACTGAATAATATATGTTTATCTCAACAGGTTTGAAACCTACTGTATATTAAGAATCACTTGAATTCTTTTGTGGTCATGTACTTCCATGGCTTAAAAATCCCAGCTTTCTGGCACCAAACTCCTATGAAGTATTCCAATTCCTGATATCAGCTTTCATTTTTATAACTAGAACAAGCTTTTTATTGGTATTTTTGGCCAAGCAATGATGCCAATTATACAGAGCTTGCATAATAAAATTACAACAGCCCAAAATAATAAATTAATAGTATAAAAACTATATATATTGATGAGGAGCAACTTGTGGGGAAGCTTTGGATATGGAATTTAAGAAGAGAAGAAGTAAGTTTTATTGGATAATACTTTAGACTTATATAGTATGTGCTGTGGCAGAGATTTAAGTTGGATCAAAGATAAGGATGGTCATGTGCAAGATGGGTTTGAGTCACTGATGCTTGAACAGGCATGTGATATTGGCTTGTTGCCATTTCCAGCATGTCAAACTGTATATTGGAAGGGCACCAAATTGGGCAATGACTGGATGCTAAGTGGGTTGGCGGTAGCCAGAACACCTGTACATCCAGCTCCTCAATAATATGATTGGCAGTGTTACTGTAGAAACCCAAATAGAAGGGATAGTACGCCCTCGTAAAACCCAAAATCAGCAAAGAACCACAGCCAAACCCCTGAAAGAGATTGACAACTCAAATGCTATCATAGACAAAAAATGGTTCAAAGATGGGGTTGCCCAAATAGCCCTCAAAAATCTGGACCTGCCTTATTTTTCTCCAAATAATTATGACAAGAAAATTACGCGTTATACACTATTTGGGGATGGCAGCGCTTGACCCGCTGGTTGCCAGAATTTTTGAATTATGACGCCATTGACTCAAATTCCAAGGCAGGACCACCAACTGCTGAAAATATTCTTGCCAGCCAATCAGAAGTTGCAGAATATTCTCCTGACCCATCCTGAATTCCCTTAAGACTTCCCTATTTCCCCTCTAGAAACTTGTTTCTAGATAGCTATATTTCCCTGAAGAATAAGCAAAACAAGTCTCCAAAAAACCTCATGTTAGAGTATCTTTTCCTCTTGGCCCCAGTGGTTGACAGTATGATAGCTGCTCTCTTTCAGTTTGCTGCCAATTCCTTAACCGCGCCTTGGCCCACTTTGTACCCTTTGGTTCCCCTGGCTTTGTCCTCTGATTTACCTCTTCAATTAATGTTTTTGATTTTGGTCCTAATGTCTGCCATTTGCTACACTCACAAAGGCGTGAAATTAGTAACCCCATCTTACCAATTTGGTTTAGTGTTGTTGAAGCAACTGACAATTTGCATATTTTATCCACATTGTTTTTTGTTGCATCTTACAGCCCACCATTTAACCCTTATAGTCAGTAGATTTTCTACCAAAACAACAGAAACATCCAATAATAAGCGCCACCACACCACACCACTTAAGAGAAGCTCCAGGCTCCACAGCACCACCTAGCAAATACTTTGGGCTCCAAAGCCTGTTCAAAAGTTAAGTCAAGTGCTGCCTTGCAAATATTTTAGGTGCCAGAGCACCACCCTACCTTTACATCAAGCGCTGCGGCAGCACCAGGTTCAAATACCCAAAATGAAAATCTACTGATTAATTAGATTTCTAAGAATTAAATTTGGAGTATTTTCAAGATAAAAAGAGGTGTTTATGAAGCTACCAAAACCCCTGCACCAGCAAGGACTACCTGTACTAGTTCAAGATGAATATATTGACTTCTTGGAAGCAAGACATGTCTGGGAGTGTGTTTTCCAGTGGTATGAAAAACATCAAATATAGTAAAAAGTAGCTTGGGTTGACTGGTGCTGGCCTGAGCTCCTAGCTGCAACACCCCCAGATGAGTTTTTATACTTTCTGGATATTTCAGGGTGTGGTACACAGTGTGAGGTGAAGTAACTTTTAGGATCTGGCTTTCCAAGAACAATATGACCTTTGCTCTGCCCGTTAAGCATGTACAGCCCACTCTAGCCTTTGTGAAGGATCAACTGTTTGCAGCTGAATTCAGAAAAGCAAATCCTTTTTATGTTGAATTTGTCAACTCACAGGTCAGTCTGGCCTCTTTCATTGCAGCAAAGGAAGGGGAACATATCCCAAGTCTGGGTAGACTGCCTTTGCAGGCTAGCATGCCAAACAGATAAGAATATGCTAGTTTAGGGGTAGCGTGAGCTATCCCAACTGTGGATGGGTAAAGTTTCTTCACACAGCAATTAAGTGTGTTAAGGTGCAAGTCCTTGGGTCTCATCCTTTCAATTGGTGCACACTTAATTACTCCCTTTGGGGGGGGGGTAAAACAAAAACTCAAAGATGAATATATTCTATAGGTTGACGTGCAATAAGCGCCAAACCTAGATTAATAATTACCCAAATAAGGGGTGTGTTAGAATTTCCTAGAAGAAATTTCTAGCAGCCCAGGGAATAAAATTTGAGAAGGTATAAGAAGAAACAATTAATTACAGTAAAATTGTTGCTTAATCTGCAAGTACTTCTGTGTGATCAGAAGCTATTCTTTGACAATAAACATGTTTTTACTGATCCTAGCGCTTCTGATACAATACTAAACATATCCTCATATATGACTGTATTCAAGCAAACTCTTTGTTCCCCACTTTTCTGCATAATTATATTGCTGTTATTCAAAAAGCACAACAGTTATCAATTAGAATGTATACACTATTGTCTCCATTTAGAAGTTTTGCAACAATTGCTTCCTTGCTCTTATTAATAATCTTAATTTTTTTAAATGCAATCAGGCGCCATTATAGCAACTAATAATAATCCTAGGGAGTGCCTTGGCGCTTTACAAAAAAAATAAACTACACAGGGGTGCTATTAAACCTAATAATTTTATCACTACAGTGTTTTGAACTGTCATGTATTTACTTCTGGGAAGTATAATAAACAAAATAAAGGGGAAAATTAAGAAGATAATGATAATTTATTGATAATAATGTTGGGGACCATATGGTATAATGGGAAGTCACATGCTGTTCATGCACATCATGGTAGTCATGGGGCTTGTCCAGGTAATGCTCCATTTTGGACTCAAAAGGTTTGATCCCCGCATAAGATGGGTGGATGATAAGAGTGCCACTAAATTAATTATTAATCAGGGAATCACTTCCCCAAGAGGGAGTAATTGTAGATGTTGTAACATTAGTGAAAGGTATGGTCTCAGGTTGGTATTGATAATAGTTGGCTCATACCTGTATACCAATTCACATGTAATTCTATTGTTTTTCAGTTTACTGAAGTGCGGCAGACTATTAGAGTATATGGGAGCATGTCTATCCAAAGAGGTTTATAGGCAGTTTTCTTACTTAGTGCTTCTTCTAGATATAAATTCCATCTTTTGCTTATATCTTTTGCTTGAGGGTGCTAGGGGCTGCTGATTATGTGTTGCATGCCTTTTTTGATGAGATAGAAGTTGATTTCATCTGAGGTAAGCTCCTTCCCTCCATTGGTAATGAGAAGTTCAGGCTCTTCAAACTTGGAAGTTATTTCCTTGTCAATGAAATGTCATATAACATTACCCTGGTTTTCCTCAGTGGTTTGTTAAGCTGACATTTTTTGTAGTCAGTAGCTACTATATTTTATTCATTTTTTTATCTTCAGACATGCTCCTACAATTTTCAGGAACCATATCTTTAGCAGTTGGGTCATAGAGATTGGTATCACAGACTTGTGAGATGTTTTAGATCAGATATATCTCTTAAATAGTTTTGAAATAGTTGAGGTTTTATTTAATGTTATCTATTATTTTTAGTCATTGATAGCAAGTATTGATATATCTGTAAAAGTTTCTGCTTTGAGATTGTTCTAATTTTCTATAATAACAAAGGATGGTGTTAATATTTTGTGTTGACAAGACTTAAGGTACAGTGTCTCCACTTGGCAGTATGCAGTAGAGGGTACCATAAACATTTTTGAAAATATGGTTTTTTGTTGAGGACTTTCTCTTGGACATCTATTGGAGTGACAGATGAGAAGATCTCTTAAAAATTCTTCATTATAAGCATGAGTCAATCAGGGTATTTGCCATTAGTACAGAGCAGAGTTGTTTACGTTACAGCCTCAATAGGGCATCTGCCAGATCTAACTATTTTCTTGGTTTGCACTTGATGATCATGGGATACCTTTGGACAATGTTCATCCATTCATATTGTCTTTCTGAGAGGTGCTGTTGTTTCTTGAAGAGCACCATAGATTTTTGGTTGGTTAACAATTTAAATATCTGTGCACCTCCCAGGTAGCAATGCCATTTAATTAGACAATGTACAACTGCTATCAGTTCTTTTTTGTGGATGGGACATCTTTTTTACCATATGAGAGTTTAATTGAATCATATGAAAAAGGGAAAAGGTTCTTTTATGCAGTTTGAATTTGGAGTAATCCTCCTATTGCGTAACTGGAGGCGTCAGCTTCTAATTTGTACACTCCTTCAAAATTTGGATATTGCAAAATAGGAGCAGAAACCATAAATTCTTTTAATTGCCAAAATTGTTGATCTCTCAACAGCGTGCATAAAAATTTTGTTGTCTTTCCAGAAATTGCCAATAAGGGTGAAGTTAAGGCACCCCAGTCAGGGATAAATCTCCTGACATGGGCTACCATGCCCAGGAATGTACAAAGCTCAATTTTTTGCAGTACTTGCATATCAGTTATGGATCTTATTTTTTCTGGGTTGGGTTTGGCCCCCTCTTTGCTGATAATGTGGCCTAAGAATTGAAGCTTGCTTGAGAAGAAGTAACATTTTGAGGGCTTAGCTATGAGTTGGTTATCTTGAAGGGTGTGGAAGACCAGGAGGATGTATTTCCAATGTTGTTGCTTAGTGGGGCTGTATATGATTATGTTGTCAAGGTAGACAATAGCCCTTTTTATAATGTGATCTTTAAATAATTCATTCTGTCAGGAACCCACCCATTTGGAAGTACTCTTACAAGCTGGTGAATGATGGCAGAGAGATTTAGACCAGTCACTAGAGATCTCACAGGCAGAGACATCGTTCTGAGGTGGAAAATCTCTCCAAACAGGCAGTAACAACCCAACAATGGGTTGAAGCGGCCTAATAAGAAGTACACCCCCAAGTAGCTAAGTGTTGTAACTGAACCAATTAGAGTTAAATATTTGATTGGAAAAGACAACAGTCCAATAGAAAGGACATAAATGAATAGAATAAGATATTGTTTATTGTATAATATTGTGATTAATATACTAAATGAGAAAAGCCATAAGGCTAAAAGGGGGTGGCATAGTGGCATGTTCCATGTAAGGTTCAAAGCTGAGGAATAACTTGTGCGGGGATCAGCAGATTGAATTGGTAGCGCTCGTAACTAGGAGAAAGTACCCGCAGTTTGATATTGCCTTTGGATTGATCCATGCCATTAGATACGTCAAGGGGCGGCTCCTCAAGCGCCCCCTGTGTATTGTAAGATATGTTAGCAGGCAAGGAGGAAAACTTGGTTGCAACATAAGGAAAAAGGCAGAAGCCAGCATACAGAAGACAGAAGACCTGGGGATCAGTGAGCTTTGTGGGGGACTGATAACTCTGAGGCACTTTCTTTCAGGGTGGATTATGAGACAATGGGATTGTATTGTACCAGACTCCTGGAATTACTCAACGCCAGGATTTCTCTAAATAAAGGGAATCAGGAGAGGTACCAGAATTGGCTCAGGTAACCAGAAAAATACTGGCCTTAAGGGCCTGCAACAAGAATATCCAGAAAAGCCATTTATACCCAAGGGACTTCTAAATGGAAGCCTTGGGCAATCTCATGGCTTTGAATAGATGAGTTTAAGTCAAATTAAAAGGGATAGTCACTTGGGTGAATGAAAGACTTTATTGATTGAACAAGTTCACCAAGGTAAATTACTAGTATTATATAGCATGGTAGCAATAAAATAGCTATGAGCAAAATATAAAGGAGATGGGGAAATATGGGGATGTTTCTGAAGAAATTGAGTGGTTAGGAACTTAAAACTGGAGAGTTAAATTACTTCCATCATAAGTATGTTCATTAAAACAGAATTATTAAAATAACCTCATATTATTATTCTAACTGACAGGCAAGGCTTGGGAGTCCACCTGCTTACTTCATACAGAAGATGGGGACCAGGAGTAGGGATTTGCTACAGAACAAGCAGTCAAAAGAACAGAGGTTAAAGAACAAGAGTCTGTAACCTTGCCAACGTCACCAAGAGTGTTTACAGAACAATTCAAAGTTGATTTGGCTTCATTTGATTGGCTACTGTCAAATTTTGAGAGTAATTATTGGTTGAGCTTAAGTTTAACACTGGCATTGCTATCTAGATGACTGACTGAGTCCAGAGAAGCCGCGGGTTTGATCCCCGTCCCTGAATTTAATGAATATTTAAATTCAATCAGAATATTCACCATAGGTAATATTGAGCACATACTACCAACTAATCCTTCATTTATAGGAGATTCTAATGTACAAGGTTTTCAATGGCCATCTAAATTTGATGCCACAAAATTATTGTTGACAGGAATATTTACAAGAAGATTCCTGGCACATTCATAAAGGTCACAGAGGTACTTGGGGCATTAGTCATGCCAAAATTGAGGATCACACATTTGAATGAGCCATATTTAGTTTAGAATACTGTTTTGGGAATATCTTCTGGTTTAATGCAGATTTTGTGGTAACCTGCTGTCAAGTCAATTTTTGTAAAGACTTGGGACCCCCAGGTCATCAAAGAGGTCATCAATCAAGGTCAGGGAATACATGTTTATAATTGTGACTTTTTTGAGTGGTCTTTAATTGGTAACAAGGCTCAAGCCTCCATCTTTCTTAGCTATGAAGAAGACTTCTAAACCAAAGAGAGAATTTGATGGTTGGATAAGCCAATTTTCTAGGGCTTTGTCCAGGTAAGCTGTTAGTGCATTGTCTTCTTGTGGTGTTAGGCAATATATGGGGCAGGCTTTTGGCAAACTTCCTTTGAGATCAATTTCCTGTTGAATACCTCTGTTGAGAGGTAATCCTGGCAGCCTTTTTTGGAATACAGAAGGAAATTCTTGAATCAGTTATTGTCAAACTGGGTCTTGTTCAAGTGTGGTTTCTGTACTTTTAAAATGGATGATGTTGTATGTGCAGGTATTCTGATCAATCTTACTAATGTCTTTTTATTCCTCTGTTTCTATAGTTCTCACAAACACATGGTCTCTCATGAGGGTATCAAGGTGTGCTAGATAAACATGGTGGGGAACTTTGCCTCACTGTATATTATGGTGTAGATTCCCAGTCAATGTGAGGTTTTGTATTTCTCATCTGATCTAAGCCAAGTACCACATTGTATTTGGGTATCAGGATGATGATGCCACCAATGGTAGTTTGTAAATCTCCTATTTTTCCCAGGAAGTTTTAGCCTGTTTAGTAACTGGGGTGCTTTGGTTGTCTTCCATGGCAACTCTCTTGACATTGCTCTTGACTGTAGGTAGTTTCATGAGGTTGGAAAATTTGTTGTCAATAAGGGATTGATCTGCTTCAGTGTCAAATATTGCTGTGCCTTGTTACCTGCAAAAAAAGAATGCATAAGCAAGGAGTTTACTCCCAGTTTGGACAGCAAGCAGAATATGATTTCTGGAGGGTACTTTGATCATGATAATTGAGTCCACATCTTGATCTCAGTACAAGTCATTTAATGTGGAAGAGAGCAGCTTTCCAAAGCACTTTCCTACTATTTTACTATATAAGGAGTATGCTTGATGCTCTGCATCTTATTGTATAGAGTGCTGAAAGACCATTATATAAATTGGTACAGTAATGCAAAGATATATTATTTGGGTAAATTATTGTTTCTGGGTGCTGCACTCTCCTTTAGATTTGCTCTTTGGTGTAGGCGGTCTACTGTTTGATATTTCTGTTTTTCTTCTGGCAAGGTTATCTTAATATTTGTGCATATGTTTAAATCAAAATTCTCTCTGATGTAGGATGCCAGGCTGTCATAGAAGTTCACACAGGTGGACAAATCATCAAGGTTAAATGAATTTGTACTCTATCTTGGATTCCCTGATAGATGGCAATATATATATCAATGGCTCCTGAAATCTTGATTTAATAGGCAATCATATATCAATGCCCTTGTGTACAAACTTCTTAACAAAGCCCATATTAAGAGGGAACCATGTTAATTCTTAGTTAGGTCGTCGAAAAAATATTCATCAGCAAGTTTGGAAGCAATCATGTGACTCTGAGTGAGATTTAAATTTCCTAAATTATTTGAGGATAACAAACGGTGTTTAATTGGTTTGTGTGTTCTGAATCCAGAGAGGCGATGTTTATTGGTGTAATCCAGAAAAGTGCTAATCTCTTCAGGAAATCATGTTGAAGGGCCACAGGAGATATTGCAGGTACTGACTGTTGAGCTGATTGGTTTGAGGGACCTCTTTCATTAGAAGATAAAATTTTAATGATGAGGACAAGCGCATTGTTGAACAGTACATATTATGTAGGCACAGCCTCTCTTACTTCATGAGTTCATTAACTGGTAGGGAGGAGTACTTTTAGGGATTCTCATTGGGTCATTGTTGTGTTATGTTGGTATGGATAGCCTGCATGTGCCACCAACTTTTTCATTTTTTGAAAAGTGTAGGGGGTATAAAAAGTAAAATCTTTATAAGAGAATAAAATATTAATTTAAATAAAAAGGGTTCCTATTAATTCTAAAAATATTGCGTACAGCATCTGTGTAGATGATGCATTTTAGCTAAATTATTACTTTGTAAAATAGATGGGTTGATCCTAGTAGGATGTTGGGATCAAATTTTGGGAGCTTTCTATATAATGATTTGATTTGATCCCTTTAAAAAAGTTTCTCAGGAAAGATCAATTGAACATTTATGACACACATTGTATTATTTTGGTGCTTGTTATTGGAATGATTTACTTGATAATAAGTAAATAAAAAATGCCCAATATTTTATGATGGATTGGTATGATGAATCGCATAATGGCCCACGTATTAAAAAAGCTATGTATTATTTTAAAAGCTGGGATAATGAAAAAGTAAGCCTGAAGGAATTAACCAAAAACAAAAAAATAAAGGAGAAAAGTTTTATTAATTGGTAATAGATTTGATACCACTTAATCTTTGATTCAGACTACCAAAAAAATTAGGCTGGATTTATTTTGTTTATCCTTATAGCCCTTCAAACTACTTTATAGTTTTTCCTATATAAAATATGATTAGTGCGCTTATAATACCCTGTACTATTATGCAGCCAGCATATCGTAATTCTTGTCTTTTTTAAATATATACATATCTGATAACTGCTTTAACTTGATAATTTCGACCTTTTTTAGTTGTTATCTTATAAAGGATGAAGTCTGAAGGCCAGTTTCAGCTAAACCTTTTCTTCACTTGGTTGCCACCATGCTCAAGCAAAGCAGGGTTAGCACAATTCACTACACAAGGACGTAAATATCTAGTTGTAACAAACATAAGTTTATTTCAACATTATTAAGGTTATATTTGGAGGGGTATATCTGTTATCCTGCCTGTTTGCATTAATCAAGCTTGCAATATGAGACTCTGACATCAAATTGTGTGAATAAGGAATTATTTTTGATTGTCATTTTGAATTGAGTTTTAGTTAAAGTGTTTATTATAGGCCTCCTTGAGTTCCACCTCACCAAACGTGGATAGTAAAGCAAAGCTCATCCTTGAATTTATGGGATCGAAATCATGGAGCCCTGATTTGCTAATCCAGGAGAAATTAAATTAAAAATATGAGTGGATCCAGTCGATATACAGAGAAATGAGGGCAAATGGAGTGATGGCTTGGGTTACGTTGGTAAGTTGGATTCCTTGGAGGAAGTAAGAGTGCTTGTGCACTCGGATAAGTGGCGATCCCTTCAAAGTGGTTATGTTGGCAGATAGGTTGGTAGCGCAAAAGGCAATGTAGGGATATACCTTCTGGAGATTGGGTACGCTGCAGGGGTAGTCGAGTGGTTGGCTGAACATATCAATGGCATTAGGCTGGCCCCACCCAACGAGCAGGGAGGGGTTGTTGAGGCTGATGGGTTGATCGAGTTCTAGTCCCGAGCTTCCAAATGCTAGAGAGTCGAGTTTAATTATAGCAACATCATAAAGCATAGTTCCAAAATAGAAGGGATGCTTTATGATCTGTCTTATGGCGGACATGTGGATACCATTTTCACACAGCAACAGTACGTGATACTCTCTTTCCTTTGGCTCCAAGCATGAAGCAGCCGTGACAACGGTGCCCTTTAACACCAGAGCTCCACCACACATCACGTCGTTGTCATACATGATGGCCACAGAAAACTTAGACCCATAGCCAGCATTTACTCTCAAGAGCGTAGTAATAATCAATACAAAATACATACCATGTCTTGCCTTGTTTCCTCCATTTTAAGCACCAGTGGAATTATTACCATTGAGAACATTTACTTGCAAATATCTTATTACTGACACAAAGTTTCGCTCAATAACCGTTTTATTTTAAAATTATCTTATTGCCCCTCAACCACATCCGTGTTGGAGCCGCCAAATAAGCACAGCGCATTACTCCACATGTATCTTCAAACTTCAGGCTGAAACCCTTACAGAAATGAACAAATCAAAGTTTATCCCTGGTCGGTGACAACCAATAACAACACATTTTCATTATCAGCCATACGGCTCGGCTTAAATAAAAAGCATATATTCTCAACAACACATCAAATGATATTCCTCTAGAGCTCCCATGAATTGCACAATTCATTCATGACGGAGTTTACTTTAGGATTTATAAGAGAATGATTTTTTTGCAGCATGGCTTTGTGATCCATCGGCAGCTGCCCAAATTGGCGAATAGCAGTTACCAGCCCGGAAAAATAAGTTAAGCAAAAACAAATCCTTCTTTTATAGCCTTTATCCTGGCTAATCAGGTTGCTTGAAAATCATTTTGTCACACAATCCTGATTTCATAAATTTTGTCATATATTTAATCATCTTGTTTATTATACTTTGTGTCAGGGCCTTTCCCACCAACACCTAGCCATTTGCGGGTGGGTTCCGCAAGCACAGGCAGCTGCAGAAGGGGTAAAGGGATTGGGCCCAGCCCCTGGGGTTTTGCCTGAGGCTGGGTTTAATTTAGTTGAGTTCCCCAGGCATAAAATCACCTTCCAATCTAAGAGCTGAAGATAAATGCCCTCCAAAGCTGGAGGAGGAACCCAGTTCCTACCAAAATCAACCCCCCAAATTCAGAAATGGGATTCCAGAAAAACCCTTCCAGAAGATGCCCCAGTCATTTGTACAGTTCTAGAAGCCCAAGACAAGCTCAATACCAACAAGTTTAAAGAAGCTGAAGACTTGGCATTTGAGCTTAAAATCTCCAATCCCCCAGGTTGATAATTGTTACCATTTTCTAATAAAGATTGCTATAAAACTTTGGTTCAACCAACTCATTCACTATTTTTAGAAGCAATTTTCCAGATTTGATCACTTTTCCTAACCCAAGATCTTGAGGAGTCTGCCCCACTGCTAGCTGCTAATACTTCAACTATAAAAGCTAGTGTCAGCCATTTCTTACACACTGAGCTCTCCCTGCCTGGCATCCACATGGCATATATGAAGATCCTTACACCTGGTTCATACACAATGGTCAACAGTTTGTCCCACACCCAGAATTCATAATCAGCAAATCCAACACAGATTAGTTTATGCCCATATTGCCCTACTCCTCCTCCCAGCCCACAAGTGGGAAGTACTATCAACACTGAAAGTTTGCCCCTTGTTGTCTCCAGGATATCTAAGCCTATTCTACTTTATAATGCTATTCTTTTTGTTTCATGTCTCCACACCTGAGCAAATGGACCCCCTAAGCCATGCAATCTTCTACCTTATGAAGTTGAGACCAGTATTTTTTTGGACCGGTCCTTCACATGCTCTTCTGTCCAACCAAGCATGTTAATGGTGGTCAGTTACTGACACTTTGGAACATTTCTAATCAAACAAATGAGCTTGCACTTTAAAAATAAATGCTCCTAAGTTTCCAATCAAAGTTAAACTTGTTATTAAAGATGAATTTGATCTTATATCCCCAGATTCTGGATGGAATCATGTTGGCTTACACTACCTACATTTATTTGGGATTCAGTGCTCTTACGCCAGTAACTTTTATCAACAAAAAATAGTTAAATAGCTATCCTTACTAATAGTTTTTGTTGCAGTATCTAAACAATAAAGTAGCTTATGAAGCTCAGGTGCTAAGAAAGATCACTTGGATGCAAAAAAATAAGAACCAATGGATTCATACTAATCAGCAATAGAATCAAATCTGCTTTGATTCTGTTTTCATCCAAGTATTTTTTGCTTGGCGCCATAGCTGTGAAATCTCTGTACTGATAAAAATTAAAGCTACAGCAATCAAATTTCTAGAAGAAAAGGTGTCCAAGAAACCCCCTTTCAATCCAATATCTGATCTGATTGATAAAAGTACATCCATGCTTTTATAATTTGATTTTTATTATATATTTCTTATTAGTATCAACAGTTGTAAAGTAGGCTCCCAAGCACCACTATACTGGATTTAGCTGTATTTACATCAAACAGTTACCCCCTTGTTTAACTTAAGTCTATTATGGTTTGCTATACTGATCAGTGCCATATAAATTAAGCCTCATTTATTAATAGGTTTTGTATGTAATGTATTAAAGAATAAATCCAACTTCCCCCTATTTGACAGTGTCCACTTGCCACATAATTGGTTTGCTATTTAATAAACCAAAGTATCAGATTTAAGCTTAAATTGATATTTGTCACACTATGGGTGGTGACCAGTACACATTGAATTGACACCTCACCAGGCAGGCTTATAAAGATATCTTCTTAATGTCTTAACATTCACTATGATAAACAATACACTCCCAGCTCATTACAACATAATACTATCCATAATAAACACTTTATAAATCATTTAATTTTTAATTATATTTCAATATGCTAACTTTTGTACATTTGAAAGGCTCTACTCCTTACGTAACTCTTGAAGCCGTTGTTAGTTTAAGCAAGGGTTCTATGTAAAAAACATGGTGTTTTTAATTTTTTTTGGCCAGCTCCAGTAAAGTTGGCAGCAAGAAGCCAACCTTTTTTCACTTGAAAATGGGAATCTGGGTTTCTCTTGCTGGTTGATAGTGCCAAAATTGACACTTTATGTTATTTGGGTGGTTAAGCCCTAATAAACCCCCTTTCCACATAAAAATCTATTTTTCTCCTTGTGCTATGTTTTGCTTTTTAAGCTTCATTTTCTACTTTTAACTAAATTTTACTGTGGTTTGGTTTTAAGATGTTAATCTGAAGCTGACATATTTACAGCTCAATAAATAGCACTCCCTTTTTAAACCTTTGTTTGTCTGCTTCTTCTTTGTTTTTTGCTTTTGCTTAATCTTAATATCTTTTTATCAGACTTTGAACATATTCTAATACTAACATCCTTAACTCCTAGATCTGCCAAGATCAATAAGCAATACAAGCACAATATCAGCTCATTCAATAAGTATGCCTCTTCACCCAAGCCTTCCATAAGAGCCTCCAAGGCCAAGGCCAAGGCCAAGACCCCTAATCCCCTTCATATTACTCCTCCTACCGCTATTCTAATAAAAGTGACAAAGATTTGACATATTTCTCCTTTTATAAGTCTGAAAGTGACTCCAAGCTCACAAATAAGCACCTCAACAAGAAGGTAAAGGCTTCCAAGTATCCAGCATTCTCTAGGGAAAAGGAGAAGCAGGCCTCCAGGCATACCTCAAGGAACCCTCCCCTCCCAGTGGTTCCTTTTCTTGCTCCCTGTCATGGCAGAGCCACTGCTAAATTCTGAAGTGTGCCCATAATAGGGAACAAACTACCAAGCACTCAAAGAATTATGAAGGAATAAAATCTGTAAATCCAGAACAGCAGACAGAAAACTACTGGAAAAGGCATAGGAAAAGTGTAGCCAAAGAGAACTAGAGCAGGCAAAAGGAGTACAAGTGGTTGAGAAAATGTCATGGGGTTTGAAATCAAGCCATTCCACAATTAAGCTCAATAACTTTACACAATCAAAGATTAAGGGGACCATAAAGCAGGGAAGAGGCTATGTACATCACAAATCAAAGCTATTGTACACAAGGTACTTCACAGACACGTACACAATAAGAAGCTCCATGTACTAATAAATCATCTGGAAAACTTAAAGCTGTATATACACTTTAAAGTTATAGTGTTTATTGAACTACTTCAGTAGTTCTGGTAAATTTTCTGCCAATATTGGGATTGGAAATGGTAATGATGTATCAAGACTCAATTGTTGCCATCAAACCTCCAGAAGTGACCAAAAATTGAGTGATTTTGTAGATCATTTTTAGAGAGAAATACACCAAATTACCTTTTTTGCGTTTTCAGCAACTTTTTAGGCCCAATAGATTATTCTGTCAGAGCTTTTACGCTCTTTGCCACAAACTACTTACTGCCCATGGCCAGATTTAAATCAGCCATAGTTTCAAAAAGTTTTATTGGTACTGGGTGTTTCTGATCATTTTTCTATGAACCGGCAATTGTGGCCATGATAGAACTACCTGTGGCACTCCTCCTCAACTCCTGATCATCAGGAGGATCCTGAGGATTATAGAAGAAAGCTTAAGGCCGCTGGTCATGTGGCTTGATATTCAATGGCCATCCACAACATCTACAAGTTAGATGGGGAGCTTGAAGTTCCAAGCACTTACCTTGCTGCTTCCTGATCATGTCAGTTAAGGGTATCCCTGGTTTTTTTTTGCTGTTAATTACATATTCAATCATAAAAATCAAAAAGTACTCTACCAAGAGCAAGAAATTTTTATGTAAGTACAAGTCTTTTGGGAATACCTCAATACTGAGGACTGGGATAAGGTAATAGCTGAGAAGGGGAGCCTACATTTGAGTCCCCAATTATTTGATTACAAAAATCCTCAATTGATATCTTTTCCAAATGATTTCTACCTCTGGAAACCTCAGGGAGTCTGACCTGGCCATTAAGGCTATCAAAAATCTGGATTCTAACCATCCCAAGTTGGTGATACCTCAAGGATAGCTTGTTTGGCACATCAGCAACAAGTGTACGCTTGCCAACCCCCAAGACTTCTGACATATTTTATAAGCTCTAGAATCTTTCAAGTGGAGAGTGTTTTTGTAAGGTCTTGCCCAATAAGGCGCAAGATTATATACTATACCATGTAAAGAATTTAGATTTAAGGTTAAAAGATAAAGGAAAGTAGGTACAGTTTGTAGAAGTACCTTTAAAAGACCTGTCAAAAACTTATGATTAGACACAAAAGGTGTAATTGAGTTCACTAAACCTAAACAAACTACATAAAATAATGTATTGAATAAAGATCTATTAGTAACTAAAGGGATGTCTAAATTGGGATATTCCCCATGGAAGTATCTTAACATAAAAGTAGAGAGGTTATCCCTCATATAAAAAATGGTGACAACAATCTATTTGCTTGTTGTCTAACTATCTCCATTCTAATTATACTAGATGTTTTATCTCTGGAAGCAAATTGAGACCTAACAAAGTATTAATTTACTATAAACCTAAGCTTTTTTTAAAAATATGATAACCTAAGTAAATTTCAAAGTTAGAATTTGAAGAATTGAAAAGAAAAAATAAAGATTGAAGTAAAAACCTGTGGCAGTGATTGGGGAAAAACCACTTAGAATTTCAGCTTAAAAGCTTACTTTTCTGGTGTCTTTATTTATAAGCACAAAAAACCAAGTCCTGGGGAAGATCTGCAGAGGAATACAGGAGATTTTCCTGAACAGACTGGTGTAATGAAGCAGGAGAAAACACATTGTGGTGGAGAAGCTGCTGGTAACAAGCCAAAGATCTGCGTAGCAGGAGAGGAGAACGGCAGTTGCGTAAGCAAAATAAAAGAAAGTAACCTATTTTAAAATAGGAATTAAAAAGAGAAATGAATTGTCCACGCACATGCAAGAGCAAAAGCAAACCCAAAGCAAGAGCAAAAATACAAGATAAGTTTGATTAAAAAAAACTAGTAAAAATCTACTTGGATTTAAGTTTGAAATCAAATTTAACTTAATTTCAAGGCTTGCCCTTTGAGGCAGGGCACAACAGTTTTCTCCTACATAATAGTGATCCAAGAGCCAGGGACAGGATCATCTGCTATGCAGCACAGAAGAACCTGGATTGTTGATAGTAATTTTGCCACCTGTTAAGGGATGCTTTACCTGCTCTGGATTACCCATGCCAAGAGATACATCCAGGTGATTCATCTTGATTTCTTCTCTCCTGGGGCCATCACAGTCATATATACCAGGGCTTTTGAAATCCTCCACTTTGTGCTTGCTACTTTGTCCTCAGAAAAGGATTGTCATAAACATATTTTCATCCCTTTAAAGCTTTTGTCCTAAAAAAGAATTTAAATTTAAGATTGGACTTTTTGAATCCACAATTATATAGCTGTTCTGTTAAAGCTTTGGGCTTAAAATCCAAGCTTGTTTTTGCTTCTTTTCTTTAATAAAAGCTAAGAAATTTCATTTCCAAGTTTAAAGCCCCAAAACAGTTAGATAAGCAGTGTTGACTCTTAAGACCAGCATCTTACTTCCCAAAAGTCTCTTTAATAGCTACTATTTACCAAAGTCCTTGCTACAGTTATGCTTTCTCTAAAGGTTTCAACTATTACCTAACCTATACTATGGATAGAGAAAGGCTTGGAGAGTAGGCTTTAAGCCAAAGCTCTTGCTTACTTGCGCAAAATTAATTTTTTGCTTCAGATTCAATTTCCAACTTTAACTCTAAAAGTTTTTATTCAGAAAATTTTAAAAGGTTAGACTTCATTAAAGCTTGCAACTGACTTTGATTTTGTTTCCGCCTTGAAATTCAGCTTGATAGATTTATTCTCATCCGGTTTTGATTACAGAGGGGAAGATCAGCTGACTGCTGACTTGTTTCCAGCTCCCTTAAATTTCAAAGCTGAAACTTATAGATTCCTAACTAATTACTCTCCTGGAGATTTACCAGATATATCCATACCTCTGGTTACTACCAGAAGTTCAGTGAATAACCTATTATATATTTTTATCCCAGGGGCTTTACAAACCTTATCTCCTCATATCACTAATTACAAATTATTAGTGGGTTCTCTCAAGGTTCTTTTTCAGACTAATGCAATCTTCCTTAAACCTTTGATCTTGAATCCTGTTACTCTATACACTTTTATTTATAGACCTGTACCCTTCTGGGCAAGGCCTTACCAGGATGCCCAGAAGACCCTGTCTCATACCTTTGGCAACCCCCTAATACTGGCAAGGATCAGGCCACCCTGTATGTCAAGGGAAATTTAAAGCTTTGAGCTCTTGGAGCACATATATGTGTAATGGACTTTGACCTGCTCAGTTCAACAAATTTAAACAATTGCTTGCTAGGGAAGTGCAGGGGTACCACTTCTTCTCTCATCAGGCAATTGCTTGCAATGTGCAGGCCAATATCAGCTAAGTAGGTTGAGCAGCAGGGATACCTCAGATATCTGAAAATTTGTACTTGCATGATTCAGCACCATGGCTTTTTTAAAACCAGAGCATAATGCACTGGGATTTGAGGTCCTCTTCAATTATCTTTATATAATTAAGTACACATAGTTCAAGCCTTTCCTGGAGTACTTTGAACTCAGTGGATTGGAAATTTGTAACCAAATTTTGAGGAAAGACCAGAGCCAAGGCCTCTTGGAGTGACTACCAGGCCACCATCAATGGCAAGCTGAGGACCACTTTGTCTATGGAAGCCTATCACATGCACCTCAAGTCAAACTTTGGGCTCCAAACCAAAGTTTAGCAATTCCCTTTTCCTCCTCAATAGCAATCAGGAGAAGACCAGCTCTAAGCTGTGTGATCTTGCCAACCAGGTGCCCTAATCAAGCCCTTCACCAAGTCTGTGTCTTCACAAAGACCATCCAGACTGACCCCAGGGTTAAGTATACGGCCTCTGAGCTCAAAGCAACTGCCCTGCTTGAAGCGATCAACATGAACAAGGATAAAAAGCCCAAATAATAACATTCCCTTTGGTTTTAAAATTTTAAGCTTTAATTCCCTTTTTTAAAATAATAATAGTCTTTTAGGTATGAATAGTAAGGGTTATAAGTAATTCTATTGGGTGGAAGTGAATGAAATATATATGCTTTGCTAATTTACTAGCAAAGCATGAGACATGTTCAGTAATACTTATATGAAGTATACTAAAATTCATCATTATTTATTCATATTTTGTATTGTATTACTATCTTATTTGGATTTATTTATATATCATTATAACTTTAACTTTTATGATAATAAAAAGTCTTTAAAGTAAAGAGTGTAAATCATATAGTAAAATGCAAATCAGTTGCTTATTTCACCTTATTCTTATTAGTTTAGGTATGCTTTTATTGCATTATGAGTTCTCTGGGGTTATCATATTATATAATACTGGTATGGAATATTGATTTATGGCAAAAAATTTCTGCAAAGAGATTATTGTTAGTTAAAAAATGTCAACTTCTATGAGTCAATAGACCAAAAAGCTGAATTCTCACCTTAATTAATAGTGGACTACCAGGGAGTTGATTTCACAACAGTTGCCCTGATTTGTAGGTTTTTGTATATTAAATAGTTATTTTTGAAATTGAAAAACTCCTTTTTGAATCAATACGTTAAATTTTATCCTTCTTCACCAGATTTTACGTCAGATTTAGACACTCAGAACAGTATTTTTATGGGGTATGTTTCAGATTGTGTGTCTTATTCTGGAAAGCTGAGTAGCATGCTTGCGCACAGTTCACTTCACAAGATGGCTGTTTGGCTCTGTTTGTGTCGTAGATTGTATCTGTGCTTCATATTTGGTCTGAGTTTTGACCAACTATGATAGCATTTTTCTACTGATTTATACTTTAAACATGTGTACGTTGACAGTCGGCTGAAACAATTTTTTGTGTTTACATGGATTTTTACTTTATCCCATTTTTTCTTGCAGTTTGAGTTGTATGCTGCGTTGTTGAGTTGTTTTGCCCATAAACGCCCCAGATCCATGTTAACAGAGTGTATAGTTTACACTGATACTTGGATTTCATTCAATTTTGAGTTGATTTTGCTTAGCACCACAGCTTTAAAAAACTACTGTATGTATTTATTATACTGATAAGGAGCACCTTTTGGGGAAGCTTCAAATATGGAATTAAGAAAGAAGAGAAGTATATTTTATTAGATAATACTTTAGACTTATATAGACTTGACTGTGGCAAGGATTTAGTTGGATTGAAACTAGGGGTTGGTGATGTTCTAGATGGGTTCAAGCCACTGGATACTTGGACGGTCAGGTGATATTGCTTGATTACCATTCTTGGTATGTTGAACAGCATATTGGAAGGGGACTAAATCAGGCAATGGTTGGATGTTAAGTAGGTTGGCGGTAGCCAGAATGCTTGTACATCCAGACCCTCAACACCCCCCTTAAGGGATTACTCTGATGCATCAGGAGGGGGCTTTGTCTTAACGGCTGCCGCCTGATGCTCCTGGAGTTGTTTGCTAGCTGGAACCAGTCTGGTTGAGTGTTCTCCTTTACTGAGGCAGAGACAGGTTCTGTGGTATTTCTTGATAATTGGGTTTTTGGCACTTTGGAATTTTACTAGGTAAGTGTTGTGATCTGGTCTGTATTTGATGACTCTTCCTGGTCCCCTATGTACTGAGTCTAGTTTCTTTCTGTTGCCAGCTAGAATCCAGACAGGGGAGTTGATGGGAAGTGGTTCCTCTGTGGAGGTTACCTTTTGTGTCTTGAGCCTCTTCATTTTGGCTATTTTTGCTTTGAGGCAGATGTGTTGTAGGTTTGGTGCTTGCTCTACTGTAGGAGGTTTCCCCAGGGGGATCTTTATGTAGGTCTATTTGTTGCGGGTGATTATTTCTGGTTTGTACCCGTAGGTTAACTCAAACGGTGAATAACCTGTCCCTTGGTTTGTGTGGACTTGGGATACTAATAATATGTGTTTCACGTATAGTGGCCATGTGTCTTTGGCTTTGCCATCCATTATTTTCCTAGGGTCCTGATAAGGCTGCTGTTTAGGTGTTCCACTCTACCGTTGGCCTGTGGCCTGTATAGAGAGGTTGTGGAGCGTTTAATGTTTTTGGATTTGAAGTTGTCATTAACTACGTGGCCTGATAACTCTGTTGCTCCATCAGTTATGATGTAGTCTGGAGTGCCATAGTTGGCTATGATTGCTTTGTTAATGAAATGGTTGATGGTTTCTGCTTTGTGGTCCTTTGTTGCCCAGCAGATGGGCCAGTGTGTGGCAAATTCAATAGCTACAATTAAGAAATGTTGGTTTGTCTTTGTTTCTGGGAAGGGCCCCACTATGTCTAGCCCCCAAACCTTAAAGGGTTCAGGGTGTGGTACTGGGTTGACCGTTGGCTGAGGAGCCTTTGTACTGGTGTATTTCTCGCACACTGTGCACTTTTTCAGAACATCAACTGTATCCTGATTTGAGATTGGGCCACCATACTATCTCTTTTAGTATGAGGTATAGGTTGTTAGCCTTTGTATGGCCTAGCAGGCGGTAATGTCTTAGTACGTTGTCAAATTGTTGTGCAAGTGAGATGTATGGGATACGTTTGTCATTAATAATTTGATATACTGTGCCATTTGATACATGGAAGCACTTTTTATTTATTACTAATGTGTTGTGGGTCAGTTGATGTGTTGAGGGTCTTTCCCTTTGGGTTTGTACTCAGTGTTGTACAGGTTTGGCCAGTCAGGGTCCAGGTGGTCAGGGTGATCCTCTCTAGGCTGACATAGTCTAGAGAGAGCATCAGCTGTATCCAGCTATGCCCCCTTTTTGTACTGGATGTCCAGGTTAAGCTGTTCCAGCAAGGACATCCATTTGGCTTGCCGTTGTGGAAGTGTGTTCTGAGTTTTAAAATAGATTAAGGATTTATGGCCAGTTAGTACTCGGACGTTTAAATGTCCTTCTAAGTAACATCTCCATTTCTTGCAAGTGTGGTATATTGCTAGCAATTCCTTATTGTGTATTGGGTATCTCTTCTCAGTATTAGTTAGTTTTCTGCTTTTGTAACATACTGGCAGGAAGTCTTGCTGCCCTGGCTGGCGGATGTGCAGGACTACGCCAATGGTGGTGTTGCAGGCATCTGACTCAAGCTTGTAGCACCCGTTATTGTTAGGGTATTGCAAGATTGGTGCTTCAATCAGAGCTTGTTTTAATAAATGGAAATTCTTGTCACATTCTGGAGTCCAGATGAATTTCTTTTTGGCATTACCCTTGGTTAAGTCATTGATTGGTGTGGTTAGTTTTCCGCAGTCTTTGATGAATTTCCTTAGGTAAGCTACCTTACTGAGAAAGCATCTAACTTGTTTAACGGAGGTGGGGTGTTGCATTTTATTTATGGCTTTAATTTTATCTGGATCTTCTTTGATGCCACCGTCAGAGACAATGTGGCCCAAGAACAGGAGTTAATTTTCCATAAATTGGCACTTATTTGGTTTTGCATAAAGTTTGTGCTTTTGCAAGTCAATTGAGTGTCTTGCAGACATGCGTGAGGTGTTCCTCTTTTGTTTTTGATAATATGATGATATTGTCAAGGTAGCATGATGTATTTAAGAGACCGTTTAGTGCTTGGTTCATCATGGTGACAAATGTTGCGGGAGCGTTGGTCATCCCAAAGTTCATTACTCTACATTTGAAGGATCTAAATTGTGTACGGAACACAGTTTTTGAATGTCCTTTTCCTTTACTTCAACCTGGTTTTACCCTGAGGTGAGGTCAATTTTGGAGAAAAATTTGGCACCTGAGAGTCTTACAAACAGATCCTCTATAAGTGGCAGAGGGTATTTTTTACTGTGCTTTCATTGATAGCTCTATAGTCGGTTACTAGACGTAGAGTGCCTTCCTTTTTCTTTACAAAGAATACTGCTGCCCCTCATGGGGATTCAGACGGGCGGATGAAGCCTTTAGCTAAGTTGTCCTCAATGTGTGTTTTGAGGGTTTGGGTCTCCATGAGAGAGAGTCTGTAGAGGGGTTCAGGTTTGGGCATGGCTTTGCATAAGTTGATGCCGTGTTTGACCTCCTGTTCAGGGGGTAACTTGGTGAGTTCCTCTTTGAATACGTGAGTGTATTCATTTAGGAGTGCTGCAAGTTCTGGGCATTGGATCTTTTGTGTTTGTATGTTATTAAATTCAGTGTATCTCATTATATGGAGGGTACTATCTTTGGTTAGATGTTCTAAGTCATCTTGGTTTATGACCTGGACAAATACTGTGTCTCTTAGAATGAGGTCATTTGGTTCTTTAAGGATGTTAAAATTGACTCTGTTGCGTTTAATGGTCATGGTCTTTGTTTTCCAACATATGCTGATGTTCACTTGGGTGAACCAGTCCATGCCTGCTACAATGTCGTAGTTTATTTTGTTCATGACAAGTCCTTTGATGGATGTTTGTATGCCTTGGAGATCAATTCTGAAGGGAATTGTTTTGTCTTTGAGTAGAACCTTTGATTTGTCTGCCATTTTGGCGTACTTGAAGTTGGATTTGACAACTGGTATTTTGTAATTGGTTACAAAAGGTTTGCTAACCATAGTGTGTTGTGCACCAGAGTTGAATAAAATTTTATGTGTATGTGATTTGTAAGTGCATGGGTAGACAAGAAGTTGTGAGTGATCTTTAATTTTTAAGTTCATAAAAATGGAGGACTACGGGACACGGGGAATGCGAGTAGCAACGTTTGTGCCTTGGTACAATTTCTTGGGACGGGCACGGTTTGCGCTTTGGCTGCAATTGTCATTGTTGCAGTTGGAGTTGCCATTGTTATGGTTGAATGTTTTGGCGTTTGTTGCCATTGGAGTTTTCTCTGCCATTGCCGTTTGAGGAGCGATTGCCATTGCATGCAGCATATTCCATGTTTGCGCATTTTTCAGTGCACTTGGCTTCTGCAATGAGCGCAGGCATGGAGGTATTTGCCTCTGGGCAGATGAGGGCAGCAGCAGAGGGTTTCATTCTGTTGATGAATGATGCTCTGGTGTGTACGTTGTCAGCTTGAGCTGGGTTTTGGATCTTGCGACATATTTCCTCAAATTTGTTAGCGTAAGCTGCAATAGTGGTCTTTTGAGGAAGATCACTGAGCTGTATTATGATGTCTTGGAGGGATTTGGTGACGCGGAAATTATGTGTGATGTCCGCTTTGAACTCTTCCCAGTTGTCAAGCTGGTTGTCAGTTCGTGAGCCAACCCAGGTGGCAAACCAGTTAGTTGCGGCCTTGTACAGGCGCTTGCTGGCTTCCTGGACCCATTTCTCATGGGGAATGCAGCTGGCGTAGAGTTTGGCGGCTGTGTGGTCTAACCAGTTGATGACGTTTTCTTTGTTTTTACCAAAGAACTTGTCAATACCAATGTACTTGGTGTTGGTAACTTCACCTGTGATAGGTGGTATTGCGTTTGTTTGTGGTTGAAGAGAGCGACTGTATTGAATGATCTTGGCGCATGCTTTGGGCATGACCAGTCCTTTGAATACAGTGCATCCACTAGGTATATCCTCATTGATGTTGTGTGTGCAGAAGTATGTCTTCCAGGTATCCTGGGATGTGGCCTGGTTGAGTACGTGAACGAAGGTGGGCAGGTTTTGGTCAGTCATTTTCTCTCTCATGGGTGTGGTCAAAAAACTGTAGCTGCTACCAGTGATAAGGAGTGCCTTTTGGGGAAGCTTCAAATATGGAATTAAGGAAGAAGAGAAGTATATTTTATTGGATAATACTTTAGACTTATATAGACTTGACTGTGGCAGGGATTTAGTTGGATTGAACCTAGGGGTTGGTCATGTGCTAGATGGGTTCGAGCCACTGGATACTTGGATGGTCAGGTGATATTGCTTGATTACCATTCTTGGTATGTTGAACGGCATATTGGAAGGGGACTAAATCAGGCAATGGTTGGATGTTAAGTAGGTTGGCAGTAGCCAGAATGCTTGTACATCCAGACCCTCGACAATACAAATAATTGATGAGATTATATAGCAAAATGCTATATTTGCTTTTGTTTTGTGAGATGGTTTTTTTTGGTGGCGTGACAATGGTAACTTATGCAAGATAGCCAGAATAAAATATGAAGTTATTCAGTGGGGTTGGGTGACAAATATATTTTTATTTTGGTTAGAAATGGGAATGTGTAGATCGGGCAAATTTAATTTGACTGCCTCGAGTTTCTCGTCCCACCTTATGATTTAGGTAGGGTGAGCTTGCGCTTGAGGGGCGTGCTATGCAGAACTTTGGTCTGGTGATTGGAGGGGCGGAAATCAGCTCAAATAACGAATAGGTTAACAAGTTCCTTACCAGCTTTATGCCGGCAGCGAACATTTATAAAATGGAAATGCGGATTGAGTTCAATGAATGAAATCATCAAGCTGATCTGTAAGTAAATATGCTGGCTCCGTCAATCGCTTAGAGTTAAGTGTCATATTTCCAAGCGGAATTCGGGAAATTGTAAATTTTTTCAAAGGATGCTTTTAGTTTGGCCTTTCATGAATAATGTAGCATTGACCTCTTCTGAAAAGGATTTCTTCAGCAAAGGGATATTGTTTAGGCATTTTTCCTTTTTTTAAATCTTTACTATAAATTTATATTTAAGTTTTCAAAGTATGAGGATGCTCGGATAGGAAGGTCCTAAAATTTTAAAATAAAGTGTAAATAATTCATCCAGCGTAGGTGGCTATTTATCAATGAGAATATGGCGTCTTAAAGTAGCTTATTCTAGAAAAATGAGGCCAATGGGTGCTTGTTGAGTTTAATTTTATTCAATCGATTCAAAAATGGGGTTTATTTGGCTTTTATATTTGATGAGGTGAAAAGTGGGCCAAGAAAGAATCACTTTAGCTTTCAGAGAAAAGTAGCAATAATTTTAATTTTGGCTGGGCTTTGGCCCAACTCCGTCTAGTGTCTGGTCCAGAATCCTTTTAAAATATGATATCATCATATTAAAATACATTAAATGACTGTCCTATGGTGGTGGCCTTGGGCTGGACTGAAGCGGCTTTGAGACGGGGATGGTATTTTATTTTGTTCTTAAACTGGTTTCATTCAAGTTGTTTAAGATATTCTAAATCAACCGGGCAAACCAGTGATCGGATTCCGATTCTAATTTAGAATAGCTTTTTATTACTTCTAGAAAACTCGAAAACAAAACAGATTATCTGTAATTGATAAATTGAAGGATTGCCGTTCCAGCTTGTCAGAACCAGTATTTAGCCATTCGATAGAGAGCCCCATCTAGCTATGGAATTAACTTACTTCTTTTTGGCATCAATAGTCGCAAAAACGCATATCGTACTTCCCCAAGCCAACCAAATAACCGCCAACCTTTTTCACTCCAAAAAACTGACATGTCTGGGGGCACGATACCGCCAGCACTTAGTCTTGACCACGGCTAGCTGCATCCGCTTACCCATTGCTGAGTACTTGGCCGTTATAAAAACAAACCGCAGCCTGGAATTCTCCGCCATCCACCAAGTCATCCCCCACCCCCTCCGTAGCGACTATCACGCAATGTACGACATCGCCATCCTAAAGACCAAAGGCTTTAAATCACCCGACCCAGGGCTAAACTTAATGCAGCAGGAATCCGATATACTAAACCAGGGAGCCTTCTTATTCGGGTGGTACCAGCCAAGCGGTTCATGGAACCACTATGTTGCACCAAGACGCATCTCTGTCAAACTTGACAAACTTGAGTCCTGCCAAGACACGACTCTCATGATGGTCATGCCATATGTGGTCCTGTGCGGCCATACCTTTACCCAGCCCCATTTAAGCTTTACCAGCCCGCCTGGCAGCCCTCTGTTGCAGTACCGTGGTGACGACCTGATCTTAGTCGGCATTAGCGCACGCAGCTTGACCTCAAAAACCAGCCACATCCTCTTCTCAAATATCGCAATGGTTAACTCTTGGATCTACAAAGATCTTTACTTATAACACAAGGAATTAAACATATTTTCACTCTACCGTAGACCTCACGAAAACTGTAGTTTTAAATCATAATTCTAACCCCTATATTTGCATTCCAAGTGTAAAGGCTACACCCTCACTCCCCTCTTAATCACAGCCACTTTCAGCTTCTATGCTGCTGTCGTAACTGTGCTGTTTTAGCAGAGTTACAAGGGGGAAATATTTAGAAACTAGATAACATTCTTTATTGAGAGATAAGTATTATATAGTTAACATGAATCATGGATAACAGGAACATGATTGTGTTGACCACACAATTGGATGGCAAAGGGAGTGGCTTGATCCTGGTAATGAGTCAAGCGCCAAAATGAGATATCCATTGTAAGGGATCATTGTTTGTTCATGTTGTATTTGGAAATTTGAGTTGACTTCCTAGTCTGGCTTCAAGTGACAGGATAATTGGATTGCGGGTCACAAACCTGCTTACTCGGAACCTTGCTGGCAGGTTGAGCCTGCTGTTTTGACACCCCCAGCTGAAGGTCGGCCTCCTCTGGGGGCAAGTCATCAGAGAGTTTGTCGGGAGCCTGGGCGCCATACTGGACTAACTGTTGTTCTGTGGTGGATAAGACAACCTCGCGTTGTTTTTGTCTTGCTTTGCAGGGTCTTAGATGATCATGATGGAGGACTTTGTCTTGTTTACGTTTTCCAAGTCCTTTCATGAGGTAAGTGTTGTTGTCATTTACCTTTAGGATGATGGCTGGGCCTAATTTCTCTGGTTGTAGTTTACTTTTGTCAACGTTCATGACCAAAACTTTGTTGCTGACCTCATTTCTGTTTTGGATGGGGACAAATGTCTTTTGTAGACGCTTGTTTTCTCTTTCTGTTGGATTGCTATTGGCCTCTATGACCTGGGGATTTGAGCAGGGTGGAACCTTGCTTGGCATTTCCAGCTTAGGTCCTGATAATGCTTGGATGATGTTGGGTTGTGTTCCATAAACTAGCTCAAAGGGGCTTTTCCCAGTGGATCTGTTCACATGAGTACAGCATACAAGCAATTCAGTCAATAGCTGCTTGTTTATTTCCTAAGTCTCCCGGCAGTGAGTTTGGCCAAGGCTTGCACAAGGCTATCATTTAGCCGCTCCACACATCTATTGGCCTGAGAATGGTAAGGCGTTGTCACTTTGTGCTTGAACCCATTCTTGGTGAGGTATATGATGGTGTCTTCAGAGGTCAACTCTTTGCCTCTGTCAGTTATCAGGAGTTCTGGCTTCCCAAATTTGCTGATGATTTCTTTTCCTATGAACTGCTGCACGACATTATATGTATCTTTACTGCTTGTGCCACTAGCTATTGTGTGGCAAAGTCTATGACAGTAACAATGTACTTCTTCTCATTATTTTTTCCTGGCATGGGGCCCACAATGTCTAGGGCCACACCTTTCAGGGCTGTTGCATGTGGATAGGTAGTACTGACTTAGGTGGGGTTTTGCTTTTTGCAAATTTCTCACTTACTTCACATTGATCCAAGACTTCCTGAACATCTTGGTACAGGGTTGGCCACCATGCTTTGTGTTTAAGGAATTTGTTGAGGTTGTGGCTTTTTGTGTGCCCCAGGTCTCTATGGTAACGTAGGATTGTGTCAACTTGCTGGTGTGTGGGAACATAAGGGATGGTGATTCTGTCAGACATTTTTTGATGTAAGATTCTATACACATCTGCAAATAAATGCTCATTATTAATGACTGTTTCCTTTGTTATGTCTGTGGTGCCAGGGGGAAGCATTTGTCCTTTGTCCAAAGTACCAAGAGGGGCCAGTCAGGGTTGAGCCCATTCTCTCCTCTTGCGGCTTGGACGTGCAGGCTGAGAGTGCATCTGCCATAGCAAGTTCTGGACCAGGCTTGTAATTTATGAGCATATTGAATCTCTCCAGGAGTTCTATCCATCAGACCTGACGACAGGATAGATTTGCTTGGGTTTTGAAATATATGAGCAACTTGTGGTTGGTCAAAGACGTGAATTCTTCCTGCCATTCTAAATAATAACACCATTTGACTAGGCAGTGTACAATTGCCAACAACTATTTGTTGTTTATAGGGTATCAACACTTGCCGTCTATCAGTTTCTGTGATTTGTAAGCTACAGGCAGGAAGTTACCATTATTATTTTTTGATTTGTAGTACTCCCCCAATGGATGCGTCTGAGGCATCTAATTCTGTTTAGCACTCCCCATCACGTTTGGGGTATTGTAGGATAGGTGCTGTTGTGAGTTTTTCTTTGAGACATCTAAAGCAAAGGTTGTGTTGGGGGGTCCATAAAAACTTGGATTTGGCGCCAGTTATGGCAGATAGGGGTGCGGTCAAAACACCACAGTCAGGTATGAATTGTCTTACATAGGCCACCATTCCCAAGAAGGTGCAAAGTTCCTACTTATCCTTGGGTGGTGGCATCTTGCAGATGGCCTGTATCTTCTGGCTGTCAGGTTTGATGTCATCTTTTGAGACTATGTGTCCTAGGAAGGGCAGCTGCTCACAGAATAACTGGAATTTGGAGAGGTTGGCCAACAGTTTGTGTTGTGCCAAGGTAGCAAATACTGCCTCTAGGTCCTTGTGGTGCTGTTCTACCAAGGGTCTGTAGACAATGACTTTGTCTAGGTAGACTAAAGTGTGCTTGCCTATGTGAGAAGTAAACACCTCATTTATGAAGGTTATGAAGGTTATGAAGGTTGACAGGGCGTTTGTCATACCAAAATTGAGTACCATACACTTGTATGAGCCGTACTTAGTGCAAAAGGCCGTTTTGGGGATATCTTCCTCTTTAATATGGATCTGATTGTAGCCTGCGGTTAGGTCAATCTTGGAGAAGACTGTGGCGCTGCCCAGGGCATTGAAGAGGTTGTTAATGAGCAGCAGTGGGTAAAAATTCTTGATGATAACTTCATTTAGGGCTTAATAGTCTGTGACTAGGCACAGGGTACCATCCTTCTTGGCCACAAAGAATACAGCAGCCCCAAAAGGGGATTGTGAGGGGCGGATAAGTCCTTTCTCCAAGGCTCTTTGAGGTAGGCAAGCAGGGTGTTGTCTTTGTTTGAGGGTAGGAAATAGATGGGTTGCACCTTAGGTAAAGCTCCCTTGAGTTGGATGGAGTGTTGGATATGCTTTGTTGGAGGCAACCCGGGTAGAGCCTTCTTGAAGATTTCTGGATGATAGGTTACAATTTTGCAATCTTGAAGAGTAGTGGTGTCCTGATGGTCTTTGAAATGTATGATCTTGTACTGGCAGGAGTCCCAGATAATTGCCCTGAGGTTCTGTTTTTTGTCCAGGGTCTCTGTGATGCGTACAAAGACATGGTTGTGTAGGAGTTGGTCCACTGAGTCAGGGTAGATCTGGTGATTGAGGTCTTTGCGTTTGATGGTCAATACCAAGGTTGCCCAGTCCATGTGGGGGTTGTTCTTTTGCAACCAATTCAACCCCAGTACAATGTCAAACTTTGGAAAGTCAATGACAGGGCCTTGGATTGTGGAGTGCAGGTTCTCAAGCATGACAGATAAGGGGGTGGTTTCCCTTATCACAGCAATGTGATATTCATCAGCTAAAACCACGTTTTTAATCCACAAAGGATTAGTGGCTAACTTGAACTTGTCCATAAAATTGCTGTTGACTAGAGTTTGGTCCGCACATGAGTCCAGGAGTGCTGAGCCTGTGTAACTGTGAAAGCAGAAAGGATAATACATCAGGTTATTGGGGTGTCTGGCAATGGTGTAAAGTACCGTGTCCTATGAGGGCACTTGGATCATTGGACAATGATCTATGTCATTGGGTTGGTATTCATCATTGGGCAAGTCAGGAGTTGTGCAGGGATAGCTTGGCTCACTTAGTGCTCTCCCCGGGCTTTTTCCTCATCTTGATTGTCTTGTGTGGCAGTGATACAGAAGTGGGTACAGTTTGACTGGCCGTTGTTCCCGTTTCCATGTCCATTTGATCCCGCAGGTTTATGGTTTGCACTGTTGTTGTAACTATTCCCAAGGGGTGGTTGATTGGAACACCCAGCTGGGTGAGAGTCCTTGGATCTTTCTTGTTTTCCAGTTTGCGCCTTGTGGAGAGCATTGTATGTTTGTTCAGCTTTCTCTGCCTTGCAATACAAACTTTGCAAGTTGGTTACTTGGACCAGGTTTACGTGTCTCATTATGTGTGACTTGAGGGCGTCATAGTACATGAGGTGTGTGGCTGGAGGGTCAAAGGCCATGTCAGAGGGTGCACATAGTTAGAGTTCCTTGTAGGCGCAGGTGAGTTCCTTCAAAGTGCCTGTCTGAGTTAGGCTCTTTACTTGGGTGTATGATCATGAGTGTGGTGTCCTTAAGCACAAATCTTGCCAAGAAGTCTTGTTTGAAGGTATCCCAGTCCTTTTTGGTGTGTTCTTTGTGCCACTTGTTGCACCAGGTGCTAGCGTCCTGGGTCAGTTGAATGGAGATTTCTGCAATCCAAAATTGCTGTGGACATTCCATCTGGGCCAGCTTGCTCTGGGCGGACTGGATCCATGCGGCAGTGTTATTGTTGTTGGCCCGGCAAAAGGTTCCAAGGCAGTGCTTCATAGTCTTTGGGCTATGTAGGCAGGCATGGTGTTTTTGTCAGTTGGTCGCAGAATGGTGACGGCCATCTGGAAGACCCTTGTTCAGACATGGCGTTGAAGGCGGGTAGTGGGATCACTATGTTCTGGTACAGGACAAAACCATCAGGTATCTGGGCACCAGGCGTGTACAGAGTCCAGTATAGCAGAAGGCCAGACATGATTCTATCAAGGATTTGTTGGCTGCGGCAAGTACAGACAACAAGCGGAATTTTGGGGGATAAATTAGGATGGGAAATCTACTTCTGCTACCAATGTTGTAACTGTGCTGTTTTAGCAGAGTTACACGGGGGAAATATTTTGAAACTAGATAATAATATTTATTGAGAGATAGTGATTATATAGTCATAGTGAATCAATGGATAGCAGGAACATGATTATTGATCATATGGTTGGATGTAAGAAGGGGGTGGCTTGATCCTGGTAATGATTCAAGTGCCAAAACAAGGCATCCACTGTAAAGGATCATCATCTGTTCATGTTGATGGATTTGGTAATTTGAGTTTACTTCCTAGTCTGGCTACGGGTCACTGGAAAGTCAGATTGCAGGTCACAAACTTGCTTGGTTGGAACCTTGCTGGCAGGTCAAGCCTGCAGTTTTGACAGTATCACTAATACAAATACAAAATTACATCAAACATCAAACAATGAAGTTCAAACTACAAAAAAATACTTGGCACAGCAAGTGAATTAGTTTTATGCTGTTCTGGAATATATTATAGTCATATCAGGATTCAGATGAGGCACCAGCAGAAGGGCTTAAATATAACAAAAATAAAGCAAGCTAGAAGAGAGATTTCACAAACACAAAACAAAATCAAGTAACACAAGATGTGTAGTATGAGCAGCCTAAAATAGAAAAGTAACAGTTTAACAGCCAATCAACAGCTATTCAATTTTGGAACAGAGGCATTTTACTCATTTTCATTGCTCTTGATTTGTGTAAAAGGGTTTTGAGAGCTTTCCAAATATGGACTTAAGATTAAAATAAAAATAAATCATAAAATTTTAAACTTCTACTTTTAGTGATTTTATCCTAGGTTTTTTACAATGGTTTTTACTAGCAACATTTTTGAAAGCACCAGCAACAAAGCCAGCAGAAGTCAAGACAGCTTTTGTGGGTGTGTGGCTCAGTATGCAGAGGCCCCTGTTTACACCCAGAACTTTGATGTGGGGGAAAAGGAAGCTGTCCTGTATATGACCTCTGACCCATATGGGTTGATTTAGCTGGCAGTCATCAAACGTCTAGCTCTGCTCCTGCCCCCTTTCCCAAACCCACATAAAGAACCAACCAGCATGCCAATCAGAATGGAAACCCTGGTTTGGAACAACTGCCCACCAACAGCCATTTTGCTCCCCCCTCAGCCAACCAGGCCTCAGCACCTTCAGGCCAGCACCCCAAATATAGAATAATCAGTACTCAGATTCTCTAGGTAATTGTGGCACTCAACCAGTGTGGCCTGACCTGGGACCAAATTTCAAACCAATTGAAATTTACCTGGGCCACTTTCATGCAGGAATTAAATAATTAAATGAACAAGGAGATTTAATTGGGATGGCCAAGAATCAGGATAAAGAATCAAGTCTGAGATCAATAAAGCATATCATATTATTCTTGTTCTCCTGCAGTAGAACTCTAAGCTTCCCCTGACCCAAGTCTGGAAACAACTTGTAAATCATGGTATATGGGTTTCTGAGGGCATGGTGCAGCTTTAGATGTATGTGAAAGTGGCCTTGGTCCTGGTGTTGATCAATTTCAGTGGGGATCAATGGAATAGCAGTAAGGATTTCCCATATGATCATGCCATTAAATCCACTCTGGTCTGATACTTGAAAAGTTTTTCTGATGATATCATGTCCATTGCCTATTACAAATTGTTCATTGCTTTCAACAATTTTGGCAAGCAAGGAAAAGCTACCAAGAAAAATGGAAGGAAGAAGGTCAAGAGGGGGACGTTCATTGGTGCGTTTCTGGCTGTTTTAGCAAAGGGTTTTGTCTACTATCAGAAAACCCCTGATTACACCAATGGCTATGAGTATAGCCATATCCTTGGTTTATTGCTGGACTCATGGGATAGAATTAATTTCACCTATGGGGTTTCTTGAGCCACCAGATGGAGAATAATTCCACAGCCATCAAGACAATCCAAGAGCATGTGCACCAGGCCTTGATCTACACATCCAGCCATGAAGACATCCATCTAGCTGATGTCATGTTCTTTAATATTGATGACACTTTATGGGAGCGGCATTCCCAGGCCTTCAATGATATTTATCTTGGCTTCTTGACCATGATTCTCTCTTTGGTTGGAAGATAGTGGCCAACTTGTTTGCTCAAATTGCCTTTCATGTGAATATGAGCAATCAATAATGGAAGGACAAGAACCTATTATCCCAGGCCACAGCTTTCTACCAGCCAATCAAATCAATGACAGACAAGGAATGTAACAAGCTTTATATGAAGCCTTCACACACAATCCACTTGGTTACCCCCTGCCACCACCTACCCCACACATCAGCCCCTCCTATTGAGCACCAGACCTCCCAAGGCAGCACTGCCTCTACACCTTCTTTCCTGTTTTATTCTGCCTCATAGGCTTCATTCTTCCTGTCTCAAATAAAATTTCCAGAATTTTTTTGTTTTTATAATCTATTATTCTGAAGTTCAATTTTTTAGTTTTTATGTTTGTTTTTATTTCACTGTTTCCTATATTTCTAGCTTATTTATATATAATATCATATGTTTACTATGCTGTGTGTTCATATTCAGAACCCAGTTATTTTTAACTTTTTAAACAACCCCTTGTACAGAAATAAAAACATTTTGGTGATCAGTTAAGTTTAAAAAAATTATTATACAGTAGGGTCATTATTTTAGAGATTAGGCCATTTTCTAATGCACATGCTGCTCAAGTCGCAGCATAACACAGTTCGATTTTGAAAAAGTAACTAATTACACAATTTATATTTAAAACATTAATAACTCAATGAAAAATTAATATTTTTTCACACTGTAAACTATCAAAATGAAGCTAAGAATCTTATCTTTCTATTGGTGTAAAAATTTTAATATGTATACTATGCTCAATATTAAAGCAAAAGTAATTTAAAAGAGCATAATCCAGATTTTATTATATGATTATATCTAATGATATAAAGTAGATTACTTCAAAGCTAATAAATACTTTTTTTTGAATACACAACAGATGTTTTTTATTTGACGAAATTAAAGATAAGATTGAGAGCTTTATTTTCGCATTTTATTTTATTTAAAAAGCTCAATTCTCTAGGATTTTATGATAGTTTGAAGTTAGGATGTTTTTATCACTGTTTAGATTGATTTTAAGGTTCAAGTGAGCTTCGAACCTCAAATTGAGCATTCATTAAATGGAATTCTTCAATATTTTATCATTTTAAAAATATGCGGAAGAGTTACAATTAACTGAATACATCATTTTAATTGATTTGCATTGATTACAAAGAGGATATGATGTAATAATAATGCTTAGCTGCTTCACATATATCACTTGTGCATGAAAACTGGGTATTTAATTAATTTCTGCAAACATAAATTCAAGTTCAAACTATAATAAAAGCTATCACACCATTTCTTTCAGAATGGTGTCATTTAGCTTGGTATATAAGAGCTAAAGTACCACAAAGCTTCTAATCCAAATAACCCAATTCAAAGACCACATTCTGATCATAACTACTCCATCATTAAGGCACACATCAAAGATCTGACCTAATTACAGATTCAAAATACTACCATGTCCTCAGTTAAATTTACTTCTTCCATGCTACCCTTTTTTTCCTTGGGAGCTTCAACAAAAGAGAGAGAATTGCAATGTTAAAAAAGGCATTCCTCTTTATTGCTGGTGATGATCTTGATAATTTCATCAAGCACTTCCTTACTCAAACTGAATTTGGGAAAGCTCAGTTCCTGCCAACTATTCAAAATCAAAAAGGCAATGAGTTCATTGAAAACTTAAAGGATCTCATGAAATCTTCTCCCCAAAAACATCTCCCAGCCTTGCGATCTCTGGTTACTTCCAGTTACTCTTTAAAAGAGCTTAATGATATGGGGTTTAATATAACCAAAAGTGAGTTTGAATACTCAAGAAAAATAAATAAAAATAAAAATGTAAGCTTAAACAAAAAAAGCCAAAAAAATAATAACTATTCATTAAAAAAAGAAATAACTAAAAAAATAATTAAAAAATTGCTGGAAAATTCTTTTGAAACAAGCCAGTTTACAAAAAAAGTGCCTGAAAAAATTTATAAAGATATAGAAAAAGAGATGAGTAATTACTCAACTGAAATTAAATACTCTCTACTTAAAACAAAAAAAGAAATATATGAAAATATGAAAATAAAAAATGAAATTTCAGTTTCAATTTCTACTTACTATAAATTAATCCCTAAAAATATAATAAAAAGTAAAAAACAAACTGATATGTGCAATATTTGTAATTTAAAAAATTCACTAGAAAAAAAGAAGGAAGAATGTGAAAGTAAAAACTTACCATTACCAGAATCTATAGACAATGACTTAAAGACTATTAATCAGCACCAAGACTTTTATGTTCATCAAAATTGTGAATATAAAAAAGATATTAATGAACTAGATGATGAGTCTTGTGTTGTAGTTATAGATTATAAAGAAAACTTAAAGGTTGGAGGTGGTCCAATTGAGACCAATAATTGTTTTTATTCAAAAAAACCAATCTCATTATTAGGGTTTGCATTAGTTTTTAAAGAAAACAATAAAATTAAATATGAATATCATGATTTTTTGTCTCAAATATTATCACATGATTCTTTATTTTCAGGTGAATGTCTAATAAGTCTTCTTAAATTAGATAGATTTAAAAAAATAAAAAATATAAAAGTATGGACAGATAATGGAAATCATTTTAGATCATATGAATTTTTATATTACTTATTTAAAGAGGCACCTAAATATATTAAGGGTTCCATAAAATATAACCGTTTTGTTGAATGCCATGGAAAAAGCATTGTTGATGGTCACTTTGGTGTAATATCAAAAATTTTAAAGGAAAAAGAAAATGTACTTTATATTAACAACATTAATGATCTAAAAAATATTTGTGAGAAAGAAGAAAGAAGAAAAGAATTATACAATTCATCTTTAACTGGTTCAATTGTTTCCCAAAAAGCATTTTTTTATATTTATGAAAGGAAATTTAGGCCTATAAAAAGAGAGCTTGAAGTTAAAAATCTGCGCATTAATCTTTCATATTTGATGAAAGATGGGAAGTTATATACTTCACCTTTAACATTTGAAAGCTTCTCAGAATATTCTGAGATATTTTATCATTTGAAATCACGTGATGATACCAGAGAAACAAAAATATCAGAAGATGCTAGTAGTGTATTGGGGCAAGTTCATGAAGTAGGGCAGCTTACTAGAGGGTGTATTTTAAATAGAGTTATCAGTCTTTCAAAAACAACAACCTTTTTTTCTGAAACAAACTAAGAATATTTATGATGAGCCAAAGATAGGGTAATAGCATTTATAGCTTTGGGGCTGCTATTACTCTCCCATGCAACTCATCATAAATATTTTTGGTTTGTAGTAGCACTTAAGATATTTTCAGTAGTACTATAAGTTGCAATTTTCAATTATAAAATCAATGAATTATTTTTTAAAAAATCACCCAAGCCCAGGATCAATTAAATATTTGGGATTGATTGTATTTTACTCTTTCTGAATAATTTGAATATGAATAATGTGATTAAGTTATAAAATAACCAATCTGGCGCCTAGGCATAACAAGAAAAATAATGTCCCAGTAGTTTACAAGCCTATTGAGATAAATATTATTCAGTTTAGAACACATAGGTTCATTCACAAAACAAATTTACACTGGAACTATTTGAAGAACATTTACTCAATAAATCTTCCATTTATCTAGGGATGGAAAACAAAAATAGTCAATCACACAAAAAATTTAAATCAATTACTGAATCCCAAAAATGAGAAGCAAACACATGAGATTCAAATTCAAAACACACACAATCCAGTCACTTCCTGAAGAATTTTACATCAAATTTGATAATGAGTGTGTGGCAAATATGATACAAACAGAGAACACATGAGGTTCAGTCACAAAAGTGATGAGCTCAAACACAAAAACTCATTTTTTTGAAAGTTTGATTATTTTTGGGACTCAAATTGGAAATAGTGGATTTCAGGAGTGAATCCACTAAAATCTATTCAGGGAACTACAGCATTATTTTCAATGTATATACTTCTAAACTTGGACATTTATGTCTGAGAGAATATCTCAAAAAGGAGCTCAGACTTAAATAAAATTACTTTTCTAGAAATACTTTGCTTTTCTGTTTTTAATAGAATTTTTATTGAGTTTAGTTTACAATGAGTTTTTAAAGTGAAGATAACTTTGACGTTGTCAAGGAGCAGTACCAGGAGCTACTCCAAGCTCAGGCTGCTGATCAAGGGAGTGCAACCATTGTGTTTCCTGTCTATACCCAGTTCAATGCAAGTTTTGAGGAGGGTGAGTTGTATGTATCACTAGCCCCATCCATGGGTGGCTTTTCTGACAGCCAGTATGTTGACCCCCAAGACCAGGCCCAACTTGAGCCTGTGCCACACTTTGAAGACTGGGAAACTGTGGCCCCATTCAACCCAACCCAATCATCAGCCAAGAATTCAGGCCAAATAAACCTTTTTGTGTCTAAATTAGGTCTCTTTATTCCTAAAGGCCCCCAAAAACGTCAAATCATAACCTATGAAGTCATAGAGGAGATTGTGAGCCTCAAGCAGAGTGATCTAAATTTCATCAAAATTGCCACTTGGCTTCAATTTACTGAGGCGGTGATCAAGCGTGAGTTCTGAGCCCTCTTGAAGAGAGGTGATGCAAAGCTAGCCAAGAAGCCAAAGAAGTATATCAAATCCCATATCATGGATGCCTATCCTCTAATGCTTAACATCCTACAGCGGGACCTGTACCTCTGATTGACTGAGGTCTGTTGCCTACTTGGGCTCCAGGGCGTTTTCGTTGCCAGCTGCACAGCACAGCTCTGGATGCATGGGCTTGTAGTCAGTGTTCTGATTCTGATCAATTGGCTGGCCAATGAGTTGGATGGTGACTCTGATTTGCCACACAACCCAATGATTGGTGTCACAATCACCTGCTGCCTGTCCAGTATTTCAAACAGTGTCATATTTATATCCTACTAGGTGGTTTCACCATCCAAGGAAAGATATAAAGTTGAATTTAATCAACCAATTCAATATAATGTTGAAACCACAGGCTTGACCCACCAGCAAGGTTCCAAACAAGCAGGTTTGTGACCCACAATCCAATTATCTGGCCACTCAAAGCCAGACTAGGAAGTCAACTTGAATTACCAAATCCAACAACATGAACAGATGATGATCCTTTACAGTGGATGCCTTGTTTTGGCACTTGAATCATTACCAGGATCAAGCCGCCCCCTTCTTACATCCAGCCATGTGATCAATAATCATGTTCCTGCTATCCATTGATTCACTATGACTATATAATCACTATCTCCCAATAAATATTATTATCTAGTTTCAAAATATTTCCCCCGTGTAACTCTACTAAAACAGCAAAGTTACAACATTGGTAGCACAGTTAGGTTCTCCATCCTACCTTATCTTGAAAAAATCCGCCTGTTGCCTGCACATGCCGCAGCCAACAAATCCTCAAGAGAATTATGTCTGGCCTCCTGCTTGACTGGACCCCGTACACTCCTGGTCCCAAGATACCTGATGGTTTTGTCCTATACCAGAATACAGTGATTCCACTACCTGCTTTCAGGGCCCAGAATGGGCCAGACAAAACCCTATGTTACATAGGTTCAACGCCTGCAATTGAGCAATTGCGCAACCAATTGATTGTGTTGTCAATTATGCAGATTTACCCAAAGAAAACTTTAATTCCAAGTGGGGAATCAAACTCTGGTCAAGGTCAAGCCTGGGGGCAATTGGAAACCGTCCTAAAGCCAAGCAAAAAAGATTTTAATTGGCCCATACCCTCTGAAACCCAGGATTAGGGACTTGGGAAGCCAAATGGCTCAAAATTCCCCTACCAGCTTCCCCAGGGCAAAAATAATGAAAGGATCCATCTAACTGGCAAATCAGGAGTCACCAATGGGGCCCAGCTTGAGAATAACCTATTGACAACCAATAAGAAGAGCCAGTAAGTCCAATTGCAGTTTCCCAGCAGGATATAGCTGGGAACACTAGCATCCCCTTTCTTTGTTGACATCTTCATCTAATAAACTTTATTGGTTAATGCACATTGAGTATTTATACTTTTCAGGGGTTTATTACATTATTACAAATTTATATACTGCTGGTGCTTTCAAATAGAGAGTACCTCCAGTATCAACGCAGCGCTGGGAAACAGAGCAACTTCTAGCTGCCTCCAACCAACCACCATCAGCCTTTAACCCATCTCCTAGAGTGCTGGACCAAGAATTAATTCCTGCTCCTGCACTGCGCCCCTCCTTTCCTGGTGTTCCTCTGCTCCAACAACTTGCCCAGCCAAGCCTGACCATGAGCACTGCCACAGGAGAATTTCCTCTCATTCCTTCTGCTTCATCATATGACTACAGTAAACTTGGATTCATCTATTTGATCATGCTGGGGCTCACTAAGCAAGTGATACCCCACATGGGAGTGTGGCGTCCTTGGGCTACTGCTGCCAATTATGTGATGTGGATGGCCCCCGTCATCTACTGGGCCTTCCAGGCTCAACCCTTCCCCTTGAACAAAGGTTCCCCTGGGAGTCACCTGGGCCATGACACCTGTCTTCAACGCCATTTCAGCACAAGGGTTCTTCCAGGCCCCCTCCTCCATGCTGCAACCAACCGACAAAAGCGCCATGCCCGCCTACGTAGCTCAAAGACTGTGAAGCGCTGCCTTGGAGCCTTTTGCCGGGGCCAACAATACAACACTGCTGCATGGAACTAGTCCGCCCAGTGCAAGCTGGCCCAGATGGAATGCCCACAGTAATTTTGAATTGCAGAAATCTCCATCCGCCTGACCCATGACACTGGCACCTGGTGTGACAAGTGGCACAAGGAGCACACCAACAAGAACTGGGATACTGTGGGTTTCCTGGTCACCAGTCCCCAAAGTGTGTCCTGGGTCATAGTCAAGGACCAGCTTGGAGGAGTTGTCATTTCCCAACAGTGGTGAGTGGTTGGTTAAGAGCTTGTACTTGGCCTGCATAAGAGCAAACTCTTCCAGTACCTTCCCAATTACCAGGCAAGCATCTCCACCATACACTTGTACTTCAGCAGGGGCTAGCCCTTCTATAGGCCAATACCAATCCTGCAACAGTCTAGTAAATTCTGCTCCAATAAACTCCCTTCCTCTATCTGTCATTTCAAGATGCCTAGTCACTTTTTTCCACTCCTCCTGGGCAGACTTACTAGAGGCAAATCCTCTGCAACCTTGGCAATAGGATTCCTCCTCCCCTGGGCTAGGTTAGAAGATGTGGGTTAATTTACTCATAGAGCTTATATCCTTTTATCACGGGAAATTTGGATAGGGGTTGTAATAGGCTTTTTATTCACGGTCAGAAGGAAGATCCCCTTAGAAACTTTCTGATATAAGGCCTTTGTATAGGGAAAAATGAGGGTTTGTGTCAATACTTGGGGTTCTTTAACAATCTCTTGGACTCCTTGTACTTGTTCTTTGACTCCTACACCTTGGTCTTGGGCTTCTGCAGTCTGTTCCAACTCAGGCTTTCTTCTCTTGGTCTCTGGCTCCTTCTGTAGCTCTTGTGGCCTTTGTAATCCACTTGATCCAGTCCCTGAAGAGTCTAAGATAGCTCTCCCTTTTATAGCCCACTGTTTCAGACCAAAAACCTCTCTTAGAACTCTGGTTGCAAAAGCTTAAACTATCCAGTTTTTCTCTTTCTATAATATAACTAACTTTGAAACTTACTTCAACCAATAAGAGCCCTTAATTTTCTGTTTCTGCTCCTCATTTTTTTAGGCTTTAACTCTTAAAGTAAAATCCCATAAAACATTGATCAAATAGACTCTGGCTTGCAGCCAATTGTACGCCTTGATTCAACAGTTTTGCCAAAAGGTTTCCCTGGATGACTTGCTCTTGACCCTGGTTTGAACCCAAGGCGGTCTTGCTCCAGGTAAACAACTGCTCCGCGTTTTGAACAGTTTTGCCATGATTCCCATCAAGTTTCCCCAGCAAAACTCGAGCACTTCTGTATATGTTTTACTTAAGTAAATTTTGTCTCTTTGATTTTACAATGTTTCTCCGTGTTTCCCTGTATTTTCCTCAACGTTTTGTGACTTCAAACCTGTTTGCTGCTTGCCCTTTTGCTTCTCCTAGTTGTTCTTGGAAAAATTTGCTCTTTCACCCCATCCAGGTTCTCTGTCCTGTTTCTGGCTTCTTTCTTACTCATTTCTGGTTCAATTTCCTCTTAATAAATTTACAGTTTTAACACCCTGTAAACCATTTTCCCCCTCTTTCTTTCTGAATATATGGTAGTTCATTATTTTTAACATATTTATGCAGCATTTAAGTATCATTTAACTTCTTCTTTCTATTTATGTTTTCTTTAAAGACACCAAAATCAACTTTCCCAGCCTCTGCATCTAGTCTGGCTAGTCCTTCCAAGTCACCTCCTGGTCCTGCACTTACATCTTCTAGTTCTTTCACCAGTTCTCTGACCACATCCCTCAGTCCTTCAGCTAATCAGCCCATCTTAGTGCACCAAACAGCTCCTCTCCAGTCTCCAGACAACTTCATCAGTCTTATGGCCATTCTTGCATGAAGATCTTTAAGCCCTTCAGCTTATCTTTGCTAAGAACCACCTTGGCTTTACCTGTACAATGAAACTTTATGGTTCCAAACTTCAATATGAACCAGCAGTCCTTCAACTAGCCTTCTCTGTGATCAAACAGTTCATCTCACTAGTTTTCTCTGTTAATTCTGTGAACCACCTTGGTTCTTTATCTCAGTCCCCATTACCAGAACTTGTAGATCCAGGCATGAGTCTACATTGAACTGGCGTTTGACTGGGCCCTTGCAAGTGGCAATCCACTTTGGCCATTCAACCATAGATCAATGTCTATGTGTTGTCTTTACTCACCCAGGTGATTAAGTCTGGGCTTTCAGTTGCAGAGTAATCAGCTCCACTTCCCAGAGGCCTGATCACACCAAGCTCTGCAGCTTGCTTCCCCAAGCAAGCTGCCTTGGTGACACCTCTGAGCAAGTCTATACCCTCCAATACTCACTTTGGGTTCCCCCAAAGCTCCCATAGGGGTGTAAACAAGGAAACCCTACCAGTCTGTTAGTTAGGATGCTTGCTCACAGACCTCCTACAAGTTTATCAGGGTGCGTAGAGCCCTCAGAGCTCCCTCCCCTCCATGGCAGCCCGCGCTACCTGCCAGGGGTCCAAAACCTTCTCCACCTCTAACAGGCAAAGTTCCCTGCTAGCTATCTCATTCTTCACCCTTTTGCAGACACAGTTCCCTGCTAGGTGAAGAACTCTAGCCCACAGCAGCCAATATCTTCTGCTGGGTGGAGGCACCATTTGCCACTAGTAATTTCTACATCTACTAGCTAGGCCTTACTGCCCCTAGTAGCCATCATTCCCTACTAGGCCTCTACCTGTAATCAACTAATCAACACCTTGTCAATCTGGAACATAGTGTCTTTATTTGAAGCCAAATCAACCCTCACATGAAAAACCTCCTATATGTGGATTATCACAGATACCTTCAAACAAGACTTCTTGGCAAGGTTGTACTTAAGGACACTGTGCTCATTATCATATGTCAAGTAAAGAGCTTAACCCCAACAGGCACTGTGAAGGAACCCACCCACGCCTACAAGAAGCTTAAACTATGTGCACCCTCTGACATGGCCTTTGACACCCCAGCTAAACACCTCATGTACTATGACGCCCTCAAATTGCATGTAATGAGGCATGTGAACCTGGACCAGGTGACCAACCTGCAGAGTCTGTATTGAAAAGCAGAGAAGGCAGAACAAATACCCAACACCCTCCATAAGGCACAAACTGGAAAACAAGAGAGACCCAAGGATTCTCACACAGAAGGGCGCTCCACTCAACCACCTCCTGGAAATAAAGGAACAACACCAACCATAAACCCACAGGATCAAATGGTCATGAAAGTAGGAACAATAGTCAGTCAAATTGTACATATTTCCGTATCACCGCCACAATAGGCAATCAAGACAAGGGAAAAGCCCGGGGAGAGCACTAAGCAAGCCAAGCTCTCCCCACGCAACTCCTGACTTGCCCAATGATGAGTACCAACCCAAGGACGTGGACTAATGCCCAATGATCCAAGTGCCCTCAGAGGACCCGGTACTATACACCATTTCCATACATTAAATAAAATGATGTCCTATCCTTTCTGTTATTGCAGTTACACAGGCTCAGCACTCCTAGATTTGGGTGCAGATTAAACCCTATTCAACAGTAGCTTTGTGGACAAGTTCAAGCTGGCCACTAATCCTTTGTGGATTAAAAACGTGGTCCTGGCTGACAAACATCACATTGCCATGACAAGGGAAGCTTCCCCCTTCTATGTCATGCTTGAGAACCTACACTCTACAATCCAAGGTCCCGTCATTGACTTCCCAAGTTTGACATTGTACTGGGGTTAGATTGGTTACAAAAGAACAATCCTAACGTAGACTGGGAAACCTCAGTATTAACCATCAAACGCAAAGGTATCAACCACCAGATCTACCCTGACTCAGTGGACCAACTCTTATGCAACCATGTCTTTGTGCGCATCACAGAGACCCTGGACAAAAAGGAAACCCTGAAGGCAATTGAATGGGACTCCTGCCAGTATAAGATCATACACTTCAAAGATCACCAGGATACCTCCATGCTTCAGGACCGCAAAATTGTGGCCTGCCATCCATAAATCTTCATAGAAGCGCTACCCAGGCTGCCCCCTGAGAAACACATCCAAAACTCCATCCAATTCAAAGGGGCTGTACCCAAAGCGCGTCCTATCCACAGGTTGACCCCAAACAAAGACAACGCCCTATGTGCCTACCTCAAGGAAGCGTTGGAGAAAGGACTTATCCGCCCCTCACAGTCTCCCTTTGGGGCCGCCATATTCTTTGTGGCCAAGAAGGACGGTACCTTACGTCTGGTCACAGACTACCAAGCCCTAAACAAAGTTACCATCAAGAATTTTTATCCATCACCACTGATTGACAATCTCTTTAACGCCTTGGGAGGAGCCAAAGTCTTCCCCAAGATCAATTTGACTGCAGGCTACAACCATATTCACATCAAAGAGGAAGACATTCCCAAAACAACCTTTTGCACTAAATATGGCTCATACAAATGTGTGGTGCTCAACTTTGACACAACAAACGCCCCGTCCACCTATGTGACCTTCATGAACAAAGTATTTGCGCCACACATAGGCAAGCATGCCCTAGTCTAACTGGACAACATCATTGTCTACAGCCCCTTGGTGGAACAGCACCACAAAGACCTAGAGGCAGTCTTTACTACCTTGGCACAACAAAAACTGTTGGCCAAGTCCTCCAAGTGTCAGTTCTTCCATGAGCAACTACCCTTCCGGGGACACATAGTCTCAAAGGACAACATCAAACCTGAAAGTCAAAAGATACAGGCCATATACAAAATGCCACCGCCCAAGGATAAGTTGGAACTCCGCACCTTCTTGGGGATAGTGGCCTATGTACATTGCTTCATACCTGACTGTGGCATTTTGACTGCCTCTTATCTGCCATAACAGGTGCTAAATCCAAGTTTGTGTGGACCCCCCAACGTGAGCTCTGTTTTAGACGCCTCAAGGAGAAGCTCACAACAGCTCTCATCCTGCAATACCCCAAACGTGACAGGAAATACAAAATGGAAACTGACGCCTCAGATGCATCTATTGGGGGAGTACTACAAATCAAAAATAATGACGGTGACTTCCTGCCTGTAGCTTATGAATTGTAAAAATTGTTAGATGGCAAGTGTCAATACCCTATCCACAACAAGGAACTGTTGGCTATTGTGCACTGTCTAGTCAAATGGCGCTGTTACCTAGAACGGCATAATAATTCACAGCATTAACCAACCACAAGATGCTCATATATTTTAAACCCCAAGCAAATCTGTCTCACTACCAAGCCCACTGGATGGAGCTCTAGAAGAGATTTAACATGCTCATACAGTACAAACCTGGGGCCAAGCGTGCCATGGTAGACGCCCTCTCCCGCCTGTATGTCCGTGCCTTGAGAGGGGAAAATGGGCTCAATCCAGACTGGCCTCTCTTAGTACTACAAACAAAAGACAAGGGCTTTCCCCCCAGCACAACCAACATAAAAAAGGAAACAGTTATCAAAAACAAACACCTATTTGCTGATGTATACGGGACCCTACACAGAAAAATGTCTGACGGCACAACCATTCCCTACATCCCCACACACCAGCAAGTAGACACCATCCTACACTATCACAGAGACCTCAGAAATACCAAGAGCCAAAACCTATATGAGTTCCTTAAGCACAAGGCCTAGTGGCCAACCTTATAATGTGATGTTAAAGAAGTCCTATACCAATGTGAGGTATGCAAAAAGTTTGCCAAAAGAAAAACCCCTCCAAAGTCAGTACTTTCCATCTGCACACAACTACCCTTCAAAGTATGGGCTCTTGACATTGTTGGCCCCATCCCAGGGATTACAATGATAAGAAATACATCATCACCACCATTGACCTCCAAAACCACCAATGTATACCTTGCAAAAATGGGGTCAAACACACTGTAACAACGCCATACCACTCACAGGCCAATGGACGTGCAGAGCAGCTTAATGGCAGCCTTGTGCAAGCCTTAGCCAAGCTCACTGCCAGGAGACCTGAAGAGTGGTACAAGCAGCTATCAACTGCACTACTTGTGTGCCAAACCCAAGTGAACAGATCTACTGGAAAAAGCCCTTTTGAGTTGGTATACAGCACACAGCCAAATATCATTCAAGCATTGACAGGACCCAAACTGGAAATTCCAAGTAAAGTCCCCTTTGCTTAGACCCTCAAGTTATAGAGGCTAACAGCAAAACAACAGAAAAGGAAAATGAATGTCTGCAAAAAACCTTTGTCCCCATCCAAGATAGACATGAAGTTGGGGACAAAGTTTGGGTCATGAACACTGATAAAAGCAAAAATACAACCCAAGAAAGTAGGGCCAGCAATCATTCTAAAGGTAAACCAAAATAACACTTACCTTGTGCAAGGACTCGCAAAACGCAAATAAGACAAGACCCTACACCATGATTGCCTGAGACCCTGCAAAGTGAGACAAAAACAACGAGAAATCTCCCCGCCTGCCACAGAACAACAATTAGTCCAGTACAGCGCCTGGGCTCCCAAAAACCTTCCTGACAACCTGCCCCCAGAAGAGCCAACCTTCAATCTGGGGGAGGGTGTCAAAACCACAGGCTTGACCTGCCAGCAAGGTTCTAAACAAGCAGGTTTGTGACCCGCAATCTGATTATCTGGCCACTCAAAGCCAGACTAGGAAGTCAACTCAAATTACCAAATCAAACAACATGAACATATGATGATCCCCTACGGTGGATACCTTGTTTTGGTGCTTGACTCATTACCAGGATCAAGCCACCCCCTTCTTTCATCCAACCCTGTGATCAACAATCATGTTCTTGCTATCCATTGATTTTCTATGACTATATAATCATTATTATACAATAAAGATTATTATCTAGCTTCTAAATATTTTTCTCCTTGTAACTCTTCTAAAACAGCACAGCTACAATAATAGTTTATTGTATTTTTAGTCTACAATTACTTATCATATGTTAGATTAAATTTCTGATTTAAAATGTTTTCTTAAAATTAAATTAAATTATATCTATTTAAAATTAAAATTGCACATTCCAAGTATAAATAAAAAATCCTTTTAAGTGGAGTATCATTATTAATTTTACTAAAGAAAAAATTTGAAACTTAAAGTTGATTTATTAAATCCCTAAAAATTTAGAGCTGATCTGTAGCTTTAAATTAAGCTATTGGACATTAAGATTGGCTTAGTATTCATAGATATATTTGTTTTTAGTTTTATGTGTTCAAGGAGTGAATTTAAATTAATCAAATTGAGTTTATGCCTTTTATTGTGATGTGAACCCAATTCCAGCACTTAAATATATATCTCACCATCTAGAGTAGCTAGATCTATCATATTTAGTACCATTTTGATAGTAATTAGCTAAAAAATGTATGTAGATTCTCTGAATTTCATGAAAATCATTATATAAAGTCATAATTGTATCATTATCAGCTTATTAAACTAATATTTTTTGAGATGAAGCTGTGGCAAGCAAGGTTTACTATGAAACAATATGAGGCCACTTAGATCATGTGATACATCTTAGTGGAGTTTTATATTGTTTCACTTTATGTTACAAAAGTAACAGATTGAAATCCCAAGACAGGATTTGAACCTGCTCTCAGCCACTGGGCAGGGGGAGCAGGAGCTTGCCTGTACCTGGGTTTGCTTCAAAAAGAAAATAAACAGGTGAAGGAACCACTCCTGCTCTGGAAGTAGCTGCAGGGCCTGTTCTGGGCCCCAAAAGCTATTCCCAGGCCTTGGTGGGTTAGCTGGGCCTTGGTAGGCTAATTTTAGCTGCCCATTGCTCCCAGTTCAAGCCCACTCTCCATTTAGTAATTTGGGGTTCCAAATTGGGAACCCTTTTTTAATCAAGTTCCTTCTCCTCAAGAATGCCTGTCAATCCAGGCCCAGAATGGAGATCAAATTGGGGAAGCCCCTGTGACACCTGCAGCCAAGCCTACCAGAACCAATTATCAGTCAGGCAAAGATAGGCCTCCAACAAGCCAAACAACTGTTCCTGAAGACCCCAAAAAGAATCCTAAAGCATCCAACCAACCAGCAGAGCCTGAGATGCCTAACCTTGCCACCCAGATAGCACCAGAAGAATGCTCAGAAGCACTTGTATGTGATTAAGTATATAAGCCAGAAACATCAGAGAAAATTCTGTATTGTCATCCTTACCAATAAAGTTGTTATGAACATTTGGCTCACCAATCAGATTCCTTACATATTTTTGCTACTCTTCTATCTGCAATCACCAAAGTACCAGCAACCATCCTCAGGAACAGATAGCCAAGCATCAGTTGAAGAAACTGAAGCCATTAACTACTATTGCCCTCCTTACGCTCTGTTTGGTCCTTGCACTTCACTGAGTATCCCCACAACCCTGATCACAAACCCCGGTCCTTGGAAGACTTGCAGTGGTACACCTGCCCAGACACCCCCAAGGATCTGTATCAAATGATCCGTGACGGCAGAGAAATCATTATATACCATTTGATCTTCAACAGAAAATAAAAAATTCTGCCACCTACTTGATCCCAATGGAATCATCCCCAACACCTAAACTGACCATCTCAACCCACCCACTTATGATGCCGCTGGTCAGAGCAGTCAATTCCTGGGAGTGCTATACCTGGCGCTCACAGGATTGATTGATTCTGCTTTACCAGCGGCCAGAACCTGGGCTGTGGCTGGGAAAGCCCTTTCCTACCTGGTAAAGTTAGGTCCCATCATCTGATGGGCCATGCCAGTACCTGCATCAACTACTCCCTCAACTGCAGGAGTCTTGCGGTACTCCTGGTATCCTGACACTTTTGAATAGATAAATTCAAAATATCCAAGCCAGCTGTCCTTTACTTAAACCAAAATTTATGTACCTTTTTCCATTCAATATTTAAAACTGATTTCTCTCTTTTTTCATTAGTCAATTCAATCATCAACAGTTTTAAAAACCAATAATGTTGTAACTGTGCTGTTTTAGCAAAGTTACAAGGGGAAAATGTTTATAAACTAGATAACATTCTTTATTGAGAGATAAGTATTATATAGTTGACGTGAATCATGGATAACAGGAACATGATTGTGTTGATCACACAATTGGATGGTGAAAGGAGTAGCTTGATCCTGGTAATGAGTCAAGCGCCAAAACAAGGTATCCATTGTAAGGGATCATTATTGCTCATGTTGTTGGTTAAGAAATTTGAGCCAACTTCCTAGTCTGGCTTCAGGTGGAAGGATAATTGGGTTTCAGGTCACAAACCTGCTTACTCAGAACCTTGCTGGCAGGTGGAGCCTGCTGTTTCAACAATAATATAAAAGGATCTTAAACAATTACTGCTTACTTTATAATCTTAATCTGCCCATTCTATAGTTGGCTAATCTATACAGATAAACCTCTTTGATATGACTGTATGAGGTTAGCTACTGCTCTAAAATTTAAGTAATAAATACAAGTTTCATTGATTTGAGTAGCATATATTCCCAGTTTGACATATTTTAGACTATACTCCATAAAATTTAACTTTCATGCTTTTAAAAATCATGTAAGGGATTGAATTTAAGTATGAGCCAAATTGAGCTTTTGACTTGATCATCAACTTTTAAAATTAAAATTAGATAAAAAACAATTCAGTCAAATTCCTTGTAGCTTGAGCCCACTTGAGGTGACATTACATCCAGGCATCTATTCAGACAGAATCACTCTTATTTATATGAATTATAAATTGTCATTAAAAGTCTAGGATTATGGGACTTTGGTGAAAAAGAACACCCTCAAGGGTAAAAAGAAGGAAAAAGAGGGCACTGTCATTAATGCATTCCTAGAAGCTTCCTCAAAAGGGACTGTATTTTACCAAACCAACTCCAGTTACACCAATAGATACTGGTACAGAAAATTCCTACCAGACTTAATTTCTATCTCAAGCACAATAAATTCCAAATTTAGAATTTTCCTGAGCCATCAAATGGAATGCATTGAAGTGGCATCTGAGAAGATCCAAGCAGATGGCCACAATGTCTCAATTTTCCCTGCTGTCCATACCAGTATACACTTAGGAGATGTTTTGTTCTTTAACATCAGGGACACAATCAGAGAATAACCCCACAACTTTCAACCAGGTAGTTACTGCAGCCCACAACTACAATATGCTTTCCCCCGTCAGAAGGTTGCTGATATGTTTTCTAAGATGGCCCTGAACACCCACAACAGTAGCCAATCATCAAAGGATCCACAGCTTCCCCCTTGTAAGTCCCTGGAGTACAATCAAATCTATGTGCTCCCCATGGGATTATGATGTCATGTACCATCAATTTCTCCAAGCCATCAAGGCAACAGCGCTCCCCTAGGATCTCCAGCTGACACAGCCCCTAGCCCACCCTCTCAGTTGACTGGAACCCAACCACCCTGCCAAGAAAGTTCTTTCCCCACAACCCAGTCCTTCAACTAGTTTGTCCCCTTCACTCCCCCATTTTGCAAATAAATCTTGTCCCCCCAAACATTTTGTTAACTATAAAACATATATTGTTTAACTTTTAGGTATTTTTTAATGTGATGATATATTAAATTTTAATTATAGTGAAAATTGATTTCAACAATAGCATAAGTTTAATTCAGCTGATTTAATGTTTATTTCTATTATAAATTCAATCTTTTTGTAGCGCTACAATCAAGTGAATTTAAAAGACTACAAGTGATATAAACCAGCCAATCAGAATTATCATTAATTTATGTTGTCTTTGGCACTTGGCTCAGACAAGACATGCCTCTGTTATTGCACCCAGGGCAACTTATTAAAATAAGCCTGTTGAAAATAAAACCTGTTTTTGTTTGCCAATTGGTTGGTCCATGGTACTTGTAGGTTTTTAAATTAATTTGATTATAGCACTACAAAAACATTAAATTTATAATAGAAATAATAATAAATAATCCATCTCACCACATATATACTCTAAAATACATTGTTTATCTATAACCCCTGAAAGTTATTATATTTTACAATAAATTTGTGTTCCACACATAATTAGTGTATCAAGTTAATAAAAAATTACTGTAAATTCAGAACCTAAAGATAAAAACACAGGATTATCAAATCCTTGGTCCAAATTTCAAATCACATTTGTGGGATGGCCTTTTTTAATTAAATTGAATTCTTTGTATTTTTATTTGAATATTTCAAATTGCAGGAACTCATAGACATTTTTGAAAATTTCAAGTCAAATTTTATGTTTTAAATGTACAAAATTAATTAACTGGGATCAGATTTGGTTTGTTCAAATCCAACAACCAGTTTCATTAAGTTTACTATGTTTTTTGGAAATACAGAATTTTCAAATCCAAGAACCAAATTTCAAATCACAATTTAATGCTTTTGTAAACTCAAATGATAGTTGCAGGATTTGGAATTCACATTGACTGTACAGTACTGTAAATTCAAAACCTGAACGTAAAAATGCGGGATTGTCAAATCCTTGGTCCAAATTTTGAATCACTTTTGCAGGAAAGCCTTTTTTAATTAAATTGAATTCTTTGTTTTTTTATTAGAATTTTAAAAAATGCAGGAACTCATAGACACTTTGAAAAGTTCAAGTTGAACTTCAAATTTCTAATGGACAAAATGAATTGACTCAAATCAGATTTGAAGTGTTCAAATCCATCAACCATTTTCATTAAGTTTACTATGTTTTTTGGAATTAAAGGACTGTCAAATCCAAGAACCAATTTTCAAATCACTTTTGAATGCCACTAGTAAACTCAAATATTAATTGTGGGAACTGGAGTCCAAATTTAATGTACAGTAAGAAACTAGGACAAATCAGTCCAAATCAAGAAGCACCACTCTGGATAAAATCAAATGAAAAATTCAATCTCAACAACCATGTTTAGACATGAAATTAAGTGAAATTTAAAATTTTCTAAACTGGAAATGATGTAATATTCTTAACTCTAAATCACTAATATAGCAAACACACAATCATATATTGGTATATGAGCTACCCTCCTGATGACACAGAAATTTTTTAAAAGTTTTTTGGCCCCTGGCACAGCCAAAGGCCAACAAAACTTCTTTTCAAGGAAGAAGGAGAGGTGGGAAAAAAACTTCAAAGTGAAACATCACCAGATTACTACACTATGTGTTAATGGATTGCTATTAAGGATGCTTGATTACAGTAGGTTTTAGAAAACACTAATGATAAAGTAGAATTATACATTACAATATATTTTATTATTAGTGTTTTCTAAAATCTACTGTAATTAAGTATCTAAATTTTAGCTGTCCTAGAATGGAATAGGGTGATTTTTGAGAATGCCTATGATTCCTAAAAGAATTAGCACAAATCCACTCTAGATCCTTTATCATCCTTTTTGAGACACCCATAAATTATATTTATTTTGAATTCACCTCATTTTTGGTTTGAAATTTGGTTCTTGGATTTGAAAATCCTGCAATTTCAGATTCATTAATTTTTACATGATGTCTATGACCCGTTTGAAATACAGGAAATCTCAAATTGTACATTAGAATCCTGTATTTCTGATTCATGTATTCCACATTTAGTTGCTGTGTTTTGTCTTTTGTTAGTTGAGTTATCTGCTCAAGGGATTCAAAATTTGCCAATTTAAATAAATCAAAAAAAGTCAAATTAAATGGTTGATTTTATTAAATATTTTATTTTTCACTCAGAGAGTTACCCGCAAAAGTGATGCAAAATTTGGACCAATAATTTGCCAATCTGTCAGGAAACCAGGCATAGGTAGAGGCATTGAGAGGCTCGGGATGGGGTTAGGCCAAGCTGGCAGGTAAAGCCCACCATAGAATGGGTGCTAACTTGATAATGTAAGACATGGATTGCCTGAGTAAGGACCAGGGTCCAGAGGTAGGGACCATGGAATCCATCATTCCTGTCAAGATGATATAGAGTACTCCAAACAGTTGAGTGGACATGGTCTCTGCAGCGGTGGGGGTCTCCATTGGGCGGTCAGGTTGTGGGGTTAAGGGCCAAGTCATAGGAACAAAGTAGGCAGGCATATAGTTGTACTTGTCTTTGAACAACCTTGGCAGCCTTTTGTTGTAAGTTAGACAGAATGTGTATAATGGTCATAGGCTATCAGTGTAATTAATCCTGATAGTCAAGACTAAACTGGTTTGCACCCAAATCCATCAGATCCAACGGATTTGTAATTCAAATTGTATCTTGGACGTTACAATAGGATGGCTGTACTATTACATCAAGGTTGGATTGGGTTCAGGAATTACTAGAAGCTTCTGTAATGGGCAGCTGCAAGCTTCAGCCACTTCAGGGTGATGCGCACCCACTCTTCTCCGTCAGATCTTCCTGATTTTCCTCAGATGGAAAGAACATAGATGCAAGAGCCTGATGAATATCAGAAGATCCTGTAATGTTCCTGACAATGGTACAGGTGTTAATAACACTTCTGCACTCATTGTGCAGCCAGGATGGTATATAAACTTCCCTTCTTTCCAAATAAAAAACACACTTTCACATATTAAATCTTGCCTTTGATCAAATCAGTTGTTGCCTATTAAATAAAGGTAAATAATACAGAGTCATTAGACCTGTATTAATTTGTGTTTAGGCCTATTGCTATAATCTACCAAGCGGCTATAGACGTTAACCCAAAGTTGGCAACCAGGCCCAATTCACAACATTGGTGCTCACTCCTAGAATGTATTCTTCCAAACACATCAAACCTGCAGGACTCCTCTGCTATGGTCTTGTTTCAGCCCAGGGAGGGAATGGCCCACTCTCTGCTTCTTCTTTAGCATACCTGCAAAGCATATTAAAGCAGATGTCAGAACTATCCTTCCTGGAGACCACCAACCAGGATTGTTCTCCCCAAAGTCCACATGAGCTACCTGTACTGAGCCAGTTCATGGGAGATGTGCAAAGACCCCCCTCCATTCAATGCTATCAAACCTTAAATTTGAATGTGGCAATCCTCAACCCTGTTAATGCCAATATTGTACCCTCCTCCCAAATTTTGGACTCTACTATCCAATGAATGGATGAAGGAGTAGTACAAGATGGGGAGAACTTGGCCCGCCTGGCAATCCTGCCAGTGTATGGACCCTCCATCAGGGAGAGATTCCAAACATTGAGCCACATCACCCCAAATCAGCTCAACAAGGACATGAAGACTATTGAACAAATGAAGGAGTATCTATACTACTTTGTACATCCTGCTATCAGTCATAATTGTGTCCACCTTGCACGTCAAGAGAATGTTCTTCTGCATCAAGGGCAATTGATTGCGGCCCAACAGAACTTCTTATAGACCTTGTACTCTGACCTCAGTTCAAACTTTGGTTTGGTCAACCAACAGATTGCTGAGCTGGTCAGAAACCAGATGTCTTCCACCCAGTTCATGGAGACCATGGAACAATCCTTCCACAACTACATCCCTCAGGTGGCTCAACAAATCCTTAGTAATTATGGGTTGGATCCACATTGGATCTCTGTAGTAACTGGACACGTCAAAAGCTCCAGAGACCTCTTCCAGGCCATTGTACAGGAACTGGAAAAGATAACTACTGTACTACAGCAATCAAGACTGCCAGGAATGACAACAGCATGCTTCATAAAGAGGTTATGGAGCTCTTCAGTCATTTTCACTCCTTGGAGAAGGACGTACAGGAACTCCAACAGGATAATACCTTCTTGTATGGGGACCTACACACTTTCCAGGCTCAATTAGCCAAAGGACTCAAGGATCTTAAGGCCATTCATGCTGGTCCCAAGCATGATCAACAGAGACAGGCCTCCTTAGAGCAGGTCAACCGGACCTTTGCTGAGACCACCTGTCAACAGATCCAAGGCTTAGTAGATGAAGTGGATGGACTGGTAAAAGAAAACCAAGTCATAAGAGAAGAGCTCAAGGACAGCAGAGCCACTCTCTTTGCTCTCCAAGATCAAATTAACCGCCTTACTGCTTGTCTACCAGCCTCCTCTCCTAGAGGAAGGACTGTACATTTTGAGGAACCTAGGTCAATTAGTAGACTTTCCTTGGGTAGCCAGGCACACTCCTCTGGCAATGAATCCTATTGTAGCTATGATGAAGACAATGCCGCCCAGAGAAATGTCACTAGGAACATCATGATGACTGAAGCAGTACTAGAGAGTAGTGAGAACCCCCTGGCTACTCCTGAGCAAACCAGATTGTAGGAACCTCAGGCTGCCTCAGAAGCAGGTATCAAGCTTCCAGAAGCAACTGCTCTCCCATCAGATAATTGTTCAACACAAGCAACGTGATCCCTAACTTCAAACCTGTTAATTTGCCAAAATTTGATAGGAAAATTAATGTCACCATGTTTTTGAGATTGTACAAGAAAACAATGTATGGGGCTGATGAGGCAATGAAAAACGCTGCCATCTTCAACTGCCTAGATTCTGAGACCCAAACAATTATCATGCCTAGGCTCCCAGAACGTGGATGGACTTTTGCCAACGTCTCAAAGGCATTAATGGATGAGTTTGGCAACAAAGAAGCCCTCAACAACTGTAAAATGGAATTTGTGAAAGGAGGCATCAAAAAAGGAGAAACCATGCAGGAGTTTGCTGATAGGTTCTATCTAGAGGCCCAGACTTTGATCTCCCTGAAGGCTGCTTCCTTCATTGATGTTAAGTCTGCTCAATGCAGTACAACTTAACAAGAACCTCTCTCTTGCTCTGAAGTCTGGAATCTATGGAGCCCACAATGTCTCCAACCTGATTTGCCACCTGCTCACATTCAAGGATGACTTTGAAGTGCCCATGCCCTCTGGACCAAGAGCATTCCAAGAGAATAGAAACAAACCATCCTTCTCTGACAAGCCTAAAACTGGTGAAACCTCTACCACTCAAGAAACAGCTGGTACCAATAGCAACTGCACTTGCTATAAGTGTGGAAAGCTAGGACACATATCTGGAGAATGAAAGCAATCAGCACCCAAGGTACACCACGTAGGAGCAGAGGAGTATGATTCAGAAGGAGATCAGGAGGATGAGGAGGCCTCTCAAGACGAGGAGCCAAAAAACTGCTAAGCAGCCAGGATGAGGAGAAATCCCTGGTTGCCCATGTACATATACTTCCCCTCTCTCCACCCTTTCCCCTCCCACCTGAAGACCCAGGTGCTCCTGGCTGTGTCTCTCAATCTGACACAGCTCTGACTTTGGAACCCGCAGACTCCAAAGTCCTCACACCAGCAAGCTCCAGCCTAGGCTCCACTGATCTTGACGCTAGCCCCTTGCTCTTCTACCCTGACTCCTAGAAGATAGAAGAAGACCAACTGCATAGAATTATTGCTATCAACGCCCTCACCAGAGGCAGGAGAATAAGGAAGGAATCCTTGATCACCCCTGAAGCCCAAGAAACAGTTGCACTTCCTTACGCTGAGCAGTTGACCCTCCCTACTACTGAATTCACACATGAGAGTGATAGCGCCAAGAAAATGGCACAAATCCTCAAGTCTGTTAATGTCTCTGCTTCTCTGGATGCCCTGAAAGGATTCAGTCCTACCTTGTGTATAGCTTTGGAGAATTTCCTTAGTAAATACAAGGATATGGATGTCTATCAAGTAACATCTCCAAGCAATGGAACTAATATAACGGACTGCACCTACATTGATATGATGGTCCACAAGGTTAAGGTCCAAGCCATCATTGACTCTGGCACACCAGGAAATATCATCTCCTCGCAACTAGTCAAGAAATTGAAGTTGGCCCCATACTTGGATTACCAAGAGGTATTTGGGACAGCAGGTCCACTTACCACTAAAGCCATGGTTGCTTACTTGTCATTGCCCCTGCGGTTTGGGAAGTTGATTTTAACCGCCCCTGCTATAGTTCTGGACAATCACAGTTATGACATCCTTATTGGCACAGGGTTCATGAAAAGGTATGGGACTATTACCAACCATGGTGATAATACCTTCAAAATTCTAGGTCGGACTATCCCCATGTACTACAATGGTGTTAAGGTGGTTGACCTTCCCAAGAAGAAGCTTCACTCCATTAACATGGAGTATGCTGACAGTGATATTCATGTGGCCTATAACTTACGGCACAGGAAGCTTAGGATGCTTCCCCTGTCAACCAAGGAGTACAAAGGGATCCCCTTGTACGCTTCCTCCATGTTTACCATTCCTTCTGGGTCTCAAGTGATTCACCATACTGGTCTGTCCTTGGAGATTCCTTCTGGGCTACATGGTGAAGTCTTTGGCCATCATGATGCCTCTCGCCTGGAACCATGGATCTGTCCTGGACTAGTCATGCCTGGACCAGAAAAAGCTCCAGGTCCTGCTAGCCAACCTTGGTCCTGTCCCCTTGACTGTGCAGAAAAATCAGTTATTGGGATACATCAGACTAGAGGAACATGCCAACTTGCTCCAAGAGTCACCCTTTGCTGGACTTGATGAGCTAGGACTTCCTGTGAACCAGCCCTTGGTCTTGCTTGTGATTCCTTGTGACTCTCTGATTGGTCTCACTGAACCATAAAAGGACCATGCACTGGCTCTCTTCAACAAATACAAGGGAGTCTTTGCCAAAGATGACTTGGACCTTGGAAAAGCCATTGGAGTGGAGCATACCATTGACACCCAAGGACAACCCCCAATCTGGTCTTGCCCTATTTGCTGTAGCCAAGCAAACCAAGCTATAGCTAACAAAGAACTTCAGAATTTACTAAGCTCTGGGCTGTTGGTACCCAGTAAAAGCCCCTGGTCTTCTCCCCTTCTTATTGTCAAAAATAATGATGATTCTAATAGAGTGGCCATTGACTATAGAAGACTAAACTCCATCATTAAGAAGGACTCCTACCCTCTTCCATGTATTGATGATACTTTGGATTATTTGGGAGGAGCTAAGTTCTTTAGTGCCATGGACCTAATCAGTGGCTACTGGCAGATTGATCTTCCACCTGAGGATCAGGAGAAGTATGCTATCATCACTGAGAAAGGACTTTTCCAGCCCACACAAATGCCCCAGGGACTAACAAACGCCCCTGCCACTTTCCAGAGAGCTATGGATGCAGTTATGGATGACTTGAAGCTCACATTGGTGCTTGTATACTTGGATGACATTAATGTCTTCTCCAAAACCTTCACTGAGCATTTATAACACTTAGAAGAGGTCTTCAAAAGGTTACTCAAAGCCAATCTGAAGCTGAAGCCACGGAAATGTAGTTTCTTCAAGGAACACTTAGAATTCCTAGGGTTTGTGATAAGCAAGGATAGCCTACGCCCTGTACCTGCTAAGGTGGAAGCAATTGCCAAAATGCAGGTACCAGCTAACAAACGGGATATCCAAGTCTTTCTGGGTATGATTGGCTACTACTGTAGGTTTGTCCCAAACTTTGCTACACTTGGGGACTCCTTGTTCAATCTTCTACGTGCTGATGTGGACCTCTTCTGGAGCTCTGCCTGTCAAGAGGCCATTGACGCTCTGAAACAGACGCTGATGTGTGCCCCTGTATTGGCCTATCCTAACTTTGAGAAACCTTTTGTGGTGCACACAGATGCTAGTCTTACTGCCATTGGTGGTGTCCTTTCACAGCTAGACAACATTGGACTATAACACCCTGTTTGCTACTGTTCTTGCACCTTGAACTGTCATGAACGCAACTACACAGTGACTGAAAGGGAATGCCTGGAAGTAATTTACTCTTACCAGCAGTTTAGAGTATACTTACATGGTGTACACTTTACTGTGATTACTGTCATGCTTCCCTCCAATGGCTGAAAACATTGAAGGACCCTGAAGGAAGACTTGCTTGCTGGGCCATCAAACTTGAAACCTTTAATTATTACATAGTACACCGCGCTGGGGCAGTCTACCAGAATGCAGATTGCCTCTCAAGATTGCCTACCATTGCCCTTGTGTCCTCTATTGCCAATGAGCTTTATGACAAACTACTGGTTGACCAATTTTTGTGGGGGAAAGAGCCCACCAAAATCCAAAATGTTCTTAAGAAACTTTCAGTGAACACCAAGGTTAAAGATGGTCAACTCTTTAAGCTTTACAAGGATAACTGGTTGCCATATGTACGCCCCTCACTCAGAACAGACTTAGTATTTGCCTCACACAAAGCTACAGGACATGGAGAAATACAAAAAAACCCTTGCTCAGTTATAGCAGCATTGCTGCTGGGAAGGAATGCCCTCTGATGTCGCTGAGATTTTGGCTGCTTGCCATGACTGCAATGTTGAATGGCCAAAGGTTGCAAGATTCCAGCACAAGCTGATCTGTCCAGGCTTTGACTTCCATACTGTGGCTATTATGTGGTGGGACCCTTTCCAGTCTCAAAAGAGAAAAACAAGTACATTATAGTGGCTGTGGACCAGTTGACTAAATGGGTTGAGGCCAAGGCTATTCCAAATCAATCTGTACTCACTACAGCCCTATTCATCTTAAAAAACATTATCTACCACCACAGATGTCCTCAGATGCTGCTAACTGATAATGAAACCAATTTCTCTAGCTATATGATACCCAGGCTAAATCAGCTTATGGGCATTAGAGGCACATTATCCACCCCACACCATCCCCAAACTAATGGAATGGTTGAACAGACTAATGGAAGTTTGGTACAGATCCGTAGGAAACTAGCACACCAACATGAATCAGAATGGGACACTTACCTGCCTGCAGCCAACTTTGCTTAAAACATTGGCTATCATAGAGCAACAGGCAAAAACCCCTTCCAACTCCTTTAAGGACGTCAGCCTGGTTTATCTCCTCATCTGTACTCTTTGATGAAACCTAATCCAGCTGTCACTCCAGAAGCCTATATCCATAAGCTATCTCAGACTTTGATCAGAATACAGGTCAAAGCCTATACTATCAATCTGAACACCAAGCAAAAGGATGTGGAGCTTGCCCAAGCTAAACGCCCAGCCCTCCCCAGTTATCAAATTGGAGACTTAGTCTACTTCTACAGCAACAGAGGCTATGGACATGAAAGCAAACTTGCCTCTCTATGGCAAGGACCTGTCAAGGTTATCCAGAAAGTAGGTCCTGATAGTTATACACTGATGGAACCTGCCACTGGACAACTGATCACCAGAGTTCTTGCGCAATACATGTGTATGGCTCCTAGTGATCAGGAGTAATCCCCCTTTAGGACAACAATCCATAAAAAGAAAAGCCTAATAAAAATGCCATGAGTTGTTGTCCACATTGCCAAAAGAAAGAAATAAGGCATATATACTAAAAAAGGATTTATTGGAACTTGCATTGTTTGGAGACCACTGCCTTTAAATGACAAGTCATTGTAAGAAGGACCACATAGGCCGCCATGTACTCCTCCGCATAGTCTTCCTTAAAGTGCCACAGAAAGAAGATAGGGTAATTGGGGTATTTATCCCAAGCCTGTGCTTGGTTGAGGCCCATCCAGCCGTGGAACCCAATTCCCACTATCAAGGCATCCCAGAACAGATGCTCTCTGCTCCAGTACTTTTGATTCAAGGCAATATCTGGCTTGTAGATTTCCTGCATGAGTCCCTTTAATAACATGGGAGTGTCCTCCACCTCAGCCACTGCTAGCCTATCTGAAGGAACTGTGAGAAGGTGCCCAAGCAAGGCCAGCCAAGTATACATATCCTTGCTCTTAAGATTCAAGGCTGTAAGTAGATCAGCTGTTACTTGTTGGATACGGAAGTTCTTACAATCCTTATCAACCCAGCTGGCTACTTCCAGGTCCATTCTTCCTTCATGGCACCAGACCCTGATCATCCCCCAGAGTACCGCCAAAACAAGGTCTATCTGTTCCTGGTCAAACTTCTTCCCTTGCCACTCAAATGCTTGAAGTTGACCCTCAGCAAACTTTAGTGCTGCTTCTTGGTCAAAATAGAAATGATAGAAATTCCCCTCCTTGACCTTAGCCTGAGTTAATACAGATGGATCCTTCAGCACCTCTTGAAATAAGGCATGAAGGTGGGGCCCTTTCCCAAGTTTGTTCTTTTTGGCTTCCTTCCAGTCCAGAACAGTGGAAAGATCAAACCAGGTGATCCCTTCCTCCTGTTAAGCCTCTAGTTAAACCACTGGCTCCTGTGCCTGAGAAGTCTGTACGTGCTTAACCAATTGTTCCGCCCTCTTCTGGCTCTTATTCTGGGAGCTCCTTTCTTTAGTCAATCTGGCTGCCTTACTGGCTGCCACTCTGGCTCTAATGTTAGTAGCTCTGGAAGCCCTTGGTTATTTAGTTTGGTTATCTGACGTATGCAACCCTTGAGTACTGTGCCCTCTATTTATACCCTTGCCAATTCTAGTGGTGGGAAATGTTGTAAATTAGACAGCATGTGTATAATGGTCAAGGCTATCAGTGTAATTAATCCTGATAGTCAAGACTAAACTGGTTTGCACCCAAATCTGTTGGATTCAACAGATTTGTAATTCTAATTGTATCTTGGATGTTACAATAGGATAGCCAGTCTATTACATTCAGGTTGGATTGGGTTTGGGAATTACTAGCAGCTTCTGTAATGGGCAGCTGCAAGCTGCAGTCACTCTGGGGTAATGTGCATCCACTCTTCTCTGTTGGATTGTCTGGATTGTCCTAAGATGTAAAGAACACAGATGCAAGAGCCTGGTGAATATCAGAAGATCCTGTAATATTCCTGGCAATGATGCAGGTGTTAATAACACTTCTGCATCCATTGTGAAGCCAGGATGATATATAAACTTCCCTTCCTTCCAAATAAAAGACACACTTTCACATATTAAATATTACCTTTGCTCAAATCAGTTGTTACCTATTAAATAAAGGTAAGAACTACAGAGTCATTGGACCTGTATTAATTTGTGTTTAGGCCTATTGCTATACTCTACCAAGAAACTATAGACTTTAACCCAAAGACGTCAACCAGGCCCAATTCACAACATCTTTTGTACCACTTTCCTTCACGTCCTATGTATTCAGTTTCTCTAGTCCTGGCCAAGGGGTCAGCACTGAGGATGGTCTCAAAGTTGTACTCTGTGTAGGCCAGGTTGGGCGGTTATTTGGTAAAATGCACAGGTCTAAAGGGGGCTCCTGGGGGACAGTATAGTGCCTGGGTAGGATCAGCAGGTTGGTCTCCAGAGGGGGTGGTTGCCTGATGGTCTACTTGATGGAGTTAAGATGGAAGATCACTAAGACTAGGTAAGGTAAGATTTGTTTGAACCAAAGGTTCATAAAACTTTATTATCAAAAATAAAGATGTGGTCTTCACCATACTGCCAGGGTTTTTATACCATGGATTTTGCTTCTTCAATTTTTGCAGGGTTCAGGTTTGCAGACAAGGTACTGGCGGGGCATGGATCTTGGATTAGAGTCTTGAGGGCGGCAGATCCAGGTTGTGCCTGCTCTGGTGAATAGAAGTGACAATGCTTCATTCCGCCGCCACTGTTCCCTATGTCACCTGAGTAGTTTAATTGTACTACCCATTCTGGATGGAAGTCTAGTAGTTGCTGGTGGTCATTGGCAGAGTTAATAATAGGTTTTGTTTTAACCTCCCCAAGGTAAGCTACAACCTCTGCATAGGTCTGGATCTTTGGTGGCTCAAGGTTAGCATCAATCTGGTGACCATTTGGGGAATTATCCTTGAGAGACTGGCAGGTCTCAGAGTAACTTATCAACTTGAGTTTGCGATTTAACAAGTGGGTGGTTTCCTGTCCACTTAGTGTGACTTGAGTAGTCTTTGGAGGGTCAGAGCTTGATTCCAGGGTTTCCAATATTGATTTTGAAACTCTAGTATTGGCGCTTGGCAGGTTGGCAGTAGGTCCTTCCCCAACCTCTGTTAGCCAGGTTACATCTCCTTTGTAGGTATGGGTCTTTGTTGGCACCAGTTTGGTGGCAGACTGGCAACTATTCTGGGAATCCTCTATAATAGGCCAGTAGGTTGTGGAGTAATTTAACAATCTGAGCCTGTGACTTAACAGATTGGCAGGTCCTGAACTTTCCTGGAGGGTTCAATCCACCTTCAGGGAACTGGAGTTCAACTCTTGGGCTTTCAATACAAGTATTGAAATGTCATCCATGACATCATCCCCTTCCTTACTGGGGGTCCCTTTCTTTCTGGCCTTCTTCTCAAGGTATTGTTGGATTGCTAGTTGAGCGTTGGGTAGGTTGCTTAATGTTTCTTGGGTGCTTTCCTCAGGTGGTTTCCTTCCACTTGATGTAGTACTGGAGGGTTTTATAGTGGGTACGGTCCCCATTAACATATTCAACTTCATATTCTTCAGAGCGTCCTACTTGGATGGGAGGGGGGTCATTCTTGAGTTTCTGGTGGGGGAGGGAGTTTCCTTCTTTCTTGAATAGAAGCGCGCTGTGGAAGACGTTATGTATTTTCCACAAGGGGGTAATTCTAGTTCAAATGCTACTTCACCTACTAGCTTGGTGATCTTGTAGTGGTCACTTCTTCTGTGGACTAACTTCCAACAGGGAACAGTCAGAGGCACATTTGAGAGTCCAAATAGACTTTGTCTCCTACCTTTAACGGTTTCCCAGGGGTCCTTTTTTTGTCTGCAAACGCCTTATAAATCTGGACAGCTTGGGTCAGGTTCTTAAGACAGGTTTCTTGGGTGTTGTGAATCTGTTCAATCCAGGTTTTTCCTGACGTGTTTGTCTCTTTAATGCCAATGCTGGGGTCCCAAGATGGATTGAACCCATAATTGGCTTTGAAGGTGGACATTCCGGTAGATGTGTGGTCTTTACTGCTGTAGGCGTACTATGCCATGGGTAGCATCTCAGCCCAGTTATCTTGGTTGGCGTTGGTGTAGCATTGTAGGTATTGTTCTAGTATTTGGTTCACTTGTTCAGTCTGGCCGTCAGTCTGTGGGTGGTAGGAGGTTGATACACAGTGCTTTACCCCCAAGTCCTTCATCACTTGAGTCCAGTATTTGGAGGTGAATTGGGGTCCTCTATCAGTGATGATTCCCCCTGGAGTACTGTGTTGAGTTAGGATGCAGTTGTGGAAGTGTCTAGCTGTCTCTGAGGCAGTGGGTGGTGATAGGAACAAAATAGGACATTTTAGTGAATCTATCTACCATGACTAGGATTGCATTGAACAAATTAGAAGGAGGCAGTTCCACAATATAATCCATTGAAACAGACTGCCAGGGTCCCGCTGGTATATCTAGTGGTCTTAGCAAGCCTTCAGGTTTGGATCCACGGGGTTTGGTCCTTCCACATGTCTCACAGCCTTTGATATAGGCGGCCATGTCTTTGTCCAGTTAGGGCCAAGCATAATTCTTTTTGATTCCTTAGATTTTCTTGACTCTGCCAGGGTGGCTGGCCATCTCTGAGTTGTGATAGTCTATGAATACTTTGGTCCTTGTTTGAACTTCTGGTACATAGATCTGGTTGTGTAATAGCAGGGTGGTTCCTTTCAATGAGAATCCCTTCTTGTAGTGGCAGCTATCTGAGTCTGAGGTCAAGTTGGCAATGAGTTTCACTGAGTACTTGTCTAATTTATGTGCCTCAATTATGTTGGGCTTGCGGGCCATGATCTTCATGTACATCAGTTAGATGCCTAGGCTGCCGGAGTCAAGGAGTACATGGGTGTTGTGATCCTTGGTTTCTGCAGAGGAAGGGGTCAGATCAGCTCTTCTACTCAGGGCGTCAGGTACCATGTTCACCTTCCCAGGCTTATAGTTGATGGTCAAGGTGTATTCAGCCAGTTCCAAAGCCCATCTGGCCTGCCGCTGGTTTATATGTCTGGGTTTGAAGAAGTAAACCAAGTTCTTGTGGTTGGTTAAGACCTTTACTGGAAATTTGGCACCACATAGGTAACGGCGCCAATGTTTCAAGGTCTTTACAATTGCAAGCATCTCTTTGTTGTAGATTGGGTAGTTTCTTTCAGCAGGCAGCATCTTCTTGGAGTAATATGCTACAGGATGTAGCATACTATCCCCTCCTTCCTGAAGAAGGACCCCGCCCACCGCAAAGTTGGATGTGTTGGTTTCCAGTATGAATGGCTTGGATGGGTCGGGCATGGCCAGGACAGGAGCAGAGGTGAAGGCGAGTTTCAGGGTCTCAAAGGCAAAAGTACATTCAGGGGTCCAGGCAAACAGGACTTTGTCAGAGCAGAGGCGGGTCAGGGGCAGGGTAATATGAGAAAAAGTTTGGATGAAATCCCTGCAATAATTTGCCAGGCCCAAAAAACTTCTCACATATTTCCTGCATTTAGGCACTGGCCAAGATGTTATTTCTTCTACTTTGTCCTGTGCCATGGCAAATATGCCGGTCTTCACTATGTATCCCAGGAACTCAACTTCAGACTGAAAGAATTTGCATTTATTAAGCTTAGCATGTAAGTTTGCTTGGGAGAGTTTCTCTAGTATAAGGTCCAGGTGGCGCAGGTGTTCCATGTGGGTCTTGCTGTAGATGAGGATGTTTTCCAAATGTTCAACACAAAAATGGTCAAGGTATTCCCCAAGAACAGTGTTGATCATCCTTTGGAAAGTGCTGGGGGCGTTGCAGAGACCAAATGGCATTACTAGGTACTTGTACAACCCATATCTGGTTTTGAAAGCTGTCTTGTATTTGTCTTTGTCTTTGATTTGGATCTGGTTGAAGGCATCACAAAGGTCAATTTTTGAGTACACCTGGGCTCCGGTCAGTACATCACAAAGGTCATCAGCGTTAGAATGGGGTAGCGGTTCTTCACTGTTATGACGTTCAGTTTCTGGTAGTTTACGCATGGTCGTATTCTGGCATCCTTTTTCCCTACAATTAGCATGGGCAACAAGCAGGGAGCCTTTGACACTCATATGAAATCCTTTTTTGTCATATCCTCTAGGTATTCTTTCAAGGCCACTTTCTCACAGTGATTGCAACTATAAATGGGGCCATGGTGTGGTTGGGTGCCCGGTATTAGGTCTATAGCGTGGTCATACATTGAGTGGCTGGGTAATTTTGTGGCTCCTTCTTCACTAAACACATGGTTCCATCTCTTTAGGGGGTAGGCAGTATCCCAATCTAGGTTCTATCTTCATGGTCAAGAGTTTGTTGGTTGAGGCTCCCCCATGACTCATACAGAACATAACAGTATCACAAGATTCAGGTTGTTCCAAAGTGGTAGTCTGTTCACAATAGTTAAGGATCAGGCTGTGTCTGTTGGACCATGAGTTGCCCAATATTAGGGGATGTGGCAATCCTGTCAAGAGGATCAAGGGGGGTTGGGTATACATTCTGTCCAATTGTCAAGGGGAGTTTTTGTTCACATTCATAGCCAGTGTCCAGGGAGCTGTTTCCCATGATTACTTGTAGGCTGCGCTCTGAAGCTATTAATCCTAGTTCCTTTTCCAGGCTGGCGTCAATGAAGCTTTCATCAGCTCCTGTATCAATAAAGGCTTCAATCTGGCGCTGATTCCCAAGAAAGACTATGGTCACTTGGATGAATTTGTAAGATTGCGCAGAGGTGTTTATTTGTGCTGAGGATACAGGAGGTGTATTCTTCTTAGGGCATTCTCTGGTTAGATGACCGGCCTTGTGACAGTAAAAACATAACCCATTTCAATAGTGGCGTTGTAGCTCTTTGGGGACATTCCTGGTTGGTTGGGCGTCGTGGCTCTGCTGGCTTGGGCCAGGTACAAGTTCTGTCCCTCTTGGTTTAGACTCAGGCCTTTTCATAGGGGAAGTAGTTCCTAAAGGCTCAATGTGGGCGGGTGATGCTTCAACAAGTCTTTCATGGCTGAATTGATTCCCTTTCTGAAGATAATGGCGGCTAATTTGTCTTCAAGTTGTGTCCAAGTCTTAATTTTAAGGAGCTCACCAATATAGGCTTGGATAGGGCGGTTTGCTTGTTGTATCTCTATCAAAGAGTTCAGTGTGTAGTATTTGGTGTCTTAGTCATTGCCAGTGCTCATGAGTTTGGCTTCAAATCTAGAGTAGTCAAGGCAAAATTCATCATCTTTGGTGGTGGCCTTTCTGAACCAATCTAGTGTGTCTCCTGATAGCATGGCAGCCACCCCCAAGACCTTCTCAGTGTCACTGAGGTAGGCATTGGTGTTGGTTTGAGAATGGTGGCAGAGGACTGGCATGGCTTGGCGGGCTTCTTCTAAGGTGAGCTTGCCCATCTGGTGCATATCCACCTTGGTTGTGGTCTGGTTCACAATCATGTTTTGTACTTGTGACGTGGCATGGTTCTGGGGCTCTGCACCAAGTGCTGGATCTTTTAATTCTTTGGCGGGTTGGTTTTTCATCCATGAGAGTATCAGGGAGGTAATTGCCTTATGAGTATAATAAGTGATTATCAAAAAAAAAGCATACAAGTTGCTCCAAGTGTTAACAACATGTTGGGGCCAAGGTTACCATGTTTTTAAAAGATTGTCATAATGTTAGGAAATCAGGCATAGGTAGAGGCACTGGGCGGCTTGGGATGGGATTGGGCTCAGCTGGCAGGTAAAGCCCACCATAGAATGGGTGCTAACTTGATAATGTAAGACATGGATTGACTGAGTAAGGACCAGGTTCCAGAGGTAGGGACCATGGAATCCACCAATCCTGTCAAAGTAATTTAGAGTACTCCAAACAGTTGGGTAGAGGTGGTCTTGGCTACAGCGGTAGATTCCAGAGGGTAGTCCATCTGGGGGTTACAGGTGGGGTCATAGGAACAAAATATGCTGGCAGATAATTTTACTTGCCTTTGAACAACCTTGGGGGCCTTTTGTACTACTTTCCTTCAGTCCTATGTATTCAGTTTCTCTAGTCCTGGCCAAGGGGTCAGCACTGAGAATGGTCTCCAAGTTGTACTCCGTGTAGGCCGGGTTGGGTGGTTATTTGGTAAAATGCACAGGTCCAAAGGGGGCTCCTGGGGGATGGTATAGTGCCTGGGTAGGATCAGCAGGTTGGTCTCCATGGGGGGCAGTTGCCTAATGGTCTACTTGAACGGAGTTAAGATGGAAGATCACTAAGACTAGGTAAGGTAGATTTGTTTGAACCAAAGGTTTATAAAACTTTATTATCAAAAATAAAGATGTGGTCTTCACCATACTGCCAGGGTTTTTATACCATGGATTTTGCTTCTTCAATTTTTGCAGGGTTCAGGTTTGCAGACAAGGCACTGGCAAGGCATGGATCTTGGCTTAGAGTCTTGAGGGCGGCAGATCCAGGTTGTGCCTGCTCTGGTGAATAGAAGTGGCAATGCTTCATTCCGCCACCACTGTTCACTATGTCACCTGAGTAGTTTAATTGTACTACCCATTCTGGATGGAAGTCTGGCAGTTTCTGGTGGTCATTGGCAGAGTTAATAATAGATTTTGTTTTAACCTCCTTAAGGCAAGCTACAACCTCTGCATAGGTCAGTATCTTTGGTGGCTCAAGGTTGGTATCAATCTGGTGACTATTTGGGGAATTGTCCTTGGGAGACTGGCAGGTCTCAGAGTAACTTGTCAACTCAAGTTTGCAATTTATTAAGTGGGCGGTTTCCTGTCCACTTTGTGTGACTCAAGTAGTCTTTGGAGGGTCAGAGTTTGATTCCAGGGTTTCTAATATTGATTTTGAAACTCCAGTATTGGCGCTTGGTAGGTTGGCAGTAGGTCCTTTCCCAACCTTTGTTAGCCAGGTTACATCTCCTTTATAGGTATGGGTCTTCATTGGTACCAGTTTGGCGGAAGACTGGCAACTATTCCAGGAATCCTCTTTAGTAGGCCAGCAGGTTGTGGAGTAATTTAAAAATCTGAGCCTGTGACTTAACAGATTGGCAGGTCCTGGACTGTCCTGGAGGGTCCAATCTGCCTTCAGGGAACTGGGGTTTAACTCTTGGGTTTTCAATACAAGTATTGAAATATCATTCATGACACAATCCCACATTTTTACGTTCAGGTTCTGAATTTACAGTAAGAAACTAGGACAAATCACTGTAAATAAAGAAGCTCCACTATGGATAAAATCAATGAAAAATTCAATTTTGATACAGTAGTTTTAAAAGCTATAGCAACAACCAAAAATACCTCAGATTTAAACAAAATCCAAGTCACGCAAGATTCAGGATTCAATTAATTTAAAAAATTCAGTTAATAAATGAACTGTCAAACAAAAAACGAAATTTCACTAGCCCATTATACAAAATTATATCAAACATCAAGCAGTGTAGTTCAAACCACAAACAAAATAAACTAATGAAACAAGTGAGATGGATGGATGCTGTTCCAGAGTATATTATGATCCAATCAGAATTCATATGAGGCACTAACAGAAGGACTAAAATGAAACAAAATTTGAGCATTCTAGAAGCAAGATTCCACAAGCACAAAACAAAATGAGGTCACACAAGATGTGTAGTGTGAGCAGCCTAAAATTGGAATATGACAGTTTAACAGCCAATCAACAGCTATCCAATTTATAGACAGAGGCGTTTTATTCATTTTCATTGCTCCAGATTTGTATGGAATGGTTTTGAGAACCTTCAAAATATGGACTTGAGATTAAAATAAAAATAAATCATAAAATTTTAAACTTCTACTTTTAGTGATTTTATCCTAGGTTTTAGTTCAATATGGTTTTCAACAGCAACATTTTCAACAGCGCCAGCAGCCAAGCCAGCAGCAGCCAAGTCAGCTTCAATGGAGGTGAGGCTCAGAACATGGAGGCACCTGTTTACACCCAAGCCTTTGAGGCTGGCAACAAGGAAGCTGACCTGTTACTGACCCCCAATCCATATGGCTTTGACTTGTTTAGTAGTCACTTAGTGTCTAGCTCTACCCCTGCTCCCATACTCACCCCTGCACAAGCTGTGTGTCAACCAACCAATCAGGATGGCAACCTTGATTTGGAACAACTTCCTACCACCAACCCACCGGCCTCCCTACAGTCAATCAGGCTTCAGCTCCCCCAGCCCAGCGCCCCAAGCAACAAATCATCACTGCCTAAATTCTTCAGTAAATTGTGGCACTGAATCTACAGAGTCTGTCCCAGAAACAGATTCCTGCCCAGTTGCAATTTACCCAAGCTAATGTCATGCAGGAATTCAACAACCTGATGAACAGGGGGAATCTGATTGGGAAGGCCAAGAAGCCCAAGAAGGCCCCTGAGTCACAAATATCTAAGCATACCCAATGATGCTTGACCTCCTCCAGCGGGATCCCAAGCTTCCCTTGACCCAGGTCTGGAAGCAACTTGTGCACCATGGCATTTAGTTGTCTGAGCCAATGGTGCAGCTCTGGAGGTATGGGAAGGTGGCTTTGATAGAGGTTCTTACCAATTTTGCTGGCAACCAATGGGATGGCGCTGAGGATTCACTGTATGACACTGCCATTGAATCAACCCTGGTCTGATGCCTGTCTAGTCTAACAGATGACATCATGTTTGACTTGTACTACAAGTTATTGATTGCATTTGACAATTTCAGTGAGCAAGGAAAAGCTGCCACCAAGAATGGAAGGAAGAAGGTCAAGAAGGGGACATCCATTGGTGCATTTCTGGCTGTTTCAGCCAAAGGTTTTGTTTACTATTAGACAAACCCTGATTTCATCAATGGGTACTCATACAGCCACATCCTTGATGGATTGCTTGACTCCTGAGATGGCTCAAATTCCAAATAACGGGTTTTCTTGAGCCACCAGATGGAGGGAAGCTCCACTGCCCTTGAGGTCATCCAGGAACGTGGGCACCAGGCCTCTGTGTACCCAGCTGGTCATGCCAACGTCCAAGAGGCAGATGTTGTGTTCTTTAATATTGGAGATACACTCCAGGAGCGCTGCCCTCAGGCTTTCAACAACCTCTATCTTGGGGTCCTTGATCACAATTTTTTCTTTGGTCACCAAATGGTGGCTGACTTTTTTGCGCAAATGGTTTTCCATGTGAACATGGGCAACCAATCACGCAAGGATAAGCACCTCCCACCCCATATTACAGCCACTTACCAGCCAATCAAGGCAATGGCAGACAAGGAATATGACAAGCGGTATACAGCGGCCATCACGTGCAATCCTCCTGCCTCTACCCCTGCCACCAACACCCCCCACCCGCAAACCCAACCCATCCAATCCCAGACCCCCCAGGCCAGCGCCGCCTCTATGTCTTCCTTCCTGCGCCATTCTGCGTACTAGGTATCACTCTTCCCTGCCTCAATAAACCCCCTGGTTCCACAAAATTTCTATTTATATTATCTTTATTTTGAATTTCAATTGTTTGTGTTCTCTTTGTTTATAGTTGGCTATATTCTTTATGTTCAGCTTATTTCTATAAAATCATATATTTACTATGTTGTGTATCTAGATCATGAAGACAGTTATTTTTAGCACTTAAACACATCCCCTTATGAAAATATTAACAACAATTTGGTGATCAGCTAAATTTGAATTAGAAAATTATAGGTTAATTGTATTTAGATAAAGTTGTTACTGATCCAAATTCAAAGCCTTAATGATAAACTTTAAGCCAATCAGGAGCCAAGTGATAAAGTGATTGTTGTGACATAAAGGGTCATTCAATAATTCTTTGATGCATGTGCGCTAATTAATATGATTGGCTGGATATTTTGCCATTGTACGCCATTGTTGCTATGGCAAGTTGTTGATGGACTAGTGCCCAATCAGCTGCTGGGTTAGCACTAGTCCATCAACAACTTGCCACAGCAACAATGGCGTACAATGGCAAAATATCCAGCCAATCATATTAATTAGCGCACATGCATCAAAGAATTATTGAATGACCCTTTATGTCACAACAATCACTTTATCACTTGGCTCCTGATTGGCTTAAAGTTTATCATTAAGGTTTTGAATTTGGATCAGTAACAACTTTATCTAAATACAATTAACCTATAATTTTCTAATTCAAATTTAGCTGATCACCAAATTGTTGTTAATATTTTCACAAGGGGCTATGTCAAGCGCCAAAAAATAATATGGTAATCAAGGAAACAATGCCAACACAAAGCAAACAACACATATTGAGATGAGCGTAAAACATATACACAATGGGTAAAAAGATGGGATAATGTAGTAAATGGGAAAACAAAAAGGAATAAACAAAGAGGCAAAAATATCAGAATAACAGATTTTATTTGGGCAAAAGCTATAAAAACATATGGAAAGGTTAGTAAAAAATCAATGATAGAATTAGAAAAGCTTCTGAAGGACCTCAACTTGGCAATTGCCAAAATAAAGGACATTGACTGCAAGTTCAAAGCCAAAGTGAAGTCCGCCATCCTCACTGGGGACAAAATTGACAAGGTGCATTGGCACTTATGTCAAAAATGCCAGACACCCCAGAGAAGACAATTGAGCGCTTACTAAATATTCAAAACACTGTGGTCAAGGGCCTCCAGTTCAAGGCATACAATCTCTCCGTGCCGTCTGTCTGGGTTGATGACCCAGAGATGTATGCCCACCTCAAACCTGCCAAGCGTGCCAGGGCAGAGGATACGGAATTGCCTGCACAATTGATTGTGCCAAGAATGGCAAAGCCGTCTGAAGCTGCCGGCAAGGAAAAAACCCAAGAAGGTACCCTAAAAAATTATAATTAATAAAAATTCTTAAATACTTACCTTTTTTTTGGAAGATGTTGATGGTGAACTCTGCCAGGTCCTGGTCCCTTTTGTCCCCCCCACCTTCTATGCCAACTATGCTAATCATGTGGCAAGGTAGCTTTTCCTGTCAAATCCTGTCTTGCAGGAGCTTGAAGACAGGATCCATGATACATTCCCAATGTCCAGGGAGGCATTGGCTGGGATTTTGCATGGTGAGGGGGCATCTGAGTGGGAAGTTACTGCCTACAAGGATGCCCAACTGGTCTGCCTGGACCCAGTTAGCCTAAGTGGAGTTTACTGTGTAAACTCCATTAAGCTTGTTTGGGACGTCCTGGCAACGCTTTCATTCAAGAATGTACCGGAGATGGGCTGAGCTCATGTGGCTGCTTGCTTCTGCTACCCCTTGGAGCACACCATATCTTACCTTCTGGACAACTTTGGGCGCGCGGTGAGGAAATTGACTGTTGCAGACGCAACAGCTGTCAAGAAAACTAAGATCCTCCTGGCAGACTTTGGGCTAGCCTGGAGTGCAGATGAGACAGGGCTCCCCTTGGCAATGGATCTTACCTTTGCAAAGACCAGGCACAATAAGAAGATCAGTGTGGTTTTTAATAAATTATGTGAGTTTACGGAAGCCTTTGCTGGGCAAAGGCTTCACTTGGTGGTTTACCTCAGGTTCCTATTCTACTTTGGGATGGGCGCGTCTGTAGAGGACCTAGACAGGGTCCTTCTTGGGGTCAACAAGGCCAGGCTCTCACTGGACGAGAAGAAGGTCCCCCCTGGATACAACTCGGTTGATCATGTCATCCAGGACGCCTTGGTCCTGGCTGGCATCTTTGGGTTTTCAGCCCCACCAGAAAAGCTGCTCCTCCATTCCCACCTCATCATCCTTCCTTTTACCAGCAGGCGCAAATACTTTAATATGGGTTTATCCACCTTCCACAGTTGGCAGTGGAGGTTGTGCGCCACCTCCATTGCAGGGTGGGTACATACCGCCAAACCCATTATAGGTGCACTTAATTTTATCTCTATATCAATAAATATATTTATACTCTACTATATTTTTATGTTATAAACAATTTTTCAAAAAATATTTTAGCAAACAAGATTTGCAAAATATCTTGCGAAAATGGGTTTCATAAAAGTATAAAATAATACGGTAATAAAATAAATTTCAACTTTACAATTTACGTTTAATTTTTATAAGACTATTTTATATTTATTTGACAAAAGTGATATAAATATATTTGCGTAATCCATTATCAAGCGTTTGGGATAACCTCAGATGACATATTAAATAATATATAATAAAAAAAATAAAATATATACATCTATTGATGGATCTTCTGAATGTGATTGCGGGCGTGGAACCATCTGAATATAAAATGATAATTAATAAATCTTAAATATTAAATTAGAGAATATAAAAAAGTTGGACAAGCTAAGCCTTTAATTGATTGGCTGTTTGGCAAGGCATGTGGGGATGAACAAATCAGCGTGGTCATAGAATTTGGCCATGGTCTCAGCTGGGAGGATGTGGATCCTGGCCTGCAGCAAATCAAAGAGGTCCTCGCCCCAGTTGGGGTTCCTTGCTTGAAAATTTGCTTGAGCCACCCAAAGACTTCCTCAATGGGATTTAGGAAGGGCAAATAGGCAGGGAGGAAGAGAAAGCACAAATTTGCTGTGGTCAATTACTAGGGGCCCACTGTGATGCTAGTGTCAATCATTAGGAATCCCTTGAGAATATCAGCCACCTTATGGAGACCAACATTGTCCAGCACAATTACGTTGGTGAAGCCCGGGCTTGTGCGCCTCAGGTGCTCCTGGACCAATCAGATAAATGATAGGAAGATCTGGCTATTGTGAGATCCCAATATCATTTGGTACAGCTCAACCCCCTTTGGGCAAGGAGAGCCACCATTGAATAGGCTGTGGCGCAGACTGCAGCACACTGAGCCATCCCGTCATTTGAGCTTTTAGGGACATATCCATACCCATTATGCATTGACAAGACAAATGCTGATTCTTCAATGTAGTAGAATTTGACCATCCCCTTGGCTTTGAGAGCAGTGTACGCCTCTGCGTATTTCTTCCAGACGTCAATGTTTGAGGGCTATTCTGATTGTAGGGGGATACCCCAAGCTTTTTCCAGTAAAAGCACATTCCTTTGAGTAGATGGTAGTAAAAAGAAATTGAGGCCTCAACCCCAAATGTATATTTGACCATGGTCTGTATATTTGCCAGTTTAAGATGGCTGTCCCAGGCTATCCACTGGCAGATTGCCCATTTGTGCTCCTTGGTGAGCATGGTAGAAACACATACTGATTTCTCTGCAGCAAGGACACAACCAGTCTTGATGAACTTGTGGAAGGTCTTGCTGGTGTACTTGGGATACACTCCAAAAATGGCTGTGGCTGCCTTTTAATTTCCTGATTCACGCATTAGCTTAAGCAGAATGATGTGTTTGATACTGGGATGCGCTTCTGGGCGGGCTTTTTAGCAGTGGGGATTGGCTCATTGGCATTGGGTACAACACAGTGCATGGGTACCTTGTTGTAGAAGGCTGTAACCTTTTTTAACACCAGTTGTCCCTCATCAGTTTGGTAGAACTCAGGCTCCTTGTCCTCTTCCTTGTTACCATCACTGACGTAGGGCTTGTATCTAGTATCAAGTACAGGCTTCACCTTCTCCAGTATGGCTGACGGGACTGACTCTTGCCGGTACACAACATCAAACACATACAAAGTAAGTTCTACCTCCTTGTTTCTGACTATTTTTGTAGTGGTGACCTTTATGGGCTTCTGGGTCAGCTTGGGGACCCAAGGGTTGATGCTCTGCATCCTAGCAGCTTGTGCTCCTTGAACCAGCTGTGTCAGTGCAGTGTCACTATTGAACTCTCCTCTCCCATCTCTTTCTTGAGTAGGCACTTGGGTTGCACTAACTCTATTCTTTGACCCACAGGAGCAACTGCAACCACAGTGCACAACAGGTGCATTGGTACTCAGTTGCTGTGTTCCTTCCGTTTTAAAATTTAATAAAAGATTAAATAAATTTCAATTAAGTTATTCCATAATTTTAATTTTTGCTTTTTATCTGAATATGGATATTTGGTTAATATTTTCCCCACCCAATATCCCAATTATAGATTTTTATTTCTTAATTAGTTGTTTTTGGTTTTACTACACCCATTTTTGAATACCCAAAATAATTTCCACCCATTTTCCTAGATTTTACTGCCAAATTTAAACACCCAACAAAATATTTTTAAAATTTATGTTTCAGATCTTGTGTCTTATTTTAGATACCTCGGTATCATTCATGATTGCAATCCATTGCACACATTGTGTGAGTGATTTTGTTTACGTAGTGAGTTGCTATTGTGTTTTGTTTTTGGTTTGCGTTTTGACACACTTTGCTTGGGTGTATTTTATCACCAATTCACATAGTAAACATATTTACACTGAAAGTCAACTCACACCATTTTGTTTGTGAATAAATGTATTTTGGATTGTATTTTGAATATTTTTTGCTTTGTGCGTGAGCACTTCTTTGCTGTGTTGACTCATTTTGCCCATTACTACCAATAAACCCTATTAACAGAGTGTATATTTAACTATTATAGTTGGGATTTGTTAAATCTGAAATTATTTTGTTTAAATCTGAGGTATTTTTGGTTGTTGCCATGGCTTTTAAAACTACTGTAGCCATGTTTAGACATGAAAATCAAATGTAGTGAAAAATTGTCTAAAACTGGAAATGATACAATATTATGTACTCAAAATCACTAAAGTAGCAACCACAGTACCATAAATTTTATGTAAATCACCCTCCTGACAACATAAAAAAATTTAAGTTTTTTGGCTGCTGGCGTAGCCAGGGGCCAAACAAACTTGGAAATTTTTGGAGTAAGGAATAAAAGGTGGAAAATTTCAGGATACCAGGAGTACCGTGGAGCTCCAGCAGGTGAGGGAGGAGTCAGAGCAGTTACTGGCATGGCCCACCAGTTGATGAGATCTAACTTTACCAGGTAGGAAAGGGCCTTCCCAGCCACAGCCTAAGGTCCAGCCGCTGGCAAGGCAGAGTAATCAATCCCATGAGTGCAAGGTAAAGCACTCCCAGGAATTGACTACTCTGGCCAGTGGTGTCAGAAGTGGGGGGGTTGAGATGGTTGGTTTGGGTGTTGGGGGAGGTTCCATAGGGACCAAGTAGGCGGCAGGATTATTGTACTCCCCGTTGAAGATCAAAGGGTAGATGGTGATTGCTTTGCTGTCACAGACAATTTGGTAGGGCTCCTTGGGAGCGTTTGGGCAGGTGTACCACTGCAAGTCTTCCAATGTCCAGGGTTTGTGGTCAGGATTGGCGGGATACTCAGTGAAATGCACAGGGCCAAAGGGAGCATTGGGTGGGCAAGAGTAGTCAAAGGCTTTTGTTTTATTAACTGGAGTCTGACTATCTATCCCAGTATATTGTGAATACGCTATTCACCATGTTTCAATTTTGCCTTTGGTGGGCCGTTTTGAAGACAAATCTCTTGCTTTTGTTTTTGCCTCTTAAAATGAGTTGATCACTGAATCAGGAAGTACAACTGTTTGATTTCTTGATCCTGCGCAACTCACTTGCCCCACTCATGCTGGTGGTAAGTGATCCTACCATCCTGGTAGTGTTTTGTGGTATTCCTAATCACTATATATTCCATTTCATATTCACTAATAAAAATTAAGTTCTATTCACATTTTTGTCTTTGTGTCTCCAGTACTTCCGCGCCTCTCTCTAGCCACAACCAGTAGAGATTATTCTTCCAGGGTCGCAAGGTAAACACATAGCCTTCCCTATCATCTAACCAAGACTTAGTACAAATCCAATCCTAAGGTTAGGATTTCCCGTTGTGCATCTGTGCTGCGCCTCAGAACACAACAAAAATGGTGCTCACTACAGGGGCTGTAAGCCCCTTGATTATCTCTTTTTGCATTCACGTTTTCAGGTCCTTTGCCTCTGCCTATACAAGAGCCAACTTCACCTGAAATTACCAGTCCTCCTATTGAGGAAGATATTTCCAAACCGCCTATTGTCCCTACTGTACTGAACCTTGGGAATGGTCCCTGCCTTTTGCTTACCCCATGGGTACCCCTGACTTAGAACAAGTCATGTTGGTAGCCCTTGGGATAGCCCGTGAAGGAGCCATCCCTTGCCTTCAGCTGCAGTACAGTCAGGCTGAATACTAAAAATTAATTGTGACTCCTCAAATTCCACAACATCTCCTCTCAGCAGCTGGCTCCGCTGAGCACTTACTATTGTTCTTTGTGCAGCCTGCCTTGGCCCACCATTAAATGGTGTTGGGGCTCCACGTCCAAGAAATCTTATCTCTACAAGTAGCAGTTACTCATCACTGGGACCAGTTTGTTGCCTACCAACAGTGGATTTGTTCCCTGTTTTCCTTGGTATCTGACAATCAGTGCAACTCTGTTACCTCCCAGACCTGTTTGGTTAATTATATCAAACAAATGTGCCAGTCCATCCCCAAATACCTCAGGGAGCGTCTACACAAGTTTTACCAGCTAGAACAACCCTGGCAAACTCAAGTCAATTCCACCTTGAACACTTATCTCTCCAACTTCAAACAACTCGTGCAACAGCTCAATGCATTCAGCATGTATTCCTTTGAGCAACTACAGCAGTTAGCAGACTTTGCTGTTAACAACCTTAATGAACTCAGTGCGGTGTTTGATCAAGAAAGAGCTGCCACCGCTGCTGCTATAGCCAAACTCCAGAGTCAAGTGAATGAATTAGCTATGCCCAAGCCAGATGTTCTGTCCTCTCCCCATTCTGATGACTTGGTGGATTGAGAGCAAAGAATATGGGACGCTATTTGAGAGCTATGCATGACTACTTGCAGCCAAGGACGTCCTGCTGAAGCTCCTCAACCTGACCCCCAGGTGCTTGAATAGACTGCTCAAGTTGCAGAGCTATAGCAAGAACTTGCTGCCTTACGCGAGATGATGGCAACTATTGCTAGTCCAGTTGGGGTTGTTGACAAAGATGGTTGCTGCCCTGGCTTATCAGGAGCTCCTTGAATCCAATGTGCTAGGGAACTAATTGCCCTAGCTAACAAGGTGGATCAATTGAAGCGGGACCATACTGAACTGGATAGAGACGTACAAGAGATAAATGATGTGATCAACTCTGTGAATAATAGGTTTGCCCCTTGCCTCTCAGTGGGGCCATCCCTTACTTCTTGACTGGCTGAGCTCTCCACAATAGTTACCACCCAAGGTCAACGCTTAGATACTACTGCACAACAGACCACTCAAGCTTTTGATACGGTGCCCGCACTGTTGAGACCCTGACTACCCTTGAAGAGAGTGTTTGTCAGCTGTGGGCTAGACAGCCCCCCTCTGAATCCAAAGCATAGTTTTCCCCAATCATAAATGTACTCAATAGCAACAATGTCAGCCCAACTCCTGAAGCTCACTTTAAGCCTACCTTTAAGAAAGTCTTTGACCCCAGAACCTCAACCATTGCAGCTTTCCTAACTATCTATGAAACTACCATGAGAAGAGCCTTGGATGAAGTCAAGAAGGAACACATTCTGACCTGTCTACACCCAACCTGCCAAGAGGTAGCAGTGCCAGAGCTGCCCATTATCAAGACTTGGGAAGATATGAAGCAGCTTCTGATTGAAAAATTTTGTGGTGAACTTAGTTTGTAAGTGAAGAAGGATGCCTTCATGCACGTTGCTTTCAAACCTAAGGAGACTCTAGCTGAATTTGCAGATAGATTCTACATGGAAGGACAGCAACTGATAACAAGCAGACAATTGAAAGCCCATGAAGCTTACATGGCTTGCGCTCAAGCTCTCAAAGTTAACCAGCTTCTGTGCCTTCACTTCAAATCCCAAAAAGCTATGCTTTCCTCTATAAAGCATAAAGACGTTGTTGCAGGACATGCACCTTATCCATTCTGGAACAGTTGTTAGGGAAAGTTGATCTGCTTTTAACTCTGGTTTGTCTTCCTGTGGTCCTTGTATCCTCACCATAAACTCACAGAATCCTCCTTGACGCCAAGGTTGCCATAACTGTGGCCGGATAGGTCACCATTCTCAAGTCTGCACCAATCCCTGGGTTGAAGGGGCTGATCCCAAGGAACAGGTGGGAAAAGAACAGTCAACCTAGAGGTAAAGACGCTCTCAGTTGACAATTTTTCCCTGTCCCTTTCAATCCCCAGTCCATTGCTGAATCTTAGCCTGCTGACACTGAGGCTCCCCCCATTCTGCTGCTGTTCCACAGCATCTCTGGCAACTCTGACATGGATGATTCAGAAATTGATGATCCTGATGCCTATGGATATTTGGTTCTTGCTATTCCCAAAACCATTGTGGTCCCCTATAAGCTATGTTCTGGGAAAACTACAACAACTGCCAAGCCGCTGCCTGAAGCCAAGGAGATTGTCTCTTGCCCTTATCTTACTCAAGCTAAGAGGTCCCCTATGCTTGTAGAGTCATCCAAGAAACCTGCTGAAGTTGCTAACACTGTATTCAAGAGTGTTTCAGTATTGTTTCCTCTCCAGACTGTCTATAAGGAGTTTCCAGGCTTGAGATACATGATCAAAAAATGGGATAAAGAGCTAGCAGAAGCCCAGTACATTCTGGCTGTCCTCCCTCCCTTTGATTGTACTACAACATGTGTGGAAATATCCACCCAAAAGGTGAAAATCAAGGCCGTCTTAGACACGGGGTCTCCTGTTAATGTTGTCTCCTCAAATCTTGTCAATAAGCTCAAACTTGCTCCCAACCTTAATTACCACCAGTTTTATGGCTCAGCTGGGCTATCCATGACTTGCACTAAGGGCTTATTCTGCTCTTTCCATGCGGTTTGACAAGCTACTCTTGGCTGCACCTGCTGTTGTCTTGGAGAATGAGAGTTGCAACCTCTTAGTTGGTACTTAATTCCTTAGGGAGTGCAATGGGATCATCAACTTTAAGGATGGTTACCTCTCCATCCTAGGGTACAAAATCCCTCTGATTTTCTAAGAGCCTGTTAAAGTCCCAGGGAAGTGCTTTAAGACATGTGCCTTGGAATATCCCACTGGTGTTTTCACCCTAAAATACTGTACACATTCAACAAACATGAAGTGTCCTCCTATGGTTTGCCCTGCATCTGAAGGGATTCCTCTCTTAGCCACTTCTGCTGTAACTATTCCCCCTGGGTCTCAAGCTATCCTAGACTCCCAAATATCATATGAGCTACCTGAGCGTACATTTCTGGAGTTACACTCTCCTCCCTCCCTAGGACGCAAAAAGCCCTACATATGCCTGGTAATCTTGGATGTCTCTCATAAAGACCCTGTTCAATTGCTGGTTGCCAACTTAACCGCTCTCCCTATAAAAGTGTCTAGAGGGTGGGTTGTTGGCTACAGAAAGTTGTTGAATGCTCCTGATGTCCTATTGCTACTTCCCTTTGGCATGTTTCAGGATTTCAATTTACCTGAAGACAAGCCCCAAGTCCTGTCCTTGTTCACTGCTCAAGATTTTCCACAACTATCCCTGGTACAACAGAAGAATGTGCTTGAATTACTGGATCAATTTTCATATATCTTTGCTAAAGATAGCACTGATTATGGTCTAGCCAAAGGCGTCATTCACCAGATTGATACTGGTGACACTCCCCCCTTCTGTGCTAAACCCTACTACTGCAGTTGTGTGGAAGATGATAAAGTGTCTATAGAGCTCAAGCAACTCTTAGAAACTGGGCTATTGGCTTCTTCCCAAAGGCCATGGGCCTCCCCCTTGCTCATACTGAATAAGAAGGATAGAGTTCAGTACATTGTGATGGATTACTGCCGCTTGAACTCCTTAACCAAAAAGGATTCCTATCCCCTACCACACATTGATGATGCTCTCCTTGCCTTGGTGGCTCCAAGTTCTTCTCTGCTATGGATTTAGCTTCTGGATACTGGCAAGTTGATCTCTCTTCTAATATCAGGTACCCACTTGATAGGGAACAAGTTCTCAATCTGGTGGGCCAAGGCCCTTAAGTTGAGCCCTGCTATTACTGATCCAATGGGTACTGTGATCATGACAAGATGGTCTAAGTGGCCCAGGTAGGCAAATCTTCCATCATAGAACTGAAGCGGCCCAGCAGATAGTATTTCACCACATATGTTAACAGGTAGAATGAGGCATTTGGCCTAACCAACAAAGGTTCTGCTGGAGGAGGAGTGGAAGAATAACCATAGTTAAATTTTCTCCCCCAGTGACTGGAGGGATATTTAAACCAACCATGGGCCAGAGATTCCTTCTGGCAAGAATTTTCTGGAGATGAGTTGTGCCAGTCAGTAGTTGGTGTTGGGTTCTCTAATGCTAACACCACAGGCAAAAAAGAAACTAGAAACTATAACAGGAAGAAAATTCCCTGCATGGCTTCAAAAGGGGATATATAAGCAAGCTTAATCAAATAGAGTACTAGAAATTCTTTATTGTTGGAACAATTGATAATAATAGAGATTGCTCACTTAAATACCCCATAATAGAGGGTGGAACATTTAAGAGGAGCAATGAATAGAAGAGGATTTTACATGAGGTCATACTAAAATTATGGCTTAAGTAATTATGTTTACCATTTGAGTTTCTACCTGCAGATTAATAAAATTGATTATAAATTTTAGAAGCCAGAGGTAAAAAGAGGAAGAAACAAGAACTGTCATATTAAAGTGGTGGCTGTAGTGAAGATGAATGTTAAAAAAAGCCAGAGTCTGCACCAAAGATAGCTTAGGCAAGTCCCAGAGCATCAAAGCCAGTTTACGCAGCCAATCAGATGCCAGACGGTAGGTGACGTTGTATAATAGATTGTTAACCTTTTCAAATTGGTTTTCAAATTCAAAAGCCAAAAACAAATCAATCAGTTTAACATAATTAGGTAATCTATTTAAACTGTTTGGATTTTGACTAACATTAACACTTTTTTAGGGTTTTGGGTTTGATTCCCATCTGGGCCAACCCCAGAGTTAACCTGGGTGTCTAAAAATTGCTTGCTGGTGTCCTTTAATTTGGTGTTTGTTTCTAGTTTACTCATACAAATGATGTAGTCAGGGAAGAATTCCCTGACACCTGAGGATAGACAAAAGGCCGTGCTCATCACTTTTGAGAGTTTTTTTTGAGCCTACACAAATGCCGCAAGGGCTCTGCAACGCTCCAGCTACTTTCCAGCAAGCCATGGACTCCATTCTCTGTGATTTGAAGCTCTTGTTTGTCCTAGTGTACTTAGATAATATAACTGTCTTCAGCGCTACCTTTACAGATCACCTGGCTCACCTCAAGGAAGTGTTCATAAAGATTTGAGAGGCTAGCCTTAAGTTGAAACCATCAAAGTGTGCTTTCTTCAAGGAACGCCTTGAATTCTTGGATCATGAGGTAACTCAGACGGGAATTTGTCCCATGATCAAGAAAGTTGAAGCCATTGACAAAATGCTTCCGCCCACCAATCTGTGAGAAGTTCAAGTCTTTCTGGGTATGATGGGATACTACAGGCAGTTCATCCCTGGCTTTACCAACACTAGCAAATCTTTAGTCCAACTGTTGTGTAACGTCCCTTTTGAATGGACTGCTAGTCAGAAAAAGGCCTTTAAGACCCTCAAACAAAAGCTCAAAGAGGCCCCCATCCTAGTATATCCTGACTATGATAATGAGTTCATCCTATATACTGATGCTAGTGACCTGGCTATTTGAGCTATTTTGGCCCAACTAGATGATTAAGGAGTAGATCACCCTGTATTGTATATTTCTTGTGTCCTTAACAAGCATGAGAAGAATTACAGTGTCACAGAAAAAGAATGTCTTGCTGTGTTGCTTGCTGTCAAGCAGTTCCACCATTATGTATATGGCACCCATTTCACAGTGGTCACCAACCATGCTTTGCTTAAGTGGTTACAACAGCTTAAGGAACCAGAAGGACAACTATCTAGATGGGCTCTCCGCCTGCAAGGTTATAACTTCACAGTACTACACCGTCCCAGGATTTAGCACCAAAACGCTGATGGATTGTCCAGAATGCCCATCCTTGTGCTACACCCTGCTGAGTCTGATTGACTATATGAACTGATTGAATATTCCTCCTGCTGGGAGAATGAGACAGAAGAAGTTTGCATTGTCCTATCCAAGCTATCTGAAGACACGCTCATTTGTAACAACCAGTTTTTCAAGAAAGTAAGAGACTGCTACCTACCTTATGTACGGCCTAGTCTTTGCCTTTTATTGGTGCTTCAAGCTCATAAAGAGACAGGACATGAAGGCATTGCCAAGACCTATGACTGGCTCCAGAAAAACTATTTTTGGGAGAACCTTTGCCTGCTTATTCCATATGACATTGCTAGTTGCCACAATTGTCAGCTCCAGAGACCTCAAGCTGCCTCACACAAGTTCAAGCTAGTCCCTCCTCAACACACATTTCATACTGTCAGCATTGACGCTGTGGGGCCTCTCCCCTGATCTTGCTCTGGTTGCCTCTTTATCCTAATTGATGTTGATTATTTTATCAAGTGGGTAGAAGCTTGCCCTACTAAGGACATCACTGCCAAGACAACTGCTGCCTTTCTGTTGCAAGACGTATTCTTTTGCCATGGCATTCCTCAAGTGTTGTTATCTGAAAATGAGACTAACTTCAACACCAAGTTGATAACCTCTGTTGTTGGAGCCTTGGGGTCTCACCAGTCTTTCTCTTCCCCCTATAATTCCTCTACCAATGGGGCGGTTGAGCGTGTAAATTTGACTCTGGTCTCTATCATGAGGAAACTAACTTACTCTGATACCGCAAACTGGAATCTATACTTACCTGCTGCTCTCTTTGTGTATTGCCTTAGCATACATTGTGTATCTGGGTACTCTCATTTTGCTATGCTATATAGGCGTGAGGCCACCACTCTGTTGCTCCTGGGGACTCCCCTCCTCTCCTCTGATAAGGCTGTGAACCCAGATGACCATATCAAAGATCTAGTCAACCACATCATCAATATACAAGCTACTGCATACACCTCTGCGTACAAGACCAATATGCTTGAGCTCCCTCCTGACAATGTAGGCCTCTCCCTTGCCTGAGTTTAATATTGGGGACCACATCCTCTACTATCAGCACAGAGTAGGAGGACACACTCACAAGTTAGATATGTTGTGGGTTGAACCTCTAGAAGTGACCTTCAAGCAAGGGTCTCAGTACACTGTGACACTCCTCTCTAGTGGTTGAATGTTTGCCTGAGTGAATGTCAAGTTCCTCCACAAGTACCACCCCCTAAGGCCAATCTAGAGGGGGGCAATGTTGTAAATGCTGACATTCACTGTATTTAAATTTTGCCTTTGATGGGTTATTTTGAAGACAAATCTCTCTCTTTTGCTTTTGCCCTTCAAAATGGATCTGGCTCCAAATTGGTAAATTCAATTGTTCAGTTTCCTGATTTTGCGCACCTCACTTGCACCACTCATGCTGGTGGCAAGTGATTCTACTGTCCATGTACTGTTTTGTGGTAAAGCTAAAAATTATATATTCCATTTCATATTCACCAATAAAAATTAAGTTCTATTCACATTTTTGTCTTTGTGTCTTAAGTACTTCCGCGCCTCTCTCTAGCCACAACTAGTAGAGATCAATCTTCCAGGGCCTCAAGGTAATTACATAGCATTTCCTGCCATCTAACTGAGACTTATTACAAATCCAATCCTAAGGTTAGGATTCCTGTTGTGTGTCTGTGCCGCGCCTCAGAACACAACACACATTGTCAACAACAAATGAACAATCAACACAACAAAGAAAGGGCAACTTGATAAAAATAGATTGTAATATATAATTCTATTTTATTGTTAAATATATCTAATTCAGTTAATAGTGAGCATATAAATTTTAGCCATCCTAAAATGGAATTGAATGATTTTTGAAAATGCTTGTGATTTCTAAAAGAATTAGCACAAATCCACTCTAGATCCTTTGACTTCCTGTTTGAGATGCCCATAAATTAAATTTATTTTAATTTTATCTCAATTATGATTTGAAATTTGTACTTGGATTTAATAGTCCTGCAATTTCATATTGTTAATAATTACATGTTGGTTATGATTGGTTAGACATACAGGAAATCTCAAATTGTATACTAGAATCCCGCATTTCTGATTCATGTAGCCTGCATGTGTTTGATGTGGTTTGTCTTTAGCTAGTTAAGCTATCTACTCAAGGGATTTGAAATTTGCCAATTTAAAAAAATCAAAAAGTCAAATTAAATAGTTGATTTTATTAAATATTTTATTTTTCACTTGGCTGAGTTGCCTGCAAATGTGATTTGAAATTTGGACCAAGGATTTGACAATCCTGCATTTTTATCTTTAAGTTCTGAATTTACAGTATGATTTTTTATTAGCTCTAAGTAATACTATTTATTTGATATTGATATTATGTATATTTATTGTATATACCAACCCATTCTTAGTATCATGAACAACATGTTTTTTTCATATACATGTTTTGTTCAAGTATAATATAATTTATTCTTGAATCAGTATGCCAACTTTGACCAAAGTACATATTTATTAAAAAATTATCACACTCAGAGTTTATGTCACAAGTGACAAGTTCCTGTTAACAATGCATGTGGTAGAATCCCAACTACGGGATTCAAACCCTAAAACCCTGTGGGCCGCCAGCCCGCAGGCCCAGCTTCCAGGCTGTCCATATTTTCTTGGGCTCAAACCAGAGCCAAATTTGACTTTGGAGAAACTCCTGAGACCTATCAACCTAGATTTACATGCACCAATGCCTTACCTGCAAAAGGATGCTGTTAGTCCTGTTAATGAGAGTGCGGGCCTGGCCAACAATACCAAGATAACTGGGGCCACCTCTGTTAAAGAATTGAAGAAGCTTCCTGTAGAATGCAGGCTGCCTGAGGATGAAAAATCCTGCAGCTCAAAAGGGGAATTTAATTTTCCTTATTCCAGCCCAGCCAATGAGAGATCCCCCAGTCAGAACGCCACCAAGGGTTTTCAACCTCTGGTAGATTCTACCACCCAGCCCCAAGGGGGATCAAAAAAGTTTTCCCATGGCAGATGGCCATACTTATACCCTGGGCCACCAGGAAGTTGACTATTGCCATTCTTGCAATAAAGTGACATGAACCTTTGGTTCAACCAGGTTATTCTATATTTGATTTTAGTTCTATTTCATTTTCATTCTACCTCCTGCAGCTCTTTCTCTCACACTCATCAACCCTAAAAAACCACAGACCAACCACCCAAACTATATTGTCCGCCAGGAGCTCCCTTTGGCCCAGTACATTTCACCAAATACCCACCCAACCCAGCTGTTTTATTTAACTCCTGGGGACAACATCCAGGGAGACATGGCTGAAAATCTTTATAATAAAAAATTTGAGGCTCAAAGCTAGCCTTGGGTTAGCCTTTGGGACAAAATTAAGGGCACATACCTTAATTTCCTGGAATACAAGAAGAGAAATTCCTTTTGGCAAAAAGGAAAGGAAAAAACTTGAATAATATTAAAGCTAACACAAATTTGGATAAACCTGTCTTTATTAGGAGAATTGATTCTAATTAAATATTAGTGTTGTTAATATACTTCTGGGAAGTATAATAAACAAGATAAAGGGGGAAATTAAGAAGAGAATGATACTTTATTTGATATGAATATAGGGTATTATATAGTATCATGGTAAGCCACATACTGTTCATGTACGTCATGAAGGCCATGGTGCTTATCTGAGTAATGTTTCTCTTAAGTCACAAGGCTTATTCAAGTTGTGTTCTGCTTAGGATCTGGATTGTTTGATCCCCGTAATATATGGTCAACTGATTGTAGTGCCATCAACTTATTGGTTGGTTGGTGAGCCATTTGGTGATATACTCAGGGGAGAAAATTCCCCAAGAGGGATTAATTGAAGATGTTGTGACATCTCCCCCTGGGGTGCTGGAAGGCAGAGCCTTGGAATTTTCTTTAGAGTATTGGGGATGCAAGCTTGAGATCAATCCAGTTTGGCGCTGGGAACAGGGAGTCTGGAATTTTGTTGGGCTGTTCTTGCTTTACACAGGCATAGTTGATTGTAGTGCATACACTTTAATTTGGTTTGTGTGACAATCCCTTTGATAAGGTAGGTGTTGTTAGGCTTGACTTCCATGACAATCCCTGTTCCATGTAACCCTGGTTCCAACTTGTGCTAGTTGTGGTTGACAACCCAGATCTTGTCCCCAACTTGGAATCTTTCCTGCTGTAGTGGGATTGCTTCTCTCTTGACTCTTTTTTGTTCCATGTCTTCCTGGTCTTTTCTAGCATGCTTTATGTTGGGGTCACTGTCATCTGGCACCTTCTTGGGCAGAGGTAACTGTGGTCCTGAAGTTTTACTAACAAGAGCAGGCTTTTGCCCATAGACAAGTTCATGTGGGCTTTTGCCTGTGTTACCGTTGAATTGTGTTCTATAGACCATGAGTGCTGTTGGTAGCATATTGATCCAGGCTTTTGGATTGTTAGCAGATAGCTTACTGAGGGCTTCCACTAGTGAGCAGTTTAGTTTTTCCACTTGTCCATTTGCTTGTGGGTGATACAGGCTGGCTGTGATGTGTCTTATTCTGTTCTTGGCAAGTGTCGGGGATTTCTTCTCTGACTACATCAATTATTTGGAGACCTCTGGTCAAGACATTAAAGCCAAGGAAACCAGCAACCAATTTTTAGACACCAAAGTTAAAACTGGGATTGAACCAGAGGAGGATTGAACCTGAAGCCCTAAGGACAAGGTTAATGTTAGTCAAAACTCAAAAATGTCACATATATTACCTATTTATGTTAAGCCAATTCATTCAGCTTTTGCTTTCAAGACTCAAATCAAATTTGAAAAGATTAGTAGTTTACAGGACAATGTCACTTACTGTGGCACTTCTTATTGGTTGGTTAAACTGTGATTGACAATTGGGGACTTGCTCTACACACCTTTTGATCAAGCTCTGTACTTAATTTTAAATGATTTCCTGTCAACACACCGCTTAATTATGATCATCCTTGTGGCTTATTCCTGGAGCCTCTATTCCCACTATATTGCTATTCATATTATTAAGCTCCATCTTTATCAGCATTTGAAAAAGTATTACTTTTGATCACAAGTCTCATGTAAATCCCTCTTATTTTCTAAATACCACTTAAATGTCACAGCCTTCATTTTGAGGGTATTTAAGTGAGTTACTTTCATCCTTACTCCTTTTTCTGACAATAAAGCCTTTATTTCCAATCTAAGTTTGTACACACCACTTCTAGCTCCCTCTTTATTTTGAGACCATGAAAGGAATCCCATTCCTGTTCTGGTTTCTAATTTTTTGTCTTCCTGTGGTGCTGGCCCTTGACAATCCCATCCTCACCACATATTGGCACAATTCCTCTCAAGATGACTCTCACCAAAAGGAGTCACTGGCAAACGGCTGGTTTAAATATTCCTCTGGGCACTGGGGGAGAAAATTCCACTATGGCTGGTCTACATCCTTACCTCCACCAGCTGAACCTACCTTGGTGAGGCCAAATGCCTCCTTTTACCTGTTGTCCTACTTGGTAGGTTATTACCTGCTGGGTAGGTTCATCTCCATGATGGGTTGTTTTGCCTTCTTAGGTCACTTTGGACACCTAGCCATGGTTACTCTTCCTGGTGGTTTGGTCATTACAGGACTCAACTTAGGGGCCTTGGCCCACCATATTGGGAAATTGTTCCCCATCAAGTGGGTCCCTGACAGCAGGTAGATATTGGTGTCAATATCTTTATTTTCATTACCTCCATCTGTTATCAAGAGGTTAGGTTTCCCAAACTTTGCTATGATCTCTTTGCCAATGAATTGTCTCACATTGTTGCCTTTGTGTTCTTTTGTGGCTTGTGCTATGGGCCATCTGGTTGAATAGTCAATAGCTGTTATGATGTAATTTTTGCCCTTGTTCTCACCAGTCATTGATCTCACAATATCTAACAACTATACCTTGAAGGGTTGTGTGATGGATACAGGTACTACTGACTTGGGTGATGCCTTGGTTTGGGCATACTTCTTGCAGGCTTTGCATTGTTCCAATATCTCTTTGATGTCATTTAGCATGTTGGTCCACCAGTAGCTTGTTTTGAGATACTCATATAATTTCCTGCTACAGGTGTAACCCAGGTCTCTGTGATATTGGAGGATTGTGTCAATCTTTTGCGTTGACGCGACATAAGGTATGGTGAAAACATTTGAAAGTATTTGGTTCAGGGTACCATATAAGTTTTTGAAAGGATGTTTGTTCTTAAGGACCTTCTCTTGGACATCAATTGGGGTGCCATGTGGGAACCCTTCTTGAATATTCCCCATGATAAGTATGGGCCAGTCAGGGTCCCCATCAGCGCATAAAACGTGTTTACTGTATAGCCTTTAAAGGGTGTCTTTGGTAAGCATTTCCTTTCCTGGCTTGTATTTGATTTGCATTGGGTATCTCTGGATTAGACTCATCCACTTGGCTTGTCTTCTTGAAAAATGCTGTTGTGTCTTGGAGAATACTAATGACTTGTGATTGGTGAGGACTTTGAATGTTTTGGCTCCTTCTAGATAACATTACCTTTCATGAGGCAGTGTACAATGGCCATCAATTCCTCATTGTGTATAAGGAACCTTTGTTCACTGTCTGACAGCTTTCTTGACTTTTACCCCACAGGGAGTGTGATGACTTTGCATCTTACCCTCACTCACCCATGAGGTGAAACATGGGGGTATAGTTCTGTCAGTTAACTGGGATGTTCCTGACTACTACTGGATGAAAAGTAGTTCAGTCTCTTCTCAGGTCCCTTCCCCATTCTTGCACATTTGTTAATGTGCAGGAATAATACAAGTATATAATGAATCTCTTTCTTAATAATAAACACATCTTAACCCATACTACTTCTGCACTTTTAGCTTGATCTTACTTTATAATAAGACTCAAGCTTTATACCAGACTATATCAGACTCTGATTTCTTGTTACCTTTGCTACTACAGGTAACAAGAAGATCTCCCTGCTGTGCTAACAGCTTAGAGTTAGTACCCTAGGACTAATCATAGTGCACTGTACTGTATCCTGTCACTGCAGCCCAGTACTACTAGTTCCCTTAGCTTCTCTGGGAGAAGTTTACACGAGGTTATTTTATCCTCTACACCCATCTTCTGTGTGCATCACATGCTGGTGCTCACTAAAGGGGGCCAGCTTGCTGACCTCTCTGTCAAAGTCAACCTAGCCTCTGTTAGCGGGACGTTCCTGTTTATACCCCCATACTTTATTAATCAGCACCATGGTGACCTTGAGATCCGGTCACACCTACAGTCCACCAAGTGGACCCTCTCAACCTGCCGCTGGAACCAGAGCTGGCTCTTCTTCTTAGGTAGATCCAAGTCCTTCCTCAGACCCAACAAGTCAGAGACAGGCTCCCAAGGAGAAATATCCTCAGAATGAGCAAGCTTGGGGAGCTTCTATCCAAAGCTCCTTGCTGTTACAGGCCCTCCAGGCCAGCCAGACTGGCCAGCGGCCCTGTAACCAGTCAGCCCCACCCAAGCAACCTGTCCAGCGGCTTGCCAGCGTGCCTCTGCCTGAGCTGCCAAGGCTCACACCCCACTTGAACTCCACATGGGCTCTGCAGGAACGCCTTGTGCCTCAATCAATGCCCAAGGTTGACCCTGTTACCTACAATGGTGGTACCAGCATTACCCTTGTGGGTGACCCAGACCTTTCTGTCCTTCAAGACGTGAATCTGCATTGGGAGCTCCCTCCTTTCCATGTGTGATCTCCTGTCCTATGAGAATCTACAGAGACTCCAGAAGGAACACCTGCACAGCTGGCCAATATGAGGGCAATGCTTGATGCCCTCAACCGTGGGCAGCCCCTAGAGCAACATATGATCAATAATCCCAATAGGGCGTGTTTCTACCTGACTGGGGTAGTTTACCTGCGCCTGGGGACTCTATCTAATCAGGTAGTTGACCTGGCTGATTCTGTCTGTTCCCAGAATAAGTCTATCCAGAGTGTGAGAAATCACGCATCTGTAGCAGTTGCTGATCACAGTTCAGTACTAGAGAGAATTAAATCTAGGCTGGCACAGACAGCAGCCCTTTACTGCTAGGTGCAGCGTGGTGTAGCTCTGCTGGCAGACCATTCAAACAGGTTTGTCTCTCAGAATTACAAGCCCTTGTACCACGCGGTTTGTGAGGTGGTCTAATCAGACCTCCCCAGAGTGGCTGAGACACTGGGGGAACACCAAATGGTTCTCCAGTCCTTAGCCCACAACTCCCAAGGTCAAAACCAGGATCTTTAGAGCCTCCATCAGTATTGTAAGGAGCAGTGACAGGTCCTGACCACACACCAGGAAGCCTTGGGGCACCTTGACCTTAACTTAGTGAAAGTTGAGTAAGCCCTGAGTCAGGTGTCAGCAGCTGGGGATACTACAATGGGTATCCTCACTGACCTGGCAACACACACCTCAGAGAATTCCTCCAAGCTCACAAAGGAGACTGAGGAAATTACACGCTTAGCTGTCCAAGGGGATGGTCATCAGGTTGAACTAAAAGACTTGAGGCAGAGCATCTCTGCTCTCAGTGATAGACTTAGTAGGCTCAACCTTCATGAGCCCAAGGTGAATGACCCCTCAATAGTAGGGAGTATCCTCAACAACGGTACTTCCAAGGCCACAGGGGCCAACTTCACCCCCTTGGGAACTTGTCCCTTGCACCCTGAGGATCTGGCCCTACCTTCCCAACCACCTAAGATAGAGCCTCCTCATGAGGAATATCCTGCCCCACGCAGCAATCCCCTTCAAGCCCAGATGACTTGTACACGGAAATACTACTATACTTCCTCTACTGATTCTAGAAAGCTGTCAGAGGCCAAACCTCCTAGAGGTTTCCAACCAGCTCTCTTCACAAACAGAGAGGACTCTCTTTACTTGTGTGGCTCGTTTTGTTTGCACTCCAGGCCTTGTAAGCCTAACTCTATGTTCAAGACCAAGTTTGGTATGAAATCTCTCATTGATGTTAGGATTTGGTTATCTACCTTTGAGCTGGCTAACCAAGGGCTGGATAAGCGTGAACTAGAGCTGGCTTGCATCTGCCTCCTGGAGGATCCTGTCCTAGCAGCTATATCCCAGTACTTGCCCCAACCCTACAAGTATTTGGATTTAAAGAAGGCGTTGCTGAAGGTCTTTGACTCTAAGTACAAGGACTACATTGACAGAGACAATTTCCTTGAGTACCAGATCAAGAATATGGAAGACTACCCAGATGAGTTCCAACAGATGGTAGCTTGCCTCCAGCAGAAGAACCTCATCAATGCCAATGATGCTAGACAATCTCTCTGCCACTCCCTCCTATCCCAGTTCCCCAAGCTTTGGGCTGAATTTTCTGGCCAGGCAAATGGGCTAAATGACATGTCAGAAATAATGGATCAGGTGTACACCCTCCCTAATCTTCAGGCTCAACTAGCCAAATACAGGACTGAGGGCTCCTCATTGCGCAAGGTGTTCTACACTACCCCTGAAGGTGCCTCCATGGAAGACCCCTACCACAAGAGACCTGGGTGTGATGGATGCTTTGCCTGCCAGGAAAAGGGCCATGTTCTTAAGGACTGCCCCTATGTCAAGGTGTTCCAAAGAATGCAGAATATGGGTAACAAGAAGCCCTTTTCTAAATTCCAGCAGAAGCGCCCTGGTGTGAATATGGTTCTTCAGGAGGAGGAGCCAGAGGATCAGGAAGGATCTTCTGATTCAGAATCTGAGAAGTCAAAAAACTAGAGGGTGGTGGATGCAGGGAGTCTCCATCACCAGAACCTGAACCTCTCCCTACCAAAGTTACCAGCTCTGAGGGCATATTTGCTGTACTTTCCTCACCTTTCCCTGGTACAAAGGATCCTCCTAGAAGATCTGAGAGGCTACAGGCTAGACAGGCTCTGTCCCAAGCCATCAGCACTACTATTGAGAACCCCACGGCAAAACTGTACCTCCTTCAGAGCATAGAGTTGAACGACACTGACCCACAGGATGACCCTGATAGCCCCAGCATCTTTGTGAATGCCATTATCTTTATGCCGCTACAGATCATCCTGAAGGTAGTACCTGGGTTGTAGTCTGCTCTATCTTCACTAAGAGAGGCTCTTAACCCCCAGGGGGTTCACGCAACTCTACCCATGGAGCTGTGCAACCCTATCTTGTGTTTTATACCTGGATTGAAGTTACCGTCTTTGATACACCCATCAGAGCAGTACTAGACACAGGTGCACCTACCAACATCATATCCTCATTTCTGGTGAGGAGGTTAGGATTTCTGCCTAATATTTTATATGCAGAATCCTTCTTCACAGCTGGTGTAAAATCCATCAAATCTAATGATGCCTACTCCAGTGTCCCCCTGAAGTTTGGTGAAATGGTGGTGACTTACCCAGAAGTTGTACTAGAGAGTGAGTCATATGATATGCTCATTGATACAGACTTCCTCAGGACTTACCAGACTGAGATTAGCCACCTACATGGACATTCAGCTATCCTGGGATATACTGCCCCCCTGCTCTTTAAGGATTCATCAGATGTGTTTCTTGTATCCAAAGAAGAGACAGGTAGATGGCATGTTTGCCTCCGGTACCCCCATGGTGTTTTAGGCTTGCCTGAAAGAGTGGCAAACGCCTCTGTCAAGCCTCTACCAACATATGGCAACAACTAAAAGGGTCTCAAGCTGAGGTCAAATCAGCTTGTCAGGATTCCCCCAAAGACCCAAGTTGCTGTGGACACAGGCTTGTACCTTAACCTTCCACCTGACCTGCACCTTGAGATCAGTAGCATCAATGGTGTCTTGCGCAAGGAACCCTTAGCTGCACCTAGAATACGTGACTCAGCTGCACAAGAAACCTTGAAGGTTCTCTTGCTCAATCTTCTAAGTACTGAGATGAAGGTTTCTAAGGGCAGCATGTAGCTACCCTTAGGATAGATCACAATGAGGATTTGTCAGCTGTCCACTTCTTGGGCGGTCTGTAGGAACTTGGAATCAGACTTCCTGAAAAGCCCCTAGTGGCAGCTATCATTCCCTGAGACAACATTCTGGGACTAACCAAGGATGAGTAAGACTCCTTTGAGCCCCTCTTGGACGAGTTCAAGGACATTTTTGCTGCGTCCAATGAAGACCTGGATTTTGCAGAAGGAGAACTCCATAAGGTTAATGTAGGTGATGCAGAACCTATCTCACAGAGAGCCTACAGGCGCTCTCCCAAGGAAAATGCAGTAATAGGAGAAGAGATCCATAAACTCCTTGCTGCAGGACTCTTGGTGCCATCCAAGTCCCCCTGGGCCTCCCCACTCCTCCTGGTGAAGAAGAAGGATGGTACCAACCGGGTGGTGATAGATTACAGGAAACTGAATCTCATCACCAAGAAGGACAAGTACCCCCTGCCTAGGATTGATGAAACCCTAGACAAGCTAGGTGGGGCCAAGTACTTTTCTGCCATGGATCTTCTGTCAAGATACTGGCAAGTACCCATGTCTGAAGAGGACCAACAGAAATGTGCCATCATAACTTTTGAAGGTCTCTTTCATCCTACAAGGATGCCTCAAGGACTGGTGAACACACCTGCAACCTTCCAGAGGATGATGGATAGTACCTTTGCAGACCTCAACCTGAGCTGTGTCCTCATCTATCTGGATTATATCAATGTTTTCTTGAGGACATTCACAGACCACCTCAAGCTTTTGAAGCAGGTGTTCACCAGGCTACACAATAAAGGCCTCAAACTCAAGGCATCCAAGTGCTCATTCTTCAAGGAGCGCCTTGAGTTCCTTGGGCATATCATCTCAGCTGAAGGAATAGCTTCAGTACCAGCAAAGTTTGAGGTCATTTCCAAGCTATCACCCCCCATTTATGTACATGGGGTACAAGTGATTCTGGGGATGGCTGGCTATTATCACAGGTTTATACCCAACTTTGCTGAGATAGCGCAACCCCTGTTACATTTACTAAAGGATGACACAGAATTAATCTGGTCTGATGAATGTTACAAGGCATTTTCAGCGCTGAAGGAAGTCCTAACCAGAAAACCACTGTTGGCATATCCAGACTTTGAGCAATCTTTTGTCCTACATACAGATTCCTCTATGGTGGCTGTTGTTGCAGTGTTGTCCCAGACAATTTTTTTGGGGGAGGAACATCTTATCTTCTATAATTCCTGCACCCTCAACAAGCACAAGAGAAACTACTCTACCACAGAGAGGGAATATCTGGCTGTTCTGTATGTAATTAAAGAATGTAGGCCATACTTACATGGTACCAGATTCACTGTGGTGATCAACCATAGCTCTCTCACCTGGCTCAAGAACATGAAGGATCTTGAAGGGCGCTTGGCCAGGTGGGCAGCTAGGCTGCAGAACTATGACTTCAATATAGTACATAGACCAGGCAATAAGCATGGGAACGCTGATGCCCTGTCATACCTCCCCCTAGTAGCAGCTCTCCAGGTTGAGTTATACTCAGTGTATGAGATCATAGGTCAACCAGAAAAGTGAACTTCCCTGGTTCCAGGACTAAAGGCTGTTCTTGAGAAACTCTCAAGAAAGACTAAGGTAGAGAAAGGCAGACTCTAAACCCGTTGTGGAGAGGTCTAACTACCATATATCAGGCCCTCCAAGAGACTGGAGAAGCTGGCTGCCTTTCACAAGAGCACAGGTCATACTGGTACCAAACGTATGTACAATACCATGAAAGACTATGTGTACTGGGAGAACCTGGCTTCTGATGTGGACAATTACGTCAACTCTTGCATGAGGTGCGCACAGTTCTTTAGGAAGCCACCTCCTCACTCTTATTGGTTGATCCTACCTAACTATGCCTTCCACACTGTGAGCATAGATGTGGTAGGCTCCATGGGACTAGCCCTACCTCCAGGAAAAATCAGTATATCCTGGTAGCCATCAACCACCTAACTAAGTGGATTGAGTGTGCTGCCGTCCCAGGTCCAACCTCACAGAGGACTGCCAGGTTTGTCCTGAAAGACATTATAGCCCGTCATGGTTGCCCAAGTGTATTGCTAACAGACAATGGCACAAAATTTGTCCATTTTACCCCCTGCCAAGACTGAATTAACTTATGGGGATATAAGGTGCTTCTACTGCCCCCTACCACCCAGAAACCAATGGTATGATCAAAAGGGCTAATGGCACCCTGGTAAGCATCCTCAAGAAGCTGGAAGTAGATAAGCCTTCTTCCTGGGATGACTACCTTACTTGTGCTGTCATGGCTTGCAGGATCACCTCACACACTGTAACTAAATAGAGTCCCTTCAAGCTTTTGTATGGAAGACAAGCTACACTCCCAGGTTATCTAGTCCCTATCCCAATCAAGGCCAACAAGGTGAACTATTCAAAGGACATTCTTGAGCTCACAAGATGCATTGCTGCTCTACAGGACAAATCCTTTAAGAACCTTGTTAACTCTCATTTACAGTCCTATCTTAGGGATCAGGATGCTTTGCTCCCTCTACCACAGCTTGAGGTGAGTGACCAAGTCCTCATGAACAGGTAACGCCTGGGTAGGAAATCTAACAATATAAAAAACTGTGGACTGAACCTCATGAGGTCCTAGAAAAGAATGGTATAGACGTATACACTCTAAAGTACCTTGTGAATGGGAACATCCTCAATAGGGTAAATGCCAAGTACCTTAAGAGGGCCCCTATGGATGAACAGCCTACTGAGGCAGGTTTAACTTCACCAATTCATAGAGATAACTAAGACTGTATAGTCATGGTGAGGTTTTCCTCTTATTATACTAAGAAAAAGATAAAAAAGACAAAAAATGAGTAAAAAATAAAAAAGAGAAAAATATATATAAAAAGAAAGTAAGAAAGAAAGAGAAAACACAGTTTATTCTTGTGGAAAAGAACTTTGGCTCTGGCACGTAGAAGATCTGCACGCGCCAACTGCTTATGTAGCTGGCCTAGGTAGGTAGCAGCTACTTCTATCACGTTGAGGTTGCTCTGGATCAGGGCCACTGATGTACGTATGTCTACAAAGAATTATGGCCACTGCACTCCTATGAGCCTGGCATCTGACAAGGAGATTCCAAAAAGTGCAACCATTGCTAGTTGCCAGTATAGCAGGAGTTTGGCTATCTTCTTGTTCCAAGTCTTATTTATTAGGATCTGGCAAGCAAGTGCCACATTTGTCAGGAATCCAGTCATAGATAGAGGCATTGGGTGGCTTGGGGTGTGGTGCGGCCAAGCCAGCGGGTAATGCCCACCATAGAATGAGTGCAAACTTGATAATGTAAGATATAGATTGCCCAAGCAAGGACCAGGGTCCAGAGTTGGGGACCATGGAATCCACCAATCCTGTCAAATTAATGTAGAGTACTCCAAAAAGTTGGGTAGAGGTGGTCTTGGCTGCGGCGGTAGATTCCAGATGGTGGTCTGGTCTAGGGGTTATGGGTGGGGTCATGGGAACAAAATACACTGGCAGGTAATTGTACTTGTCTTTAAACAATCTTGGTGACCTAATGTACCACTTTCCTTCTCAACCTATTGTTTTGGTTTCTCTATTTCTTGCCAGGGGGTTGGCAAGAAGTATGTTTTCCAAGTTGAACTCAGTGTAGGCTGGGTTTGGAGGGTACTTGGTAAAGTGCACAGGTCCAAAGGGGGCTCCTGGGGGACAGTATAATGCCTGGGGCGGTTTGGCAGGTTAGTCTCTGGAGGGGTTGGTTGCCTGGTTGTCTACTTGGCCATAGTTAAGGTGGAAGATCACTAAGACTAGATAGGGTAAGATTTTTTTGAACCAAAGGTTCATAAAACTTTATTATCAAAAATGATGATGTGGTCATCACCACACCGCCAGTGTTTTTATACCATGTGAATTTGCTTTTTTGCCTTTTGCAGGCTTTGGGTCCATGGGTGGTTTGCCGGTAGGGCATGGACCTTGGCTTGGGGTCTGGAGGGAATTGGGTCCTGGTCAGGCACACTCTGGCAAACAGTAATGCTTAATTTTGCCGTTGTTCACCACATCACCTGAGCTGGCCAATTGCAATACTTTTTTTGGACTGGCAACAGCTGGTTTTTGTTGGCAGGGCTGGTGATGGGTCTTTCCCCAGCCTCCTTTAGGCAGACCACATCACCTGTGTAGGCATGGGTCTTCAGTGGCGCCGGTTTGGTGGCAATCTGGCAACCATTCAGGGAATCTTTAGTATTAGACCAGCGGGCCGCGGAATAATTCAACAATTTGAGTCTGTGATTTATTGGATTGGCGGAGCCTGGACTGTCCTGGGTGGTCTGATCCGCCTTCAGGGAACTGGGGTTTGACTCTTGGGTTTTCAATACAAGTATTGAAATATCATTCATGACAACGTTGGCAGGAAGCCCTGTCTCTGCCTCAACCTTGGACCAGGAAGTATGGCATAGGACCAGATAGAGCCCCCCTGTTATGAAGGTGCAGAAGGAAGTCATTGGTGGAGACTTCTGGGCTGGTGATTTCATCAAGAATCAGGTTTTGGGCAAAAAAGAAGTTGTCCTCAGTACCTTACCCCCTTCCAGTACATAATTTGTCTGAGATAGACCTCACAGGTGCCTTTCCCATGACGCTTGCTATGGCCTCAAATACCTCCATGATGGTGCTGGCCTCCCTGGGATGGTTTTGCTAAGGTGGCAAACAAGCAACTCCCCTTTCAGAGCTCCCAAGAGACCTTCTTCAGTAACATGGTAGTACTGGTTACCATCCATGGCTATGGCTTTAGAATAAGTCTCTTCCATAGGCTTGTCATCAAGAACCAGATGAATATTCTCCAAGCTGATGTGCTCCAGAGCTAGTGGACCCAATGCCTCTATGTGAGTGACTGGGTTGGAAGGCTAAGAAATATTAAAGAAAGATAAGCTGGTTACTTACATGGAAGGGAGGAAGGATTTAAAAGTCATTTTAAATCTATCCTTGAGGCCTAAGAAGCTAGCCCTCATCCTGGCAAGTTTGAACTGGTCAGGAGTATTTTCTAGATTGGCATCCACCACCTGGTTGGGAATCTTTTCTTCCTCCTGGTAGGTGACCAGAGTTGGGGTCCTAGGTGTTGGTACCTTACACACCTTTTTTCAGAAATTGTCTCTTCATCTGAAGATATCACCTCCAGATTCCCAGAACTTTCATTAGCATGGTTGTTGGGTGGATTTGGTGAATCTCCTGAATTTCTATCATTTTTATATTGGTTGGAAACTTTATTCCTATCCTTGAGCAAATTAGGGTTTGATTAGGGATTTTCTTCTCTGGGGTTGGCCCAGATACTATCTTTGGAAGTACCTAAAAGAGAGAAATTAATTAGTATAAAAAATTATATTAATTTATTTTATCTCTTGACACTGCTGGTACCAAAGGGCTAAGTAAGTAGCCCTCAATTGTACCAGCAGTACAATTGCTATGATGTGTTGCATTGCATTGTAACAATCTGCTTATAAGCAGCAGATTGTTACACTGCAATGCTATGCAGCAATTTGTTGCTGTGTAGCACATCATTGCTAAGTAAAGGCTCCTCTGGTGAGAGCAAGCCGTTACAAAGCAAAGCTTTGCCTGCCCCCTACAGGTGATGCGGGTTTGACTCCCCAGCCTGCTTCTCTGCTTGGTTTTGTTTGTCTTCTGTTGGTTGGTAGTTGCTGTTTCTTTTTTGGTTGGTGGCCTGGTTTTTCTGGTTGGTTGGTTGGTTGGTTGGTTGGTTCTGCTGTTTTCTGCTGGTTGGTAGCTTCTGTTTTCTGCTGGTTGATGGCTTCTTTTTTCTGCTGGTGGATGGTTTTTGCTTTCTGCTGATTGACAACTGTTGTTCTTTCCTGGTTGGTTGCCTTGTTTTCCTGCCTGGTTGGCAACCACCTACCAGTCACTGGTGATTGCAGGACTAAGTGCTCTTCTTGTTTCCTCCTGTTGCTCCCCACCAGGTGTCAAGAAAATGGGTGTATGGTTGTCCCCCAAAGTGCCAGTTGGAGACTGCTCATGGTCTTTTGTTCCATCTTCCTGATTGGTGCCAGTCTCATCTGTTGGCTCCATGATCACCTTATCCATCAGGTCAGGCAATTCTTCTTGGGTGCCCCCATTTATAACTCTGTTGGTAACATGGCCCTTTCTGGTACCTATCCCTTGCCAACCTTACACAACTGAGAAGATTCTATTAGCTTTATCCACCAGCTCTTTATTCTTTTGGTTCTCCTTCCTGAGGTAGGTGTTCTCCTGCAGCAACTCTTCCAGAAGTACCTTGAGCCCAAGAGTATTATCCCTGATGCCCTGAGTTGTCTTGTGGTATCTGGTACAATAGAAAGACATGCAACAGTCATCAGCTTCTTCCTCTCTTATATAGTCTTGTCAAGAGGGGGGATGTGTGATGACTGTGCATCTTACCCTCACTCACCCATGAGGTGAAACATGGGGGTATAGTTCTTTCAGCTAACTGGGATGATCCTGACTACTACTGGATGAAAATTAGTTCAGTCTCTCCTCAGGTCCCTTCCCCATTCCTGCACATTTGTTAATGTGCAGGAATAATACAAGTATATAATGAATCTCTTTCTTAATAATAAACACATCTTAACCCATACTACTTCTGCACTTTTAGCTTGACCTTGCTTTCTAATAAGACTCAAGATTTATACCAGACTCTATCAGACTCTGATTTCTTGTTGCTTTTGCTACTACAGATAACAGGAAGATCTCCTTGCTGTGCTAACAGTTTAGAGTTAGTACCCTAGGCCTGATCAGAGGACACTGTACTGTCTCCTGTCACTGCAGCCCAGTACTACTAGTTCCCTTAGCTTCTCTGGAAGAAGTTTACATGGGGTTCTTTTATCCTCTACACCCATCTTCTGTGAGGATCATAGGGAGGAAGTCTTTTTCTTCTGTCTGGATACAGAGTACTCCTCCTATGGCGCAGTCAGATGCATTGGTTTCCAAATTGTATACTCCTTCACAATTTGGGTATTGAAGGATGGGGGAGGTGACCATTTGTTCTTTTAGCTGGCAGAAATGTTGGTCTTGTAGAGGTGTCCATACAAACTTGGTTGTTTTGCCTGTAATGACTGACAAGGGGGCCCTGAGGACACCCCAGTCAGGGATGAATCTTCTAACGTAGGCTACCATGCCTAGGAAGGTACAGAGTTCAATTTTGTTTCTGGGGGGCAGCATTTTTGTTATGGTGTGTATCTTCTCTGGGTCTGATTTGATTCTGCCCTTGCTGATAATGTGACTAATCAATGTGAGTTCAGACAAAAAGAAGTCACACTTTGATGGCTTGTCAATGAGTTGGTTTTTCTTGAGGATGTGGAGGACCAGGTGGATGTCTTCCCAGTGTTGTTTTAAGGTTTTACTGTAGATGATTATATTGCCCAGATAGATGATTGCTTATTTCCTGATGTATTCTTTAAAAACCTCATTCATGAAATTCACAAAGGTGCAAGGGGCGTTTTTCATACCAAAGTTGAGGACAAAACACTCAAAGGATCTTTATTTGGTTCTGAATGCGGTCTTTGGGATGTCTTCAGGTTTCACACAAATTTGGTGATAACCTGCTGTCAAATCAATTTTTGTAAAGATTTGGGACCCCCAGGACGTCAAAAAGATCATCAATCAGGGGGCAGGGGATACTTATTTTTAATTGTGACCTTGTCAATGGTCCTGTAGTCTGTGACCAGGAAGAGTCCTCCATCCTTCTTTGCTACAAAGAAGACAGCGGCACCAAAAGGTGACTTTGAGGGTCTAATGAGGCCTTTTTCAAGGGCTTTGCCCAGATAGGCTTTCAGAGTGTTGTCTTCTTGGGGTATGAGGCAATAGATAGTTCATGCCTTTGGTACACTTTCCTTGAGTTCTATCTTGTTTTATATGCCACGGTTGGGTGGTAACCCTGGTAGGGTCTCTTGGAAGACGGAAGGGAATTCATTGACAAGCTGATCTCGGATATAGTCCTTTTCAGGTCTGGTTTCTGTATTTTTAAAGTGGATAAACTCCTACATGAAAGTGTTCCAATTGATCTTTCTGGGGTCAGTTTCCTCTTCCGTCTCCATGATCTTTACAAACATGTGGTCTCTATTAAGCATATAAAGATGAGTTGGGTAGACATGGTAGGGCACCTCACCTCATTGTATGGTGAAGGTAGTGCTATCCCGGTTGATATGAGGGTTGGTCTTTCTCATCCAATCCCAGCCAAGTATAACATGATACTTAGGGATTGGTATGATAGGGCCACTGAGCGTAGTCTGCACATCTCCAATTTGGGCACAGAAAGGTTTTGCTTCTTTGGTGACTGGTGTGCTCCTATTATCTGTCATAATAACTCTTTTGATGTTGTTTTGGACTGTGGGTAGTTTCATGAGGTTGGTACATTTCTTGTCAACAAGAGATTTGTCTTCTCCAGTGTCAAACAATGCTGTGCCTTGATACCTCCAAAAAAAAGGATAAGTGAGGAGTTTATTTTCAGTTTGGGCGACAAACAGTAGAGAATTGCTAGAGGGGACTTGGATCATTTTGATTGAATCCATGTCTTTGTCTCTGTATAAGTCTTGTGAAGTTGGGGAGGGTGGAGTGCCTAAGAACTCCCCTGAGCTTTTCCCTCCTTGCTGGTGTCTTCAGTGCTTGCATGGTTAGCTTGTGCAGTGCAATTCCTGTTGCAAGGGTGAGTATTATTAGCTTGGTTGTTCTGCTTATTAGGGTAAGGTTCCTTCTTGGCTGTAGGGCTCTCCTTTTGTTTGTTTGTTGCATGTATGTCATTAGACTTTTGAGCTGCGCATTTTCCTTCAAAGAATACATCTTTGAGGTTCTTGCAGAAGGTCATGTCAAACTGACGTTTTATATGTGTAGGGAAACCGTTGTAAAGGTCCAGTTGAGATCCTGGCTTTTAAGAGTTAATGGTGTTGGGAGCTCAGTTGCATAGGCCTTCATATGTTGCAATGTAGTCCTCAACTGTTCCCGTCATTTTGAAAGTTTGAAGTTCTGTCATGATCACCACATAAGAATCTTTCATGGTAAACTTTTTGAGGAATGTTGTTTTGAACATGTCCCAGTTTTCATTTTGGTCAGGGTGTTGTCAAGCCATTCACTTAAAAAACAAGAGGCGGTTCTTGTGACACAGAGGGAAACTTTGTTGGCCCAGAGTCTGTGGGGATATCCCACTTGTGTGAACTTGCTTTGTGTGCTGCTGATCCAGAGGCTGGTGTTTTCCTGGTGTAATCCTGCAAAGGTCCTATTTCTGCTGAGTGTAGGTATTGGAATACATTGTTAGGTATTTTGGGCTGTTGTGACTCTGTTGTGGTTGGAGTTACGTGTAGCATTCTGCGGGCTTTGAGATAGTTGTATTGTTTGATAGGCACAAGGACTTTGTTATAGATGATGAAACCTGCAGGGATGTCTTGTCCTTATTTGTAGTATCTCCAGCCAGTAGGGAGGGCCATTTGTTGGGTCTTTTTCTTGGGAGCAATTTTTCCTTTGAGTTGGGTAGGTATGGATAACTTACCTGTGCTACCACTGTTGTGAATATACTTCTGGGAAGTATAATAAACAAGATAAAGGGGAAATTAAGAAGAGAATGATACTTTATTTGATATTAATATAGGGTATTATATAGTATCATGTTAAGCCACATACTGTCCATGTACGTCATGGAGGACATGGGGCTTATCTGAGTAATGTTCCTCTTAAGTCACAAGGCTTATTCAAGTTGTGTTCTGCTTAGGATCTGGATTGTTTGATCCCCATAATAGATGGTCAACTGATAGTAGTGCCACTGACTTATTTGTTGGTCAGTGGGTCATTTGGTGACTCATTTGGTGATATACTCAGGGTGTTAATTCCCCAAGAGGGAGTAATCAAAGATGTTGTGACAGTAGAAAAGGGTTGGTGATCACTCATTAGGTAAACAGAGTGACCAAGGGGGTCACGTTGGGGTGAAGTCATACCAGGATCAGAAAAGGGCAGGTACGGTATTCCAGAATGAGTAGATATTGGAACAGACCCATTTACAGAAGACAAGGAATTCCTGGATTTAAAGGCAAAGCCAACCAAATCTTTGCACATATCACTATTTGAAGGCCATATTTGATAGCATTAATGGTGCAATTTACAGCACCAGCATATTTGGAATTCACCTTAGAGGAAATCCTGCTCTACAAACCCAAAGCCAGGACCAGAGAGACTGAAACCATTGGCAGAGAAGGAACCAGGGTCACTATTTTCCCTTGCTGTTCCACAACAAGTACAACTACTTTCCTGCCTAGTTTCAATGACACCACCTCTCACCCTGCGGCCCAACTGCCCACAGGAATCTGTTGCAACCAATGAATCTACCTCTACTCAAATATTTGGGGTGGTGTACATCACCCTCACTGGCCTTATTGATTCAATGGTGCCTGCCAGTGGACCCTGGGCCCTCTTGGGAAATTTTTTATCTTATATTGTAAATTTAGCTCCAATTTTGTGGTGAGCCCTTCTCTTAGAACTTGCAGGCCATCTGCCCGCAAGTTCTCAAGAACTCCCTGCAGGCTGGATCCCTGAAAGTCTATATGTAGATAATACAATTCAAAGATATATACAGTGAGAAGGATTATTTTATTAATTCTATTGTTTTCTATTGTCAAGGATCTGGATGTACAAGTATTATGGCTACTACCAACCCATTTACCATCCAGTCATTGCCATATTTGATGCCTTTCCAATATATAGTTTGACATGCCAGAAATGGCAACCAAGCAATATCACATGACTGTCCAAGTATCTAGCAACTCAAACCCATCCTGAACATGACCAACCCCTAGGTTTGATCCAACTAAATCTCTACCACAGCTAAAACAGTATAACTCTAAAGTATTATCCAATAAAATATACTTCTCTTCTTTCCTAATTCCATATTTGAAGCTTCCCCAAAAGGCGCTCCTCATCACTATTATAACTTTAATATATTTGAAGCACTACAAAAAAATGATTTTAAAAACTACAAGTGCTATAGACCAGCCAATTGGAATGGGCATACATGTGGTGTCTTTGTGCTTGGCTCAGACCAGGCATGCCTCAGTTATTGCACTCAGTTTAACTTAATGAAATAAGCCTGTTGAAAATATGGGATGTCTTTGTTTGAAAATTGGCACACCAACTTGTGGTCAATCTAGCACCAGAGAACCCAGTGGTCTGGTGCTAGATTGATCACAAGTTGGTGTGCCAATTTTCAAACAAAGACATCCTATATTTTCAACAGGCTTATTTCATTAAGTTAAACTAGGTGCAATAACTGAGGCATGCCTGGTCTGAGCCAAGCACAAAGACATCACATGTATGCCCATTCTAATTGGCTGGTCTGTAGCACTTGTAGTTTTTAAATTCACTTTATTGTAGCACTTTGAATATATTAAAGTTATAATAGAAAACATAAGAATTGATAATTATTAAAGCAATCAAATTTAACTTATGGCATGATAAAAATCAATCATCACTGTAGTTAAATGTGAAATATATAGTATAAAAATGGGAAAATGTGTCAAAGTTAAACCAATATATATTATAAAATGAAATTTATTTGGGGCAAGTTTTATTGGGCAAAATGAATTGGGCGGGGCAAACTAGGTGGTGGACTGGGTTTAGGGGGGACTTGATTTGCTGAGGGGGTTCCAAACAACTGGATTGGTTGGCTGGGGACTATGGCAGCTAGAGGTCCCAGGTGAATGAATGCCTTGATTGGCTTGGAGAAATTGATTTTACATGACATCATATTCTAACTCAGGGAGAACAGCAATTGGTTTGTACATTGGGAAATTGTGAGGGAGCAGCTTTGGGCCCTTTGGTGATTGGCTGCTGCTGAGAGCATTGAAGGACATCTTTGTCAACATGTCAGCAACCTTCTGATGGAGAAAAAGCATAATGGGGTTGTTGACCACACTAACCACCTGGCTGAAGGTTGTGGGGCCATGCTCTGATTGTGTCCCTGATGTTGAAGAATAACACATCTCCTAAGTGTATACTGGCATGGCCAGCAGGGAAAATTGAGACATCATAGCTGTCTGCTTGGATCTTCTTGGATGCCATTTCAGTGCACTCCATTTGATGGCTCAGGAAGATTATGAAGCTGGAATTGGCTGAGCTCCAGGTGGCAAGAAGGTCAGATAGTAATTTCCTATATCAGTACTCATTGGTGTAACTGATTGTGGTTTGGTAAAATATGGTCCCTTTTGGGAAAACTGCAAGGAACTCTCCAATCATGATCCCCTCTGATTTCTTCCTTTTACCCTTGGGGGCATTTTTTACTATAAGTGCCATAATCACTGGCTTGTAATGACAATTTATAGTAAGATATAGATATGACATCATCCAAAATGGCCTACATGCAGCAGGTGATGGTGGCACTAATCACAGAGTCATAGGGCAAATCAGATGCATCATCCAACTCATTGTCCAGCTGATTGGTCAGAATCAGAACACTGACTACAAGCCCATGTATCCAGAGCTGTACTGTGTGGCTGGCAATGAATATGCCCTGGAGCTCAAGTAGGCAGCAGCCCTCAGTCAATTGGAGGTATGAGTCACGTTGCAGAAGGTTGAGTATTATAGGATACACCTCCTTGATCTGGGAGTTGACCTGTTTTTTGGCTTCTTGGCCAGGTTGATACCATCTCTCTTCAAAAGGGCCTGTAACTCATGCTTGATCACTGTCTTGGTAAATTGAAGCCAAGTGACAATTTTGGTAAAATTTACGCCACTCTGCTTGAGGCTCACAATCCCCTCTATTGCCTCATTGATTATGACTTGATGTTTTTGGCAGACTTGAGAAATAAGGGGACCTGGCTTAGGAAGGGCTTGCTCTGATTGGCCCAAGCTCTCAAGTGATGGCTGGATTGGATTGCAGGGGGCCTCAGTTGCCTAGTTTTCAGAATGTGACACAGGCACAGGTTGGGCCTGGTCTTGGGGAGCACCATATTGGCTATCAGAAAAGTCATCCATGGATGGTCCTGGTGACACATACAACTCACCCTCCTCAAAACTTGCATTAAATTGTGTGCACACAGGAAACACAGTGGTTATGCTCCCTTGATCAGCAGCCTGAACTTGAAGTAGCTCCTGATACTGCTGCTCAATAACGTCAAAGTTATCTTCACGGGTGAAACTCATTGTAAAAACTATAAGCAATAAAAACTTTATTAAAATAGAAAAGCAAAGAATTTCTAGAAAATTAATTTTATTTATGTGTGTGTTCCTTTTTTGAGATATTCTCTCAGATGTAAATGGCCAAATTTAAATGTACATACATTGAAAATAATGCTGAAGTTCCCTGAATAGATTTGGTGTATTCACTCATGAAATCCACTATTTTCAATTTGAGTCCCAAAAATAATCAATTTTTTCAAAAAATGAGTTGTTTCGTGTTTGAGATCATCACCTTTGTGACTGAACCTCATGTGTTCTCTGTTTGTATCATTTGCCACACACTCATCATCAAATTTAATGTAGAATGCTTTAGAAAGTGACTGGACTGTATGTGTTTTGAATTTGATTCTCATGTGTTTGCTATCTCATTTTTGGAATTCAGTATTTGAATTTATTTTTGTTGTATGATTGACTATTTTTGTTTTCCTGCTATATATAAATGGAAGCTTTATTGAGTAAATTGACCTTCAACTGGTTCCAGTTGAAATATGTTTTGTGACTGAACCTATGTGTTCTAAACTGACTAATATATGTTTATCTCAACAGGTTTGAAAACTACTGTACTTCCAAGAAGTATATACTTGACACTACGTTGTGATTTGTCAGTATAAATAAACTGGAAAAGCAGGGGTTCCAAGGTTGGACTAGATGATAATGATAAAATAAAGAAGCTAGTAAGTAGTTTCTTGCCAACTAGCTTATTGCCTACTAATATTGTAATTTTTCATAAAAAAATCTATCCAGTTAAATATCGATAAAACAAGAGAATTGAAAAGTAGGTTTCTGTAAAGAAATTTATTGGATACTTTGAACACTGAATTCTGATCAAACGCCAGTGGTATATTCCAAGGGAGTATAAGTTGGATTGGAAAGTATTCCTGTCTGGCCTACTTTGCGAGAAAGAGAGGTAGCAACTTCCTTTGCCACAGAAACAGCCTCCAAGTCATCGTCGAAACTCTTCACGGAAAAAGGTATCTCGGGGCTGCGCTGAAGTACTTCTTTTAGATCAGCTACTGTTTCTTCGTTGATATCTAGATCCAAAACAATGTGATGGATTTTAGCAGCGTACTTGCGGATGACATTCTCAACTCCAGGCAATTCATCCAAAGTTGTCGCCAATGAAAACATCTGACCAGGGCGTCGTTCCTTTAAAAGACGATCAACCGTGGTTTCATCTAGAGATGCGATGTTAAACTCAAAGCCATCATAAAACTTATAGTCTTCATGCCCATATAAAGTATGGATATTATCAACTCGTATATGCCCATATTTGTACTCCGCTTCTTTACTAGAAACTGTTGACTCATCATTGACAATTATAATTCTGAATATCTTTGCTCCCGACCTCTTCTTACAGGCTTTCACATCACTTTCAGTCTTTAGCGGGACTCCGTCAAGGTCTCCTATTTGAGAATAAGGAGCAACGGAAAACACTGTGGCGTTGATGCTGCAAAGCTCCTCAGTCGACGATATCCAGTCTTTTCTAGTGTCTCCACACACAAGGGCCGTGCAGACGAAGGGAACTATGAATTTCATTTGATTTAGTGATTAACAATTTTCCAGCCCAGCTTAAAATACCCTCTGACTAGCTTAATGCTGCTTAGTCAGAGGTCCTGTACTTTTTAACTTTTGATTTTATTGACTTCTAAATAAAAATATTTCCAATTAAAAACATATAATTTTTACTTAAAACACTGTCAAGCAAATATCTTTTAAGTATTTATAATTAGTCAAACACTTGTATCAATAGACTCGAATATATTATTTATTAAAGTGGGTCTATTTACAATGTGGGATTCTAGAAGCTAATGCAAGTATGAAGTCATTTATAATAAAGGCATCCAATCAATGTCATAGTTTATTGATTTTAAAGCAAGGCTCGTGATTAGAGCTGCTCTGCCAAGCCTTGGGAGCTGTGGCCAGGTTTGGCTCTGGGTCACTACTTTCATAGCTTCATTTAAAATTTCAATAAATATCACTTATTACGGTTTGGCTGCATCGGTCCAGAGCCAAGAGCTAGCCAGGACTGTGCCAGCACATCCCTCTGCAAATCCATGTAAATATGAAGTAATTTCCAACCAAACATCCAATCAGATCCAAAAGCATTTGTAATTTCCAGCATGATTAGAAATGGACATATACTTTTTAAAAAATGATCAGAAATGGACAGTTTCTGCTTATAAAACGGACTTGATTTATAATCAACTCTTCATAGTGGCTGTATTTTAAGGTATACACTATTCAAAGTTCATGATAAAATGAAGTCATTTCTAAATAAGCATCCAATCAGCGCCCAAGAGCAGTTTTTTATTTCGAAGCATGTCTCGTGATAGGCAGTTTCTGCTTATCAAAACAGACTTGATTTATAATCAACTCTTCATAGTTGTCGTATAGTGATTAGTTTAAACTAGTCCTTACTGTAAATTGACATTGATCCCTTAGGTTTGGCGAGCAAGAGGGCGATTAGCATTCACGCTCTGGATGAAGGATAGTTCAGCCGATCAATTGGATTTTGAGATTAGTCCATATTAACTATGATCAGCCAATCTGAAGTTAATATTGGGCTAAGGTTGTAGTAGGATCAGATTATGAAATAGAGGATCCTGGTATTTTATGGTGACTATCAATATCTTACTTCTATATAACTCTTATACCTGATATCTAATAAAGAATCAATGATTGCATTTGCATTATATTATTATATGCACTAGCTTAGAGAATACTCAGTATAGTCTTTAGTAATAAGTAAGTTTTTTATTTGAGTTAAGTGTTATACAACACCCAAACAACCTATACCCACAAGTTACAACATTTGATGCCCATTCAATGTACACAAACAACAGTGCATGTTGCCCTGGTGGCAACTTCTTTTTTGCCAGGGGAGGTGATGGAGAAGAACTTCTCTAGGATTTCCTCAGGTACCTTCAAGAACACCCCAAAGGATTGTTTTCTGAAACCAGTAGAATGGCTTGTGTGGAAGATGGGGTTCCAGACAGCCTTATCTCTTTCAGCCAACTCATGGTGGATATTCAGCATCCAGAGTTATTGGAGAACCAAGCCTTCTTGCACTTGGATGTTCTGGTCCCTCTAAAAGTTTATGGGAATACTGAGCCAACCCAGCAACAGTTGAAGCAAGCTATTAGCAGCATGAATGTAGGTGCAACTTCAAGTGGGGTAACACAGGAGAGACTGATGATTCTCCCCTCCTACAGCGCTCCTGAAAAAGAGATTTTCTGTAACTTCACAGGAATCACACCCAACCAGTTGCACCTTCAGATGAAGACAATGCACCAGGAAAAAAACCTTCATAGTTTTGCACATCCAGAAATCTGTCATAATTGTCTTCATTTGGGATATCAGTTGTCCATGATATCACATCAAGGCAACCTAATTAATGCTCAACAGGCTTTCTTACGCAAGCTATACAACAAGCTCTCCATGGCCTTCAACCTCTTGAACCACCAACTGGGAAGCCTTGTACAACAACAGGATCAGAGTACCACCTGGGCCTCCCATATAGAGGAAAAACAATCAGGTTACATAGTCTTCATGATGATAACATTCCTCAACCATAAATGAGTAAGAAATACCAGGCTAAACACAGTCACCCATCATATGAAAGGTGCTGAAGCCGCCATACAATTTATATGTGGGAAAGTCAATTCACTAACAGACTCAGTCATAATGATCAAAGGCATGCCTGCCTCAAGTAACAACAAGATCAAGTTCTTTCACCTTGCAGTCAAGGCCATCAAAGACAAAGTTCACAAGGAAGCTAAGAATCAGGATACAATCATGCTCCAGAAGGACATGTCAGAACTTTCTGGTCAGGTAGGTGACATGGACAAGGAACTCTGTCAATCCATAACCAATTATAGTCAGTACTTTCATGAGATTGAGGCACAAGTCAAGCCTATTGATCAGGGTCACAGACAGACTGAAGCCATCCATCACTACATAAAGGCTGTCAAAGACCAATGTCAGAACTGGCAACATAAAAATGAAGAGCAACTGAAGCTCCATACCCAAAGAATCAAGGTTCTTGAGGATAACTTACTAGATGCCAACCTGACAATAAACACAGTAAGCAAGGAGGTACAAATTCAAAACAATGAAGTTTGCCTCCTTCAGAAACAAATTAAGCTGATCCTAGAGAGCAGCTGTGCACAAGGAAGTGCAAGCCATCACTCTCAGGAAAGCAGAAAGAGATGCCCCAGCACGCTATCCAGTGCTAGCCAAGCTCCATCTGAGGATGTAAGATCCTTTCATAGCTATGAGAGTGACAAAGGGAATATGGGCCATACAACACACAAAGTCTTTGCTGCAGAACCTGTCCTTGATAGCAGCAAAACCCCTCTACCTGGTGCTGCAGCTTCCTCTTCACACAACCCCCTCAATCCTAGGGATGCAACTTCAGAGGCACAATTCCACACATTGAACAATTGCAATACCTTTCCCTGCCATGTAGAAGCTTTGGTCAATCTTATTCAGTGGTAATTCAGAGGCAACTATGGTGAAGTCAACTCCCTGGTACTTGGAAACTTGTCAAGTACCAGGAAGTTGAGTGCTGCATATGCAAATCTAATAGTATTTTTGGATTAACCAATTTTAAGCCAATTTTTACTAGTAATTTAGGGGTCTGAAACCAAAATCCAAGATTAAATTCACTAAAATTAGACTCTGTTTAATAAATTTTTTAGCTCAAAGACCAATTTAAATGGCAATTTATAAGTAAATTTACTAATGAAAATTAAAATTACTTGTGTTTGACACTCTAAACCAAAAAGTGACCAGTTCAACACTTTTTAAGCCAAATCCTAATTTTTTTAATAAGACACATATGCGCTTATATAAATTTTATTATTTACTATTATATTTTTATTATTAGTGTTCAGAGTTGTTGATTAAGCTCCCAAGCACCACTATGCTGAATTTAGTGGCATAGACATTAATCAAATACCCCACTTGTTTTACATTATGTCATTCCCAGGTTTTTGGATTAAGTGGTGCCACATAAATCAAGCCCAATTTATTAAGAGATTTCATATGTAATTTATAAAAACTGAAACTTGACATCTTCTTTGTTTGACTATATCCACTTGCCACCCAATTTTTTTTAGATTTAACTAATCACAGGCTTGGAATTAAGGCTAAATTAATATGTGACACACTATGAGTGCCACTCAACACTCACCCACTCGACACTTTAACTTGGGGATTAGTACAGAGAGCTTATTAAAGTTTTAACCAACACTATGGTAAATAATTCACTCCCAGCTCCTCACATCATAATATTATCACTAATAAACACCTTCCTACTCATTTACTTTTTAACTTATGTTGTATTTTTTATTTTTGAGCATATGAAACTGCCTTGCTTTTGGGTTAAATTTCAAACCTGTTTTTAAATTAAGAAAGTTTTATATATAAAAAACATAGTAAATTTGATTTTGCTGCTTGACTCTGAGAAACTCAACAGTGAGAATTCAGCTTTTTTCACTTGCCAGTGATAATTAGGGGGCTTTCAGCTGATTGACAGTGCTAAATTCAACACTTTACTAAGTTTTGAATATTTAACCCCAAATAAAAAATTCCATATAATAATTCTTTGTAATTATAATCTATTACTCACCCTGCTACTCTCCATATCATTTTTATATATTTTATTTTATTTTTAATTATACTTTTTCATTGATAAATTACAAAGATGTTATGCTGAACCTAACATCTTTGATGCTTCATCATAAACTCACTTATTTTCTATTTTTACCACTTTAGATCTATACTTTGAGTTTTCATTTTGCTTCTGTTTACTTTGTTGTGTTTTTTGATAAATAAAACTTTATTTGCATACTTTTTACTTAAATTTTGCTTTACCTCTTTGTGGTTGATAAATCTTTTCAATTACTTTATTTAAAAAGCTAAACCTTTCTTTAGCCAAGATAAAACAAGAACAATAAGCCTACCAAGCGCCAAGCCTCCAAGGGCTCTAAAGAGCCTGCCACCACCAACAAGCGTGCCAAAAAGCCTGCAAAGGAGAAGTCTTCCGCTCCCTCTACCCCAACTACATCTCCTGCCATCCCCTCTCCTCCCACCATCATCTCCCCCTTCACCTTCAACTCCCCCCACAAGTCCCCAAATAAATCTGACAATGATCTCACTGATCACTCATTTATGAGTCAGAGGCTGACTCTGAGCCCACAAAGGAGTACCACACCAAGCAAGGAAAGGCTGTCAAGGAGCCTAACTCTTCTTCTGGCAAGAAGAAGGGTTCCAAGCAGGCCTCAAAGAACCCTCCCCCCTGATGGCTCTTTGCCCCCTCCCTCATCTGACCCCCATGATGAGTCAGAGGATTACTCCAACAAGTTTAAAGTTTCTGGTCACATGGCTTGGGATCCACTGGCCATCCACAACATCTTTAATATGGACAGGGAGTTCAAAGTTCCCAAGCACTTTCCCTCATTACTTCCACATCATGTCCGTAAAGGGAGGCCCTGGATATATTGCTGATAATTACATTTTTAACTGTAACAATCAAAAGTGCCAAACCAAAAGCAAGCCCTTTTTCTGTGAGGATAAGACTTGTGGGGCTGCCTGAACACCAAGGGCTGGGAGCAGGTCACAGCCAAGAAGGGGGAGCACACCTGTGAGATCTCCAATCACCTAAGTACAAGAATGCTTAAGTGGTATCTTGTGCAAGTAAATTCCATCTCTTCTAACAACTGTGCTTCCAATTTGGCCATTAAGACTCTAAAACACCTGCATCCCAACAATATCAAGTTAATGACCACACAAGAACAGTTGGTTTATTTTTTGGCAACAAACACATCACTTCCAATTCTCCTCCACCCAAGGCCTCGGACGTCCTCACTGAGCTTACACTCACCCTTGAGCTCAAGCAGCTTCCAAATGGGGAGCCTCATGATCCACAATGACAGGCCAGGCTTCAATGACTGCATTATCTGCTACTCAACTCAGCAGAACCTGATGGAGTTGAAAAGTGCGCCAACCTGGCTAGTTGACAGTACCTTTGTCACTTGCCCCTGGATGTTCTGCCAGCTCTGGATGATCCATGCCCAGATAGAAATGTGGGTGATTACACTTGTGTTCTTCCTTATTCCTGGGGCCACTGAGGCCATCTACACCCACACTTTATCAATCCTCTTCTGAGAGCTTTCCCTCCCCCCCCAATGACAATGCCAAGAAGACACCTCCCCTCCCCACACCTGCACCAACCCTCCTATTGCTGACAAAGACCAGGCTCCCTGGACTTGTAGGAAAAGATAAGGCTGAGAGCTCTGGGGCCTCACATATGCATCATAGACTTTGAGCCTGCTCAGTTTAATGTATTTGAGCAGCTGTTTAGCAGAAAAGTGCAGGGGTGCTCTTACACTTCTGCCAAGAAGTTGCTCAAAATGTTCAGGCCCATGCTGAGCTTAGTAGGTTGATCCAGAGAGATACCTCAGACACCTGAAAATTTGTGCTGGCACAATTTAGTGCCTTGGCTTTTTTAAATCCAGAGCACACTGTGCAGGGGTTTGAGGTTCTCCCAAAGAATCCCTACATGGCAAACTATGCAGATTTCAAGCCTTTTCTTGAGTACTTTGAGCCCCAGTGGATTGGGAAGGTTGCCACTCAGAGGCAAGGTAAAGCCCAAGCCAAGGCCAGCTGGAATTTTTATCATGCTGCAGTAAATGGCAAGCTGAAGACCATTTTGGCTCTAGAGGCTTACCATAAACATTTGAAGGCCAACTTTGGGCTGCACCCAAAGTTCATCAAGTTCTTTTCATTCCTTCAGAACAAGCAGGAAAAACTATCTCTAAGATCAGGAATATTGTCATGAATGACATTTCTCCTAAAATAAGTTAGAAACTCCAACCAGGAGAATCAAACTCAGGACTTGATTCTGAGAGTTGCGGGGATCTATAAATTCACTATCATCCCTGGCATTTGATTGCATTATTTTCCCCTGCTGCACTAAGAAAGGTCCAAAAATATCAGCCAAACCCTTTAATTCTTTAGGGGATTTGGAACACACAGTTGACAAGAGATTTGTGTTGGCCTATCCCGTGGATTTGTTGCCCCTGGTTGCCCCCTCCTGGGAAGAAACATTGGTTAATTTGGACTATTTGTTGGCATGGTGTCACCCAAGTTTGAAAACCATTAGATCTAACCAACCAAGTGCTGCCACATCAATGCTCAAAAAACCAAATGAATCCCAAATGCCTGGGAGTTTCTCTACCCAATCAGATAGCACCACAGAAATTAAGGTGAAACTTTCCAGTCACCTTGGTCCTGACCAGCAAAATTTCTCTGCCAGCCAATTAGATCCAAGTCTGGTGGTCATGTGACTCATTTCCCTGCAAAACACTCCCTTTTATAAAGCTAGGGGACTTTCAGTCCCCTGCTTGTCTATTTTCCAATATCATAAAAAGTTTGGAACTTTTTGCACTTAAATTTAAACTTTGTTTGTTGAAACCCCTGTTCTGGAGTTTCTACTATCTAAAAATTAAAGTGTTAGTTGTTCTCTGCAAACTTACCTTGCATCTACCTGCCTCAAACCCAGCATCTCTTCTGGGACCTTTAAAAGAGGCTCCAGCGTATAGTTGCTGCATAGTTATGCTTTTGATTTTGAAAGTAGCTTTTGAACCTAACATTTCAGTTAAAATTCAATATAAAATCTACTTTTACCTTTGAAATTTCTTGATTTCCTTTGTTTTTGAACCCGCTTTTTGTTTTTGTTCATTTGAAGCCATCTGAGCTCATTGACAAGCTTCCCAAGGTCTCCCTGTTATTTCCTGCCTGGCCTCTTGCTTGTGGGTGCCCCTGTTTGTCAAATAATTATTGTTTAAAATCCAAAAAATCCTACCCACCTTAGCTAAATTTTGCAGAGATTGCAACCATGATACTCCCTGTTCTGAAGTTTGCAGTTTTTCCTTGGCTAAGTTTTTGCTCCTCCTGTGGTCCACGTTGCCAGATTTGTGGTCCAAAATTTCCTCTTCTGTTTGACTTGTAGGCAACAATCCCTCTAGCCTGCTGGATCTTCCCAGTGGCATCCTTTATCTGAGGAGGCTGTAGTTAAGAGCCTAACCTGCAACAACCTGGACCTGGATGGAGTAGATCATGCCTTGCCTGCCCATGTGGGTGTAGAGGGTCTGATGGCCTCCCTTCTCAGCCTGGAGAAGAACAACTTGATGTCCCCCAGATCCCTGTGGAGATGGCTCCAATCCCCTCCTGTATGCCCTGGCTGCTCACTGGTCTGGTGATGATGGGACTGAACACCTACTTCCCTCAGCTGTCCCTCATGTCCTCTCTGTGGTCCCCCCTTTGGGCGGCTGTCCCAGTTCTCCACTAGGTGGCATCATGGTGGTAAGTTTCACAGGATAGGAGCCAAATTTAGTTAGTTTAGCTCCCCTCTCTTACAGGATCCTTCAGACCCTCGGGCTGTCCACCCATGTTTTTCACAGCTAGCCAGTAAAAGAGCTGAAACAGAGCATTGGTTTGAATCCAATTAATCAAGGAAATTTGCTGGGCTGCCTGGCCAAAAATCTTCAGGAACAAGCTGGATTGCTGGAAGTGCAAAACCAATATGGTGTCACTCCTGTCATAGTTGACGGGCTGTCTGAAAAGGGGTTTGCTGCTCAGCACAATGGGGCGAAATACAAAGGGATTTCAGATAATTGGCTAGAAACCTGGGCCGCCAAAACATGTGATCCCCGGTCATGTAGTGACCCCAAAGCTACTCCTGAAGATGTGAGGCTTATGGAGCAAAGGTTAAACCAGTTCATGGTTCCTAGAGGTCTCTTGGTTCATGATGATGAGAACTCTGGTGGCAATAATAAAGTATTGAAGATATTGTGTCTGGACTGTCAGATGGAGATCATTCTAACAGAAGATGTGACAGGCCATAAGGATTTGAATGGGGACAGAACTCTCAGCCCAGAGGAAGCTGAGCAAACTCAGCTATCAGGTGATGGGTTAATCTGAACTCAGCATTTTGAAATGATATTTAAGCTTGGTAAAGTCTTGTTTAAATGGTATTGCCATTCTGAAATAAAACAAAATTATGGAACCTTGGTTCTACCAATTTATTCCTTATTTAGTCTTGGTTGTTTTCCACTTTACTACTGTTCTAACAGAAAATCTTGGGCTGACAGCCCACATTCCTGAGGAAGCCCCTAAAACCCGGCCCACATTCTATTTTCCTCCTGGAGCACCCTTTGCCCCACTGCATTTCTCTGACTATCAGCTTAAGCCAGAGTACAAGGAGTTTACCGTGAAGGATACCCCCTGCACAGACCACCTGGCCCAACAGATAACCCCATAAACAGCCTTCCACCAAGGAGCCTGGTGCAAGCAACCAGCTGCAAAAATCTGTGTAAAGTACAGCTATTTGCCTGCCTACCATACAGATATGAAAGTACCCCTAATACCCAAACCTAACCATCTAAACCCCACCCCAGTCTGACTCCCCCACAGCCAATTAATATACAGGCATCACCAACATTACCTTGGCTGGGTTAGTCAACACTATGGTTCCAGCTGCCAGACCCTGGGCCTTGGAAGGCCAATCATCATCTTATCTCATCAAGTTAGCACCCCTCCTATAGTGGGCTCTACCCTCCTCCCAACAGAGCAAGTTGGCAGCCAAGACCAACAGACCCCCTGGGATGTGGTATCCTGACAGATCTAGCCAACTGTCTCCCCCCATCAAGCCCACTACCAAGTCCTCCCGCTTCATCAAGGCCATCCAGAGTGCAGCCAAGCACAAGTACAAGGTCCTGAGATTAAGCAGCAGCTTGAGATTATTGCCACTGCCCTCCTGGAAGGGGCCAAAATGAAGAAGGGTAAAAAAGGTGAGGAATAAACTTGCTTGATTACCTGCTTCTAAAGTTTTTACTTTTTACTTTTTAGCTTTAAGTTTTACTTTTTAGTTTGGATCATTTAGTTTTGATTTTTCTAATACTGAATTTAATTAGATATTAATGCATTTATGTATATATGATAAGTTTAAGATGAATAGTTATAGTTGAAAGTGAATAAAATATCTTAATTTTTGTTAATTTCCTAATAAAGCATAAGATATTCACAGTTGTACTTATATGAGTATATCAAATAAAAAATTATTTCTTTATATTTTGTGTATTTTTTATTGTTATTTTTATGTTTGTTTTTCTCTCATTGGAATTTTAATTTTTATGGAAATAAAAAATATTTTTACGTAAAGAGTGTAAATTACATAGTAAAATGAGACATAATTGCTTGTTTCTCCTTTTTCTCATTAATTAACGTACAGTTTTTATTACATTAGAAATTTTAAGGTCACTTTAGTTTACCATAGTTGTTTAACTTAGTTTTTTATATATAAAATTCTAGTAAATCAAGATCCATTAGTTGAAAAAGTGTCAATTTCCAGTTGTCAACCAGGCAAAAAGCTGAATTCTCACTTTACTATAGAGTCAATCACCAGCAAGTCAATTTTACCACAGTTTCCAATTAAGAACTTCAAACCCACTAATCTCCCAAAGTTTGACAAGAAGGCAAACATACACATGTTCCTACACTTATATAACAACTCCATGTATGGAGCAGACAATGCAATGAAGAATGCAGCCATCTTTAACTGCTTATATTCTGAAACACAGACTATCATCATTCCTTGTCTGCCAGAACAAGGTTGGATGTATGAAAATCTCTCCCACGCATTAGTTGCATAATTTGGTAGTGAAGAAGATATATTTTTCCATAAAATGGAGTTCACCAAAGGAAAGCATAGAAGGGGGGAAGCCTAAAGGATTTCCTAGAGCACTTTTAATTGGAGACACAGACCTTGGTATTCATGGGGGAAGCAACTTTTTTATATGTGAAATGAGCTTTTTCAAACTAAGTTAGACCTAATAGATAACTTTTAATTTCTCTTAAGTCCAGAATATACAGCACAAGAACAGATCCTGAGCTCATGTGCCATTTGGGGTCCTTTAAGGAACAGTTTGAGATCCTTTTCCCAGACTACAAGTGTAATTTGGTAACTGACTCCAAGCCTAAGTTTGGAGATAAGGATGCTCCTAAAAAAGTTGCAACTGGAACAACACCTGTTGCTGCTAGCAACATTAACAACTTTTTCAGGTGTGGCCAACTTGGTCACTTGTCTAGGGATTGCAAGCAACCAAAGGCCAGTGTACACCATGTAGGAAACAAAGGAAGCAAGGAGGACAACAAAGACTAAGAGAAGGAAGAAAATAGTAAATAAGAGGCAAAAACTGCTAAGCAGTCAGGTTAAGGAGAAACCCCTGACTGCTAACAGTAAAAATTCCTCTTCAACCCCTTCCCCTGATCCCATTGTCAAAGACCTTCCAGAAGAAGATGCCAGCCTGATGGATCCAGACGTAAGCCCCAAGTGCTACCTGCCTGATGAAGAGGAAATAAACAAAGACCTATTGCACCAAGTCCTAGATGTGAACACTGTCACAAGAAGACAAGCCATCCATACAGAAGCCTTGATTTCTCTAAAAGCAATTGAGACTGTGTAAATTCCTTACACTGAACAATTATCACAACCCTCTAGCAAAGTAAAGCACAATAGTAACAGTGTTAGAAAGTTGGCACAGATTCTATGTTCTGTTCAAGTCTCAACTACCCTGGATACCCTTAAAACCCTTAAGCCTGAACTTATTTCTGCACTAGAAGTTTTTCTCTCTCAGTTTAAAGGGTTAGATGTACACACAGTTACAAAAATATTATCACTAAACTATGGAGATTGGCACAATTGTACCTATATTGAATTTGTGGTTCACAAACTTAGGGTTCAAGCAATCCTAGACTTTGGAGCCCCAGGGCATATAGTTTCAACCAGAATGGTCAAGAAGCGTAAACTAGCCCCAGATTTGGACTATGAGGAGGAACCTGGCACTGCTGGCCCTGACAGAACCAAGGCTATGGACACATATTTGTCCCTCCCACTTTTGTTTGATAAACTAGTAGTCACAGCCCCTTCAACAGTTCTTTGTAATGATATTTATGATATTATAATTGGGACAAGCTTCATGGACACTTAAATAGCTTTTATCAATCACAAGGATAGCACTTTTAGCATTCTAGGACATTTAGTTCTCTTGTTTTATTATAGAGACAGACCCAAGGACTGGCCAACAAAAAAGGTTCACCATATTAACATGGAGTACTCTGATGGTGATCTTTCTGTGGCTTATACACTCCACCAGAGGAAACTCAGGTTGCTTCCCTTGGCTACTAAAAATATAAAGGAATATTGCTCTATGCTACAGAGTTTTTGTGATTCTGCAAGGGTCGCAAGTGATACATAATACTGGCCTTAGTTTAGGTCTTCCAAAAGGGCCACATGGTGAAGTTCATGGTTTTCACAATGGCTCACGCCTCAAACCCTGTATATCCCCAGGAATAGTATTATCTTTTAGTAAAAGAAATTAATCTCCTGGGCAATCTTTCCAATAACCCCATTAAGGTTAAGAAGAACCAACTTCTGGGCCATATACAACTGAAAGAAGACTCAGCTTTATCTGAAATCATCCCTTTTGGAGAATTCAGTGAACATACGCTCCCTTGCAACAACCCTGTAGTTCTATTGCTAATTCCACAGGATTCTCTCCAAGGGTTGACTAAACCACAGAAAGACCTGGATCTTATTATCTTTGATAAATATAAGGCTGTCTTTTCAGAACACAACCACAAACTCAGAAAAGCACCAGGAGTAAAGCATGCTTTAGACACACAAGGCACAGCTCCTATAAGCTCTTGTCTAATTCAAAGAAGCCAAGCCAACCAGGCAATTGTCAATGAGGAGCTACAGAAACTCCTTTCAGCTGGACGCCTGGACCCTAGTAAAAGCCCTTGGTCTTCTCCTCTCCTAATAATGAAGAAGAAGGGCAGATCTAACTGTGTGATAATGGATTATAAAAAACTGAATTCTGTCACAAAAAAGGATTCCTATCCCCTGCCACAGATTGATAACACTTTGGATAAGTTAGGTGGTGCCCAATATTTTAGCGCAATGTACTTGATTAGCAGGTACTGACAGATAGACCTTTCAGAAGCTGATCAGGAAAAATGTACAATCATCATGGAGCAAGGACTCTTCTAGCCTATGTGTATGCTGCAAGGCCTGAATAATGCGCCAGCCACTTTTTAATGTGCAATAGACTCTGTAATGGGCAACCTGAAGCTTTCCTGTGTCCTGGTTTATCTAGATGACATTAATTTCTTATCAAGAGCTTTTGGTCAACACCTGGAGCACCTTGAGGCTGTCTTCCAGAAGTTAATTGAAGCTAATCTAAAGCTGAAGCCTAGTAAATGCAACTTCTTTAAAGAGCATCTGGAATTCCTGGGGTACATCATAAGCAAGGGTGGACTTAGAAAGGTACCTGCAAAAGTAGATGTAATTACCCACATGCAGTAAACATCTAGCAAACAAAACATCCAGGTATTTTTGAGATGATAGGGTACTATCAATGTTTCATTCCTAATTTTGCTGGATTGGGAGGACCTCTGTTCCACCTCTTGAAGGATGAGGTCAAGTTTTCATTGAGTCTGGGTTGCCAACAAGTCTATGAGAATTTGAAGGCCACCCTTGTTAAAAAGCCTGTCCTGGCCTACCCTGACTTTAACCAAACTTTTATTGTCCATACAGGCGCTAGTCTCACTGAACAGGAATGTCTAGCAGTGATATACATGTATCAGCAGTTAAGAGTTTATCTCCATGGCGTCTATTTCACTGTAGTAACTGATCATACATCTCTTAAATGGCTTAAAACCCTGAAGAATCCTGAAGGTTGTTTAGTATTTTGGGCTATCAAACTACAAGCCTTTGACTATAAGATTTTCATTGTGCTGGCGCAGCACACCAGAACGCAGATTGTCTATCCCAACTAATGACAATAGCTTTGGTTTTACCAGCATCAGACAAGCTCTACAACAAGCTACTCCTGGACCAGTCTTTGTGGGGGGAGGAACCCAAGATTCAGAAAATTCTGAAAAAGCCTGCTGTGGATACTAAGGCCAAAAACAAACAGCCACTCAAGCTTCACAAAGATAAATGGTTACCCTAAAACAGACCTTCACCATGTACAAATGCAATTGTATCAGCCCATAAAACTGTTGGTCATGGAGGCATTCATAAGACACTTAATCTTCTGCAGCAACACTGCTACTGGGAAGGGATGCACTTGGATATAGCAGAAATACTGGATTCCTGCCATGACTGTAACATAGAGCAACAAAAAGTCTTACACTATCAGCTTTTCCTAATCCAACCCAGGTTTGGTTTCCATACCATTGCAATATATGTAGTTAGATTTTTGCCATTTAAAACTGGCAAGAACAAGTTTTTAATAGTGGCATTGAATCATCTCATCAAATGGGTGGAAGCAAAAGCAATTACAAGCCATTTGGTACTGACTACAGCCAAATTTATATTGGATAACATCCTGTACAAGCATGATTATCCAAAAACCCTTTTGATAGATAATGAAACAAATTTTACAAGTATATGATACCCATAATAAACAAACTTATGGGTATCTGTGGAACTCTGTCAACACCTTACCATCCTCAAACCAATGGTATGGTGGAACAAACAAATAGAAGTCTGATTCAAATATTGCGTAAGTTAAGTCACCAGCATGAAATGTAATGGGATACCTATCTTCCAGCTATGGTCTTTGTTCACAACATTGGCTTTCATAGAGCAACTGGGAAAAGCCCTTTTTAGTTGCTATACAGTCAGCAACCTAGCCTGCCACCACATTTATAAAGCTTAGTAAACACCAGTGAAGCCATTTCTCCAGATATGTATCTTCAAAGGTTATCCAAGACGTTGATTAAATTGCAATTGGAAGCATATTCTACCAACATGGTTGCCAAAATCAAGGATATTTATTCTGCAGAACAGCATCAACCAGAACTTCCAGAATAAAAAGTAGGTAGCAAAGCTTTTCTATAGTAACAGAGGATATGGTTGTGAGAGCAAAGTTGCATTCCTGTGGCAAGGACTTGTGAATTTAGTCCAGAAGGTAGGAGTAGACAGCTAAACCTTAAAGGATCTGGAGACTGGACAATTGATTACCTGAGTACATGTGTAATACATGTACAAGGCTCCTGGTTATCAAGACTAAATACAATGAAGGGTAGCAACTTGGAAAATAAAAAGCTAATATAAAGAATCCATGAGTTGTTACCCTATGCCGTATTTTCAGGTATGGTGAATGAGTAACTGTAATTGCTTAACTCAAATACAACCTTAATTATTACTAAAGATTAAGCCAAGGTAGATCTCTAGCCTAATGTGTATAATAAAGTTTAAGTTATGTAAATTTGATCTTTTATTTATAAATCAAGGAGAGAGTTATATAGTATTTGAGGGATTAATAGGAACCACAGAGCGCCAGGATCCTCTGTTCTTCAGCCAGGTTTCTCTATCACTAGCCCACTATTAACCTAATGATTGGATGATAATTAGTTAATATAACTTTGGAGTGCAACTTAGTTGATCAGTTGGACTAGTTATCATCAAGTACAAGAGTACCATTGTTCTATTGTTCACTGAGCTTAATGGATCAATAGTTTTTACAGTGAAGGCTAGTTTACATCCAATCACTTCACAACACCCTATTTGCTTCAAGTATGAGATAAAGCCTATAGAAAGAAAAATGAAAGTGATGGTTTATGCAAGAGTAATTTATTAATATGCTATTGTATCAAAACCCAGACACAACTGGATGAGGGCTTTGTCTACTGCTGCATTGATGATCCAGACATTGGGAAGCCAATAAAATGTAAAGAGAAGAAAAGGGGATTTATCTACAGGAAGGAAATTAACACAATTAATGACAACTGAGTAAGGAAATGTAATCATGAGTAAGATGCATTATCATAGGAGACTTTTGAGCTAGGCATACTCCTCTGGTCTTTTACCACCGACAGAATACATGATCCCTAAGAGTCACTCTACATAATCAGGCATATAGTGTAGTCTCTGATGATAGACAACCTTAGAGCCGCTAAGCACCAGATTTCCAACCAACAACATTGACTGATGACTCCTTGCTCTACCATAGCTAAGAAGCTCTAAGGTAGCACTAATAGCCATCCTTAGCTAATACTTGTGGCTATCTAATCCATATCACAAGGGCACAGGACCTGCTGTAGAACAAGGGTCAGACCACACAGTAAAGACCAGCTTGAGGAGCTCAAGGGCACAATATGCTTGATTGTCTTTCAGGGGAGTTCTGTCATAGGAGAAACCTTGGAGACATATTTGTGAATACTGTACTAGCTTTACTCTAGGGATATGCCAATGCACAGTATTCCCTATTCTAAGTTTTCTGGTAGAGATCACATATGGTTTTTCCAAGGTCAGCATCAGTGTTGACCACATGACTACTGGTCTGCAAAAGTGCAGACTAGGGATCTACTCCCATCAAAGATTGGCAACCATATCCAGGAAAGGACCATGACTGTCTTGTTGAACCTCCCTGGGAACTGATCCAAATTCATCCTTTTTTAGCTCCTTTAGTAGCTCTGATAAACTAGAGACATGCTCTTCAGTTCTTGCAGCTGATACATGCAAAGAAGTCTTAGCTTTGCTAGTTGGGCTTTGTTTTTGAGAAATAGTTGATAGTTATGAAGAAGTAGGCATTCCAGGAGTTTCTATTAGAGAACTGCTAGATGGGGTATTTGGCTTATAAGAAACCAAACAGGAAGAGCTATGCAAGGCAGCATCTATTTTACTGCCCAGTATCTCTGCAAACTTGACTTCTTCTGATGCAAGAACTGGCAAAATGCAAGGCAATTTGCTAACAGGAATATTGGATTTTTTCCTTTTGAGCTTTGCTAATTCTCTGTTTGGGAACATCAGTATAACAAATTAATGGTTTTCTATTCTGTTTTGGGCAATTCCTCATATTGAGAAAGGTTGTACATTTTTTTCAATAATACCTAGTTTAGAAGGGGGAAATGTTGTATGGTGATTGGTTTAAACTAGTCCTTACTGTAAATTGACATTGATCCATTAGGCTTGGGGAGCAAGAGGGCAACTAGCATTCACACTCTGGATGAAGGATAGTTCAGCCAATCAACTGAGTTGTGAGATTAGTCCATATTAACTCTGATCAGTCAATCTGAAGTTAATATTGGGCTAAGATTGTAGTAGGATCAGATTATGAAATAGAGGATCCTGGTATTTTATGGTGACTATCAATATCTTACTTCTATATAGCTTTTATACTTGATATCAAATAAAGGATCAATTATTATATTTACATTATATTATTATAAGCACTAGCTTAGAGAATACTCAGTCTAGTCTTTAGTAATAAGTAAGTTTTTGATTTGAGTTAAGTGTTATACAACACCCAAACAACCTATACCCACAAGTTACAACAATAGTGGCTGTATTTTTAGGGTATACACTATTCAAAGTTCATAATGATATGAATTCATTTCCAAATAATCATCCAATCAGTACTAAAGCATTTAAAATTTAAGTATGATCTGATGTTTAAACCTTATTAATATGGGTCATTATTTCAGGGATTAGGTCATTTTATAATACACATGCTGCCCAAGTTGCAGCATAGCACAGTTCAATTTTGAAAAAGTAACTAATCAACATTTTATATTTAAAACAGTAATAACTCAACAAAAAATTAATATTTTTTACACTGTAAGCTATCAAAATGAAGCTAATAATCTCATCTTTTTATTGGCGCAAATATTTTAAAATAAAATATAGTTAATATTAAAGAAAAAGTTTTTAAAAGAGCATAGTCTGGATTTCATCATATTATTTTGATAATGATAAAAAGTAGATCACTTTAAAGCTAAATAAACTATATTTTTTACTATACAAAAGATATTTTTTTATTTAATGAAATTAAAGATAAGGTCAAGAGCATTATTTTCAGAGTTTATTTTATTTAAAAAGCTCAATTTTTTAGGATTTTACGCTGGTTTGAAGTTAGGATGTTTTTTATCACTGTTTAGATTAGTTTTAAGGTTCAAGTGAGCTTTGAACCTCAAATTAAGCATACTTTAAATATAATTTTTTAATATTTTATCATTTAAAAATATGCAGAAGTGTTACAATTAAGTGAATACATTATTTCAATTGATTTGCATTGATTACAAAGAGAAATAATGTAAAAATGATGCTTAATCTCTCCACATATATCACTTGTGCATGAAAGCTGGGCATTTTATTTATTCTAGAAATATAAATTTAAGTTGAAATTTTAATAAAAGCTATCACATCATTTCTTTCAGAATGGTGTCATAAGGCTTGGTATATAAGCTCTAAAGCATCACCTAAGGTTTACTTCAAACTATCTTTACAAAAAGATATAATTCCTGCAACCAGCACTCTTTTGCAAGGCATCTCTACAAAGAGTCCAATTATAAGCAATCATAAATCCAATACTATGGAATCTGTTAACTTCACCTCTACCATGCAGACCTTAACCTCATTGGGAGCATCAACAAAATGTGAAAGAATTGCTATGCTTAAGAAAGAATTTTACTTTGTTTCTGGAGGCAATCTTAATTTAGTTCCTCAATTACTTCCTCACTCAAACTGAGTTTGGAAAACCAGATTTACAACACTGCTATTCAAAATCAGAAATTAAATGGAATACTTGATAACTTTAAGGATCTCCTGAAATCCTCTCCCCAAAAGCATCTCCCAGCCTTACAATCTCTGGTTACTTCTGGTTACTCTTTAAAAGAGCTTAATGATATGGGGTTTGATATAACAAAAAGTGAGTTTGAATACTCAAGAAAAATAAATAAAAATAAAAATGTAAGCTTAAATAAAAAATCCAAAAAATAATAACTATTCATTAAAAAAGAAATAAACAAAAAATAATTGAAAAACTACTGGAAAATTCTTTTGAAACAAGCCAGTTTACAAAAAAAAGAACCAGCAAAAATTTATAAAGATATTGAAAAAGAAATAAGTGAATACTCAACCACAATAAAATACTCTCTCCTAAAAACAAAAAAGAAATATATGAAAGTATGAAAATAATAAATGAGATTACAATATCAATTTCAACTTTCTATAAACTAATACCAAAAAATATAATAAAGAGTAAAAAAACTGACATGTGTATTATTTGCAATTTAAAAATATTGTTAGAAAAAAGGAAAGAATAATGTGAAAGCAAAAATTTACCACTTCCAGAAACTATAAATGATGACTTATAATCTATTGATCAGTACAAAGACTTTTATGTTAATCAAAATAGAGAAATAAAAAAGATATTAATGAATTAGATGATGAGTCTTGTGTTGTATTTATAGATTATAAGGAAAACTTAAAGGTTGGAAGTGGTCCAATTGAGACCAATAATTGTTTTTATTCAAAAAAACTATCTCATTATTAGGGGTTGCATTAGTTTTTAAAGAAAACAATAAAATTAAATATGAATATCATGATTTTTTATCTCAAATATTATCACATGATTCTTTATTTTCAGGTGAATGTCTAATTAGTCTTCTTAAATTAGATATATTTAAAAAATAAAAATATATAAAAGTGTGGACTGATAATGGAAACCATTTAGATCCTATGCATTCTTATATTATCTATTTAAAGAGGCACCAAAATGCATTAAAGGGTCTATTGAATACAATATATTTGTAGAATGTCATGGGAAAAGCATTTTTGATGGTCACTTTGGTGTAATATCAAAAACATTAAGAGAAAAATAAAATCAGCTTTATATTAATAATATAAATAATCTTAAAAAACTTTGAGCAAGAAGAAAAGGAAATAATTATATGAATCAGTGCTATCAGGCTTGAATATTTCTCAAAAGTCATTCTTTTATATTTATGAAAGAAAAGTTAGGCCTATAAAAAGAGAGCTTGAAGTTAAAAATCTGTGCATTAATATTTCATATTTTATGAAAGATGGGAAGTTACATACTTCACCTTTGACATTTGAAAGTTTATCAGAATATTCTGAGATAAATTATCATTTGAAATCATGTGATGATACAAGAGAAACACAAATATCAGAAGACACTAGTGGTGTATTAGGACAAATTCATGAAGTTGGGCAGCTTACTAAAAGGTGTATTTCAAATAGAGTTATTAGTCTTTCAAAAATAACAACTCTTTTTTTCTGAAACAAACTAAGAATATTTATGATGAGCCAAAGATAGGGTAATAGCATTTATAGCTTTGGGGCTGCTATTATTCTCCCATGCAACTCATCATAAATATTTTTGATTTGTAGTTTGTAGTAGCACTTAGGATATTTTCAGTAATATTATAAGTTGAAATTTTCAATTCTAAAATTAATGGATTGTTTTCAAAAAAATTATCTAAGCCCAAGATCAATTAAAGATTTGGGATTGATTGTATTTTAAGCTTTTCTAAATAATTTAAATATGAATAATGTGATTAAGTTATAAATTAATCAATCTGGCACTTAGTCATAACAAGAAAAATAATGAGCCATATATATGAAAGTGAGTCTGGCTGTCTTTAGTATCGCCTCAAGTGGGCTCAAGCCATAAGGAATTTTAATTAATTGATTTTTCTGTAAATTTATTTTTAAAAGTTGAAGATCAAGCCAAAAGATCAATTTGGCTCATACTTACATTCAATCCCTTACATGATTTTTAAAAGCATAAAGGTTAAGTTTAATGGAGCATGGTCTAAAATATGTCAAATTGAGAATAAGGCTACTCAAACCAAATAAATTTGTATTTGTTACTTAATTTTTAAAACAGTAGCCTTCCTCATACAGCCATATCAAAGAGATTTATCTGTATAGATTGCCCAACTCTAGAATGGTTGGATTAAAATTAGAAAGGAAGTAGCAATTGTTTGAGATGATTTTATATTATTGGATGCTTAAACTCTTCTGATAATTTAATTGACCAATTAAAAGAGAGCTTGATCATTTTTAAATATATTTAATTGAAAAATGTATATAAATTTTAGTTTAAGTATAGGATGATTAGCTTGGAAATTTTGAATCTATCTATTCCAAAGTGAAATAATAGAATATTACACTTGGATACATCGGCTGATCCAAGTGACTGCATATTGTTTCAGAGTAATTCTTGCTTACTATTTCATCACCCAAATAATGATATCAGTGGAGTAAACTGGCAATAATGATATTAAGACTCATTAAAATGATTTTCATAAAATTTAAAGTAACTATATGTGTTTTTCAGACAATTCTGATACAAATGATACCAAACATGATATCCAGTGCTATAGATGCTCAGATATATTGTAAATGATGGATTTGGCTCACATTATAGTCAAGGCACAGACTAAATTAAATCTATAAGTTAACTCTAAAAGTACATAAAACTAAAAGCAACATATCTCTGTGAATACTAAGCTGATCTTAATGTTCAATAGCTTATTTTAAAGCTACTTATCAGCTCTATCTTTTATAAGAATTTTTAAAATTAAAAATATTAAATTTCAAATTGTTTTTTCTAGATTTACTAAAATTAATTGTAACCCTCCACTTTTTTAGATTTATATTTTATTTTTTGTTTATACTTGGAAAAAAAACTTATATTTAAAATAGATATTATTAAAATTATCTTTTAAAAAAGAATTAAGTTAGAAATTAAATTTAGCATATGATAAGTAATCTCAATCTAAAAATACAGTAAACTATGTTGTAACTGTGCTTTTTAGCAGAGTTACAAGGGGAAAAACATTTAGAAACTAGATAATATTCTTTATTGAGAGATAATGATTATATAGTTGTTGTGAATTGTGGATAGTAGTAACATGATAGTAGAGATCACACGGTGGTATGGTGAAGGCAGTGGCTTGATCCTGGTAATGAGTCAAGCTCCAAAATGAGGTATTCACCATAAGAGATCATCATTTTTTCATGTTGTTGGATTTGGAAATTTGAAGTAACTTCCTAGTCTGGCTCCAAGTGATGAGATAGTCAGATTGCAGGTCACAAATCCTCTTACTCAAAACCTTGCTGGCAGGTCAAGCCGGCTGTTTCAACACCCCCCTGACTGAAGGTTGGCCTCCTCTGGGGGCAGGTTGTCAGGGAGGTTGTCAGGAGCCCGGGCGCCATACTGGACTAACTGTTGTTCTGTGGTGGGTAGAACAGTCTTGCATTGTTTCTGTCTTGCCTTGCAGGGTCTCAGGAAATCATGGTGGAGGATCTTGTCTTGTTTACGCTCTCCAAGTTCTTGCACAAGGTAAGTGTTATTTTTGTTTACCTTTAAGATGATTATTGGGCCTACTTTCTTGGGTTGTAGTTTACTTTTTTCTATGTTAATGACCCAAACTTCATTGCTGACCTCATATCCATTTTGGATGGGGACAAATGTCTTTTGTAGATGCTTGTTTCCTCTCTCTGTTTGATTATCATTGGCCTCTATGACCTGGGGATCTGAACAAGGGGGAACCTTGCTTACAATTTCCAGCTTGGGTCCTGATAACACTTGGATAATATTGGACTGTGTGCTATATGCCAACTTGGAAGGGCTTTTCCTGGTGGATCTGCTCTTACAAATTTGGCATACAAGTAGTGCAGTTGGTACCTGCTTATACCAGTCCTCAGGTCTCCTGGCGGTGAGCTGGGCCAAGGCTTGCACAAGACTGCCATTTAGCCGTTACACACATCCATTGGCCTGAGGGTGGTAAGGTGTTGTCAAGGTGTGCTTGACCCCATTCTTGGTGAGGTATACATTGGTATCTTTAGAGGTCAATTCTTTGCCTCTGTTAGTTATCAGGATTTCTGGCTTTCCAAACTTGCTGATGATTTCTTTTCCTATGAATTGCCACATATTGTTGTCAGTATGTGTCTTTACTGCTTGTGCCACTGGCCATCATGTGGAAAATTCTATTGCAGTGATGATGTAATTCTTCTCATTATTCTTTCCTGGCATGGGGCCTACACTGTCTAGGGCCCACACCTTGAAGGGTAGTTGCGTGCAAATAGGTAGTACTGACTTAGGTGGGATTTTGCTTCTTGCAAACTTCTCACATACTTTGCATTGTTCTAAGACTTCCTGAAAGTCTTGGTACAGGGTTGTCCACCACACTTTGTGTTTAAAGAATTTATAGAGGTTGCAACTTTTTGTGCGCCCTAGGTCTCTATGGTAACGTAGGATGGTGTCAACTTGCTGATATGTGGGGATATAAGAGATGGTGGTTCTGTCAGACATTTTTCAATGTAAGGTTCCATATACATCTGAAAATAAGTGCTCATTATCAATGACTGTTTCCTTTGTTATGTCTGTGGTGCCAGTGGGAAATCCTTTGTCCTTTGTCCAAAGTACCAAGAGGGGCCAGTCTGGGTTGAGCCCATTCTCCCCACTTGTGACTCAGACGTACAGGCTCAAGAGTGCCTCTGCCATGGTAAGCTCTGGACCAGGCTTGTATTGTATGAGCATATTGAATCTCTTCAAGAGTTCCATCCAGCGGGCTTGACGGCAGGATAGGCTTGCTTGGGCTTTAAAATATATAAGCAACTTGTAGTTGGTCACTGCCGTAAATTCTTCCTGTTGTTCTAGATAACAACACCATTTGACTAGACAGTATACAATGGCCAACAACTCTTTATCATGGATAGGGTATTGATACTTGCTGTCTGTCAGTTTTTGTGATTTGTAGACTACAAGAAGGAAGTCACCATCATTGTTTTTGATTTTTAGTACTCCCCCAATGGATGCGGTTAAGGCGTCAGTTTCCATCTGTTACTCCCCATTGTGTTTGGGGTATTGCAGGATAGGTGCTGTTGTGAGCTTCTCCTTGAGACGCCTAAAGCACAGGTCACGTTGAGGGGTCCATACAAACTTGGATTTGGCGCCAGTTATGGCAGATAAGGGTGAAGTCAAGACGTCACAGTAAGGTATGAAATGGCATACATAGGCCACCATTTCTAGGAACATGCCAAGTTCCAACTTGTCTTTGGGTTGTGGCATTTTGCAGATGGCCTGTATCTTTTGACTGTTGGGCTTGATGCCGTCTTTTGAGAGTATGTGCCCTAGGAAAGGCAGTTGCTTGCAAGAGAACTGGCATTTGGAGGGTTTGGCTAGCAGCTTGTGTTGTGCCAGGGTAGCAAAGACTGCCACCAGGTTCTTGCAGTGTTGCTCTACCAAGGGGCTATATACAATAATGTTGTCCAGGTATGTTGTGATCTGAGGCGCGGCACAGAGTCACAACGGGAAATCCTAACCTTAGGATTAGATCCGTACTAAGTCTTGGTTAGAATGGCAGGGAAGGCTACATGATTACCTTGTGGCCCTGAATAAATAATATCTACTAGACATGGCTAGAGAGGCGCCAAAGTATGTGGAGACACAAAGACAAAAATGTGAATAGAACTTAACTTTATTGGAAAATAGGAAATGTAATATATAGTGGTTTACAATACCACAAAACAATACCAGGACAGTAGGATCACTTGCCACAGGCATGAGTGGGGCAAGTGAGTTGCATAGGATCTGGAAACTGAACAATTGTATTTCCCAATGCAGAGCCAGCCTCATTTCAAAGGGCAAAATCAAAAGAAAGATATTTGTCCTTGAAATAACCCAACAAAGGCAAAATTGAAACATAGTGAATGGCGGCTTTCACAGCATTGCCCCCCTCTAGATTGGCCTTAGGGGGGTGATACTTGCGGAGGAACTTAGCATTTATGCAAGCAAAAGGTTGACCACTAGAGAGGAGCTTTACTATATACTCCAATCCTTGCTTAAAGGTCACTTATAAGGGCCCAATCCACAACAAGTCTAGCTTATGAGCTCTTCCCCCTACTCTGTGTTGATAATACAGAATGTGGTCTCTAATGGCAAACTCAGGCAGGGGGGATCTCCTGGCATTGTCAGGGAAGAGCTCCAGCAGCTTGGTCTTATAGGAGGACATGTAGGCAGTAGCCTGTATATCAATGATGTGGTCAACTAGATCTTTGATGTGCTCATCAGGGTTCATGGCCTTATCTGAGGAGAGTAGGGGGGCCCCAGGAGCAAAAGAGTAGTGGCTTCACAACCATACATCATAGTAAAAGGGGAGTACCCGGTGACACAATGCTTGCTAAGGCAATAGGCAAAGAAAGCAGCAGGTAAGTATAGATCCCAGTTGGCAGCGTCAGAGTAAGTAAGCTTTCTCATGATAGAAACCAGAGTTGAGTTGGCGCGCTCAATTGCCCCATTGGTGGAAGGATTATATGGGGCAGAGAAAAACTGGCGAGACCCCAAGGCTTCAACCACTGAGGTCACTAACTTGGCGTTGAAGTTAGTTCCATTGTCAGACAAAAACACCTGAGGGCAACAGTGGCAGAAGAATACATCTTGCAGCAGAAAGGTGGCAGTAGTCTTGGCAGTGATGTCTTTAGTAGGAAGAGCTTCTACCCACTTTCTAAAATGATCAACAGCAATTAGGATAAAGCAGCAACCAGAGCAGGAGCAAGGGAGAGGCCCTATAGCGTCAATACTGACAGTGTGAAAGGCGTGTTGAGGGGGGACTATCTTGAACTCATGAGCAGCAGCTTTAGGACATTGGAGCTGGCAATCATGGCAACTAGCAATAACATCTGGGATCAGCAAGAGAAGATTTTCCCAGAAGTAATTCTTCTGGAGTCAGGCATGAGTCTTGGCAACGCCTCTGTGTCCCGTCTCCTTATGGGCTTGCAGCACCAACAAAAGGCAAATACTAGGCCTTACATAGGGCAATTAGTGATCTTGTACCTTCTTAAAAAGTTGATTGTCACAAATGAGGGTGTCTTCAAATAGCTTATAAAGGGCGACTCAAACTTCCTCTGTCTTGCTCTCTCATGAAAAAGGGTATCCAATTAGTTCATACAACCGGTCAGCTTCAGCAGGGTGTAGGGTGTAGGGCGAGGATGGGCATTCTGGACAGTCTGTCAGAATTATGATGTTGAATCCCGGGGTGGTGCAGCACAGTGAAGTCATACCCTTGCAATTGGAGAGCCCATCTAGCTAGTTGCCTTTGGGTTCCTTGAGTTGCTGTAGTGATTTGAGTGAAGCATGGTCAGTAATCACAGTGAAATGGGTACCATATACGTAATGGCAGAACTTCTTGACGGCATGCAACACAGCAAGGCACTCCTTCTCTGTTACACTGTAGTTCTTATCATGCTTATTCAGGACACAAGAGATATAAGCTGCAGGGTGATCCACACCCTCATCATCCAGTCAAGCCAAGATAGCACCAATAGCCAGGTCACTAGCATCAGTATATAAGATGAATTCCTTATTTTAGTCAGGATATACTAAGATGGGAGCCTCTTTGAGTTTTTGTTTGAGGGTCTCAAAAGCTTGTTGTTGGTAGGCAGTCCATTTGAAAGGGACATTACACAGCAGCTGGACCAAGGGTTTGCTAGTGTCAGCAAAATCAGGGATAAACTGTCTATAGTATCCCATCATGCCCAGAAAGACTTGGACTTCTTGCAGGTTGGTGGGCGGAAGCATTTTTTCAATGGCTTTGACTTTCTTAGTCATGGGGCAGATTCCTGTCTGAGTCACCTCATGGCCCAATAATCCAAGGCATTCCTTGAAGAAGGCACACTTTGATGGCTTTAACCTAAGTCCAGCTTCACAAATCTTTATGAACACTTCCTTAAGATGGGCCAGGTGGTTGTTAAAGGTAGCACTGAAGACAGTTATATCATCTAAGTACACTAGAGCACACAAGAGCTTCAAATCACATAGAATGGAGTCCATGGCTTGTTGGAAAGTAGCTAGAGCATTGCAGAGTCCTTGCGGCATTTGAGTGGGCTCAAAAAATCCTTCAGAAGTGATGAGAACAGCCTTCTGTCTATCTTTGGGAGAGAAATTGACTTGCCAGTATCCAGAAGCCAGATCCATGGCAGAGAAGAACTTAGAGCCACCAAGGTGGCAGAGAGCATCATCAATGTGTGGTAGGGGATAGGAGTCCTTCTTGGTTAAGGAATTCAAGTGTCAGTAGTCCATCAAAATTCAATGACCTCCATTCTTATTCTTCAGTATGAGCAAGGGGGAGGCCCAAGGACTTTGGGAAGGTGCCAGCAGCCCAGCGTCCAACAGTTGTTTGAGCTCTTTAGACACTTGAGCGCCTTCCACGCAACTACGGCAATAAGGTTTAGCGGGGAAGGGGGGAGTGCCACCAGTATTGATCTGGTGAATGACGCCTTTGGCTAACCCATAATCCATGCTGTCCTTAGCAAAGATATCCAAAAACTGGTCCAGTAGGTCAAGCACCTCTTTCTGTTGAACCAGAGATAGTTGCGGAAAGTCTTGGGCGGTGAACAATGATAGGATTTGTGGCTCATCTTCAGGTAAGTTAAAGTCCTGAAACGTACCAAAGGGATGGAGAGATAGGACATCAGGAGCATTAAATAGCTTATCATAGCTGACAACCTGCCCTCTAGACACATGTATGAGGAGGGCAGTCAAGTTGGCAACTAGCAGTTGAACAGGGTCTTTATGAGAGACATCTAAGATTCCTGGACAGAGATAGGGTTTGTTGCGCCCTAGCAAGGGAGGAGAGTACAACTCTAGGAATGTACGCTCAGGAAGCTCATACAATATTTGGGAGTCTAGGATAGTTTGAGACCCAGGAGGAATAGTCACAGCAGAAGTGGCCAAGATAGGAATCCATTCTGACATGGGGCAAGCCATAGGAGGACACTTCATGTTGGAGGAATAGGTTTGGTACTTTAAAGTGAAAACACCAGTAGGATGTTCCAAGGCACATGTCTTGAGGCGCTTCCTGGGTACTTTAACTGGCTCTTCAAAGATCAGAGGGACTTCATATCCTAAGATAGAGAGGTAGCTGTCCTTTAAGTTGATGATCCCATTATATTCCCTAAGGAATTGAGTACCAACTAGCAGGCCATAGCTCTTGTTCTCCAGGACAACAGCAGGTGCAGCCAAGAGTAGCTTGCCAAATTGAATGGGCAGAGAAGAATAAGCTCCTATAGCGCAAGTCATGGAAAGCCCAGCTGTGCCATACAACTGGTGATAGTTAAGGTTGGGGGCAAGTTTGAGCTTCTTGACAAGCTTCAAGGAGACAACATTAAAAGGAGACCCCGTATCTAAGACAGCCTTAATTTTCACCTTTTGGATGGATATTTCATTACAAGTGGTGGTGCAACCAAAGGGAGGGAGAAAAGCCAGAACGTCTTGAGCTTCTGTTAGTTATTTGTCCCACTTTTCAATCATGCATATGAGGCCCAGGAACTCCTTATAGCCCGTCTGGAGAGGGAGCAAGACAGAGACGTTTTTGAACACAGCGTCAGCAACCTCAGCAGCTTCTTCAGAAGACTTGATAAGAATGGGGGATCTCTTGGCTTGGGTGAGGTAAGGGCAAGAGACAACCTCCTTGGCTTCAGGCAGAGGCTTGGCGGTTGTAGTAGTCTTCCCAGAATGTAGCTTATAAGGAACTGTAATAGTTTCAGGGACAGCCAAGACAAAGTACTCATAGGCATCAGGATCTTCTACATCAGAATTGTCCATGTCAGAGTCCTCAGATATGTTGTGGAATAGCAACAGAATGGGAGGAGCCTCATTGTCAGAAGGCTCAGAGTCAGCAATGGAGGGGGAAATGGAGGAGACTAGGAAGAATTGTCAACCAAGAGCGTCTCTGCCTCTAGGTTGACTGTTCTTTTCCCGCCTGCTCTTTGGGATCAGCTCCTTCAACTCAAGGATTGGTGCAGACCCGGGAATGGTGACCTATTTTTCCACAGTTATGGTAACCCTGCTATTGAGGAGGATTCTGCAAGTTCATGGTAAGGATAAGCGGCCCACATGAAGACAAACCAGAGGTAGAGGCAGCACAATTCTCCTGCATAACTGCCCCAGAATAGATAAGGTGCATATCCTGCAACAGTGTCTTTATGCTCTTCATGGAAGAAAGCATGGCTTTATGGGACTTGAAGCAAAGACACAGGAGCTGGTTAACCTTGAGGGCTTGAGCGCAAGCCATGTATGCTTCATGTGCAGTCAACTGGCAGCTTGTGATCAGTTGTTGTCCTTCCAGGTAGAATCTATCTGAAAATTCAGCTAGGGTCTCCTTTGGTTTGAAGGCAATGTGCATGAAGGCGTCCTTCTTCACTTCCAAAATGAGTTCACCCCCAAACTTGTCAATCAGAAGCTGCTTCATATCTTCCCAGGTTTTAATGGTGGGCAGCTCTGGCACAACTACCTCTTGGCAGGTTGGGTGTAGACAGGTCAGAATGTGTTTCTTCTTGACTTGATCCAAGGCTCTTCTCATGGCAGTTTCATAGATAGTTAGGAAAGCTGCAATGGTTGAGGTTATGGGGTCAAAAAACTTGCTTAAAGGTAGGCTTGAAATGTTCTTCTGGAGTTGGGCCACCATTGTTGCTATTGAGTACATTTATTTGTGGGGAGAATTCTGCTTCTGACTAAGTGGGGGGCTGCCTGGCCCACAGCTGGCAAACACTATCTTTGAGGGTAGTCAAGGTGTCAGCAGTGCGGGTGCCTGTATTATTAGCGGGGGCAGTCTGCTTCTCAGTAACATCCAGGCGCTGACCCTGTGCAGTTAATATCACAGAAAGCCCAGACAGTCAGGAAGTAAGAGATGGGCCTACCAAAAGGCAAGGGGTGAACCTGTCATTTACTGAATCAACCACTTCACTTAGTTCTTGTACGTCTTTAGCAAGCTTAGAGTGATCTTGCTTCTGGAGGTCCACTTCATTGGCTAGAGCTATCAACTCTCTAGCACAATAGATGCAGGGGGCTCCTGAAAAGCCAGGACAACAACCATCTTTTCCCACAACTTCAGGTGGACTAACTACAGACGCCATCACCTCACACAAAGTAGCAACTTCTTGTTGTAAGTCAGCAACCTGAGTCATCAGAGCAAGCACTTGAGGATCAGGCTGAGGGACTTTGGTAGGGCAATCCTGACTGCAGGTGGATGCTCTTAAATCTTGAATGGCATCCCAGAGCCTTTGTTCTCTATCTGCTAGCTCATCAAATGGAGGAGAAGGCAGGGCATCTACTTTGGAGGCAGACAGTTCATTTACTTGAGTCTGGAGCTTGGTAATGGTGGCAGCGGTAGCAGCCCTTTCTTGATCAAAGTCCTCACCAAGTTTGTGGAGGCCCTTTGTATCATGGACCGCTACTTGCTATAATTGGTCAAAGGAATAAGCACTGAACTTATTAAGTTGTTGCACAAGCTGTTAAAAGTCGGTGGGATAGGCGTTTAAAGTAGAGTCTACTTGGGCACGCCAGGGCTGTTTCAGTTGGTGGAACTCACGAAGGCGCTCTCTGACATACACAGGTATGGATTGGTGAATTTTTTTGATGGAAGTGACCAGACAAGACTGGGAGGTGACAGAGTTGCGCTGATTATTGGATACTAAGGAAAACAGGGAATGTATCCACTGCTGGTAGGCTGAAACTGATCCCAGTGATAGATGACAGCAGCTTGCAGCAATGAATTTTCCTGAACATGAAGCCCTAATACCATTTGTTGGTGGGCTAAGGCGGGTTGTACAAAGGAGGACAATAGATGTTCAGTGGAGCCAGCCGCTGGGAGGAGATCCTGGGGAAATTGTGGCACTACAATCAATTCATAGTATTCTGCCCAATTAAACTGAAGCTGGAGGCAAGGGATGGCCACATCACGGGCTATCCCAAGGGCTACTACCATAAATTGTTCTAAGTCAGGGGTACCTAAAGGGTAGGCCACTAGGCAGGGACCACTCCCAAGGTTCAGCACATTAGGGACAATAGGTGGGTCAGCAATGTCTTTTACAATAGGAGGACTGTTAATTTCAGGCAAAGTCAGCTCTTGTATATGTGGAGGCAAAGGTCCTGAAAATGTAGTTGCAAATGGGGTAACCAAGGGGCTTACAGCCCCTGTAGTGAGCACCATTTTTGTTGTGATCTGAGGCGCAGCAAAGAGTCACAACAGGAAATCCTAACCTTAGGATTGGATTTGTACTAAGTATTGATTAGAATGGCAGGTTAGGCTATGTAATTACCTTGTGGCCCTGAATGAATAATATCTACTAGACGTAGCTAGAGAGGCGCCAAAGTATGTGGAGACACAAAGACAGAAATGTGAATAGAATTTAACTTTATTGGAAAATAGGAAATGCAATATATAGTGGTTTAAAATACCACAAAACAATACCAGGACAGTAGGATCACTTGCCACAGGCATGAGTGGGGCAAGTGAGTTGCATCAGATCAGGAAACTGAACAATTGTATTTCCCAATGCAGAGCCAGCCTCATTTTGAAGGGCAAAAGCAAAAGAAAGAGATTCATCCTCAAAATAACCCAATGAAGGCAAAATCAAAACATGATGAATGGCAGCATTCAAGACAAGGTAGACTAAGGTGTTCTTGCCTATGTGAGGGGTAAACACCTTGTTCATGAAGGTCACAAAGGTTGAAGGGGCATTTGTAATACCAGAATTGAGTATCACACACTTGTATGAGCTGTACTTAGTAAAGAAGGCCATCTTAGGGATATCTTTCTCTTTGATACAGATCTGATTGTAGCCTGCATATAGGTCAATCTTGGAGAAGACTGTGGCACTGCTCAGGGCATTGAAGAGATTTTCAATAAGTGGTAGTGGGTAACAATTTTTGATGGTAACTTTGTTTAGGGCTCAGTAATCTGTGACTAGGTGCAGGGTGCCATCCTTCTTGGCCACAAAGAATACAGCGGCCCCACAAAGAGACTGTGAGGGGCAGATAAGTCCTTTCTCCAACGCCTCCTTGAGATAGGCGCGTAGGGCGTTGTCTTTGTTTGGGGTCATCCTGTAGATAGGACGTGCTTTGAAGACAGCCCCTTTGATTTAGATGGAGTGTTGGATGTGTTTCTCAGGGGGCAGCCCGGGTAAAGCCTCCTCAAAGATTGCTGGATGGCAGGCCACAATTTTGCAATCCTGAGGTGTGGAGGTATCCTGGTGATCCTTGAAGTGTATGATCTTGTACTGGCAGAAGTCCCAGTCAATTTCCTTCAGGTTTTCATTTTTGTCCAGGGTCTCTGTGATGCACACAAAGACATGGTTGCGGAGCAGTTGGTCCACTGAGTCAGGGTAGATCTAGTGGTTGACGCCTTCATGTTTGATGGTCTTACTGAGGTTGCCCAGTCTATGTGGGGGTTGTTATTTCTCAGCCAATCCAAACCCAGTACAATGTCAAATTTTGGAAAGCTAATGACAGGGCCTTGGATGGTGGAGTGAAGGTTCTCAAGAATGACAGAGAAGGGGGAGGCTTCCCTTATCACAGCAATGATATGTTCATCAGCTAAAACCACATTTTTAATCCGCAAAGGATTAGTGGCTAGTTTGAACTTGTCCAAAAAGCTGCTGTTGACTAGGGTTTGATCCACGCCTGAGTTCAGGGGTGCCAAGCCTGTTTAACTGCAAAGCAAAAAGGGTAAGACATCAGTTTATTGGGGTGTCTGGTGATGGTGTAAAGCACCAGGTCTTCTGAGGGCACTTGAATCATTGGACACTGGTCCATGTCCTCGGGTTGGTATTAATCATTGGGCAAGTCAGAGTTGTGCAGGGAGAGCTTGGCTTGCTTAATGCTCTCCCTGGGCTTTTCCCTTGTCTTGGTTGCCTTGTGGGGCAGTGATACAGAAATGGGTATAATTTGACTGGCCATTGTTCCCATTTTCATTTCCACTTGAACCTGCGGTTTTATGGTTTGTGCTGCTGCCGTTGTTCCCAGGGGGTGGTTGATTGGAGTGCCCAGCTGGGTGAGAGTCTTTGGGTCTTTCTTGTTTTCTGGTTTGCGCTTTTTGGAGAGCATTGGATGTTTGTTCTGCTTTCTCTACTTTGCAATACAGACTCTGTAGGTTGGTCACTTAATCCAGGTTAACGTGTCTCATTACATGCAACTTGAGTGCGTTGTAGTACATGAGGTGTGTGGCTGGGGTGTCAAAAGCCATGTCAGAGTTTGCACGTAGTCGGAGTTACTTGTAGGCGCGGGTGAGTTCCTTCATGGTGCCTGTCTGAGTTAAGTTGTTTACTTGACGTATGATCATGAGTGCAGTGTCCTTAAGCACAAATATTGCCAAGAAGTCTTGTTTGAAGGTATCCCAGTCCTTTTTGGTGTGTTCTTCATGCCACTTGTTGCACCAGGTGCCAGTGTCATGAGTCAATTGAATGGCAATTTCTGCAATCTAGAATTGTTGTGGGCATTCCATTTGGGCCAGTTTGCTTTGGGTGGACTGGACCCATGCAGCAGTGTTGTTGTTGTTGGCCCCGGCAAAGGATTCCAGGGCAGCACTTCAAAGTCTTTGGGCTACATAGGCTGGCATGGTATTTTTGTCAGTTGCACAAGGCATGGTGGAGGAAACCTGGAAGAACCCTTGGGTGGAAAGGGCATTGAACACAGGGAGTGGTATCACCATGTTCTGGTAAAGGACAAACCTATCAGGTATCTCAGCACCAGGTGTGTATGGCGTCCAGTCTACCAGGAGGCCAGACATGATTCTATTGAGGATTTGTTGGCCGCAGCAAGTATAGGAAACAGGTGAAATTTTGCAAGATAAGGTAGGATGGGAAACCTACCTGTTCTACCAATGTTGTAACTGTGCTGTTTTAGCAGAGTTACAAGGGGAAAATATTTAGAAACTAGATAATATTCTTTATTGAGAGATAATGATTATATAGTCATTGTGAATTGTGGATAACACAAACATGATAGTGTTGATCACATGGTGGGATGGTGAAGGGGGTGGCTTGATCCTGGTAATGATTCATGCGCCAAAACAAGGTATCTACCATAAGGGATCAGCTTCTGTTATGTTGTTGGATTTGGAAATTCAAGTTAACTTCCTAGTCTGGCTCCAAGTGATGATATAGTTGGATTGTGGGTCACAAACCCGTTTATTCAAACCCTTGCTGGCAGATCAAGCCTGCTGTTTCAGCAACTATATTGAATTAATATATTATATTTAATTTAAAATCTTTCCTTGGACAGGGTAACCACCTAGTTAATACAGTAGTTCTCAAACCTGTTGAGATAAATGTAAAATCTCAGTCTAAAAATGTATACAACTCAGTCTAAAAACAAAATCAGATGGATCCAAATATATTGTAATTTAATATAAATTCCTTAATTTTTGATTTTTTTAGACTGAGTTGCATACAATTTTAGACTGATATTTTACATTTATCTCAACAGGTTTGAAAACTACTTTGTATAATAGGTGGTTGCCCCATTCAAGGATAAATATAAAGTTGAATTTAATAAATCAATTAAATTATTTTATTGTACAGTAGTTTTAGAAGCTATGGCAATAACCAAAAGTACTTCAGATTTAAACAAAACAATTTCAGTTTTGAACAAAATCCAAGTTGCGCAAGATTCAGGATTCAATTAATTCAAATATTTTTGGTTAATAAATGAACTGTCAAACAAAAAACAAAATTTTACTAGCCCATTATACAAAATTATATCAAATATCAAGCGGTGTAGTTCAAACCATAAACAAAATAAACTGACATAACAAGTTAAACAGATGGATGCTATTCTGGAGTATATTATAATCCAATCAGGATTCATATGAGGCACCAACAGAAGGACTAAAAAGAAACAAAATTGGAGCAATATAGAAGCAAGATTCCACAAGCACAAAGCAAAATGAACTCACACAAGATGTGTAGTATGAGCAGCCTAAAATAGAAAAATAACAGTTTAACAACCAATCAACAGCTATTCAATTTAAGAACAGAGACATTTTATTCATTTTCATGGCTCCAGATTTGTATGAAATGGTTTCAAGAACCTTCCAAATATGGACTCAAGATTAAAATTAAAATTAAAATAAATTGTTAAATTTTAAAATTTCTACTTTTAGTGATTTTATCCTAGATTTTTTTTCAATATGGATTTCAACAGCAACATCTTCAACGGCGCCAGCAGCCAAGCCAGCTTTAATGGAGACAAGGTTCAGGGCATGGAGGCACCTGCTTATACCTAAGCCTTTGAGGCAGATAACAAGGAAGCTGACCTGTACCTGACCACCAACCCCTATGGCTTTGACTTGTTCAGTATTCACGCAGTGTCTAGCTCTGTCCCTGCTCCCGTACCCACCCCCGCACAAGCTGCCTGCCAACCAACCAATCAGGATGGCAGCCTTGATTTGGAACATCTTTTTGCCGCTAGCCAACCTTCCCTCCTACAGCCAATCAGGATTTAGCTCCCATAGCCCAGCGCCCCAAGCAACAAATCATAACCACCCAAATTCTTCAGGATATTGTGGCACTGAATCTACAGGGTCTGTCCTGGGAATAGATTGCCACCCAGTTGCAATTTACCCAAGCCACAATAATGCGAGAATTCAATAACTTAATGGATAAGGGGAATCTGATTGGGACAGCCAAGAAGCCCAAGAAGGCCCCTGAGTCACAAATATCTAATCATACCCAATTATGCTTGACCTCCTCCAGCAGGATCCCAAGCTTCCCTTGACCCAGGTCCAGAAGCAACTTGCACACCATGGCATTTGGGTGTCTGAGTGCATGGTGCAGCTCTGGATGAACAGAAAGGTGGCTTTCATATGGGTTCTTACAAATTTTGCTGGCAACTAATGAGATGATGCTGAGGATTCCCTGTATGATATTGACATTGAGTCAACCCTGGTCTGATGCCTGGCAAGTTTTTCAGATGACATCATTTTCATCTCTTACTATAAGCTATCCATAGCTTTTGATAATTTCAGCGCCCAAGGAAGAGACACCACCCAAAAAGGGAGGAAGAAGGTCAATAAGGGGACGTTTATGTATGCATTTCTGGCTTTTTCAGCCAAGGGTTTTGTCTACTATTAGATAAACCCAGATTTCACCAATGGCTACAAGTACAGCCATATCCTTGGTGGGTTATTTGACTCCTGGGATGGCTCAAATTCAAAGCATCAGGGTTTCTTGAGCCACAAGATGGAGGGTAGCTCCACCGCCCTTGAGGCCATTCAGGGACGTGAGCACCAGGCCTCAGTATACCCCACCGGCCACGCAGACATTCATCTGGCTGATGTTGTCTTCTTTAACATTAAATCCACACTATGGGAGCACCGCCCTCAGGCTTTCAATAACTTCTATCTTGGGGTCCTTGATCACAATTCTCTCTTTGGTCACCAAATGGTTGCTGACTTGTTTACACAAATGGCTTTCCATGTGAATATGGGCAACCAATCATGCAAGGATAAGCACCTCCCACCCTGTGCCACAGCCACCTATCAACCCATCCAGCCAATGGCAGACAAGGAATATAACAAGCATTATATGGTGGCCATCACACACAATCCTCCTACCCCTACCCTGCCACCACTACCCCCACCTTCCAGCCCCACCCATCCAATCCCAGACCCCCAGGCCAGTACCGCCTCTACATCTTCCTTCCTGCGCTATTCTGCCTACTAGGCATCACTCTTCCCTGCCCCAATAAACCCCCTGTTACCAATTTTTTTCTATTTATATTATCTTTTTTAATTTCAATTGTTCATTTTCTCTTTGTTTATAGTTGTTTTTATTCTTTATATTCAGTTTATTTCTTTAAAATCATATATTTACTATGCTGTGTATCTAGATCCAGAAAGCAGTTATTTTTAGTACCCAAACAAAGCCCCTTGTGAAAATATTAACAAAATTTGGTGATTAGCTAAATTTGAATTAGAAAATTATAGGTTAACTGTTTTTAGATAAAGTTGTTACTGATCCAAATTCAAAACCTTAATGATAAACTTTAAGCCAATCAGGAGCCAAGTGATAAAGTGATTGTTTTGACATAAAGGCTCATTAAATAATTCTTTGATGCATGTGCACTTATTAATATGATTGGCTGGATGTTTTGCCATTGTGCGCCATTGCCGCTGTGGCAAGTTATTGGTGGACTAGTGCCCAATCAGCTGCTGGGTTAGCACTAGTCCACCAATAACTTGCCACAGCGGCAATGGCGCACAATGGCAAAACATCCAGCCAATCATATTAATAAGTGCACATGCATCAAAGAATTATTTAATGAGCCTTTATGTCAAAACAATCACTTTATCACTTGGCTCCTGATTGGCTTAAAGTTTATCATTAAGGTTTTGAATTTGGATCAGTAACAACTTTATCTAAAAACAGTTAACCTATAGTTTTCTAATTCAAATTTAGCTGATCACCAAATTTTGTTAATATTTTCACAAGGGGCTGTGTTTGGGTACTAAAAATAATATGGCAATTAAGGAAAAAATGCCAAAAGAAAACAAAAACACATATTGAGATGAATGTAAAACATATACACAATGGGTAAAAAGATGGGATAGTGTAGCAAATGGGAAAACAAACAGGAATAAACAAAGAGGCAAAAGTATCAGAACAATACAGATTTTATTGGGAAAAAAGCTATAAAAACATATGGAAAGGTTAGTAAAAAATCATATGAGAGAATTGGAGAAGTTTTTGAAGGATCTTGACTCTGCAATTGCAAAAATTAAAGACATTGACTGCAAGGTCAAGGCAAAATTCAAGGCTGATGTTCTTACAGGGGACAAAACTGAAAAGGTGTCCACCAAGTCACTCATGGCCAAGATGCCAGACACCCCCAAAATAACAATTGAGTGCCTTCTTAACGTTCAAAGAACTGTAGTTGAGGGCCTCCAGTTCAAGTCATTTGCCCTCTCTGCGCCGTCTGTCTGGGTTGACAATCCTGAGATGTATGCACATCTCAAGCCAGCCAAGCTTGCAAGAACTGAGGATACAGAATTGCCTGCCCAACTGCTTGCGCCAAGAATGGCCAAGCTGGCCAAAGCTGCGGACAAAGAGGAACCACACAAAGGTACCTAATAATCAAAATTAATAAAAATTTCAAAATACTTTCCTTTTTTAGAAAACATTGAAGGTGAGCTCCTCCAGGTCCTGGTTCCTTTTTTCCTGACCACCTTCTATTCAAATTATGCTACTCATGTGGCCAAACAGCTCTATCTGTCCCCCCTGTCTTGTGGGAGCTCAAGAATAGGATTCACGGTACCTTCCCAATGTCCAGGGAAGCATTGACTGGACTTTCACATATTGAGGGGGCATCTGAGTGGGCAGTTACTGCCTACAAGGATGCCCAACTGGTCCGCCTGGATCTGGTGGTCCTCAGTGGAGTTTACTGTGTAGACTCTATTGATCTTGTTTGGGACGTCCTGGAGATGCTCCCATTCAAGAATGTACTAGAGATGGTCCAGGTCCATACGGCTGCTTGCTTCTGCTTCCCAGTAGAGCATACTATCTCTTACCTCCTAGACAACTTTGGGCGCGCGGTGGCAAAACTGGCTGTTGCAGACGCAACAGCCTAAAGAAGACAAAATCTTCCTGGCAGACTTTGGGCTGGCCTGAAGTGCTGAAAAGACAGGGGTCCCTCTGGCAATGGAGCTCATGTTTGCCAAGACAAAGCACAAGAAGATTAGTACTGTGTATAATAAGCTCTGTGAGTTTACAGAAGCCTTTTCTGGGCAAAGGCTTCACCTTGTTGTTTATCTGGGGTTCCTCTTTTACTTTGGGATGGCCACGTCTGTAGAAGACCTGGACGGGGTCCTCCTTGGGATTGACAAGGCCAGGCTCTCCCTGGGTGGGAAGAATGTCCCCCCGGATACAACTCAGTGGACCACGTTATCCAGGATGCCTTGGTCCTGGCTGGAATTTACGGGTTTCAGCCCCACCAGAGAAGCTGCTGCTTCACAATCACCTGACTGTACTCCCTTTCACTAGCAGGCGGGAGTATTTTAACCAGGGTGTATCCACCGTCCATGGTGTGGCAGTGGAGGTTATGCACCATACTCATTGCAGGCTGGGTACATATTGCCAAACCCATTATATATGCTCTTAATTTTTTCTATATATCAATAAACATCTTATATACTCTAGATTACTTTTATTATAAATAATATTTTTAAAGTCTTATTTTAGCAAGCAAGATTTGCAAAATATATTCCAGATAAGGTATTAATAAAAGCATAATAATATATGTTAATAAAATCTACTTCTAATTTGTATACTTTGCATTTAACTTTTTTAATTTTTTTTATATTTATTTGACAAAAGTGATATAAATATATTTTCATAATCCAGTATCAAGCGTTTGGGATACCCTTAGATGCCATAATAAAAATGATTATAAATAAATAAATAAAAAAATAGATTACAACCTTCATTGATGGTCCTGCTGAATGTGATTGTGGGCTTGGAAACATATAAATATAAAATGATAACTAATAAATCTTGAATAGTAAATTAGAGAATATAAAAAAGTCAGACAAGCTAAGCCTTTAATTGATTGGCTGTTTGGAAAGGCACATAGGGATGAACAAATCAGAGTGGCCATAGAATTTGGCCACAGTCTCAGCTAGGAGGGTGTGGATCCCAGACTGCAGCAAATTAAACAGGTCCCTGGTCCCAGTTGGGGTTCCTTTCTTGAAAACTTGCTTGAGCCACCCAAAGACTTCCTTGATGGGATTTATGAAGGGCAAATAGGCAGAAAGGAAGAGAAGGCTCAAATTTGCCGTGGCCAATTGCTGGGGGCCCACTGTGATGCTGGTGTCAATCATTGGGAATTCCTTGAGAATATCAGCCACCTTATGGAGACCAACATTGTCCAGCTTAATTACGTTGGTGAATCTGGGCTTGTGCGCCTCAGGTGCTCCTGGACAAATAGGAGAAATGATAGGAAGGTCCGGCTATTGTGAGATACCAAAATCATTTGGTACAGCTTGACCCCCTTTGGACCAAGGAGAGACACAATAAAATAGGCTGTGCACAGACTACAGAACGCTGAGCCATCCTGTCATTGGAGCCTTTTGGGACATACCCATACCCATTGCACATTGACAAGGAAAATGCTGATTTGTTAATGTAGTAGAATTTGACCATCCCCTTAGCTTTGAGGGCAGTGTACACCTCAAAGTATTTTTTCCAAGTCTCAATGTTGGTTGGCTGTTTCTGTTATAGGGAGATACCCCAAGTTTTTTCCAGGAAAAGCCCATTCCCTTCACCAGATGGTAGTAAAAGAAAATTGAGGCCTCAATTCCAAAAGTAGTTTTAACCATCAACTGTATATTTGCCAGTTCAAGATGGCAATCTTGGGTTATCTACTGGCAGATTGCCCATTTGTGCTCCTTGGTGAGCATGGTGGACACACGCAGGGATTTCTCTGCGGCAAGGACTCAGTCAGTATCAATTAACTTGTTGAAGGTCTTGCTGGTGTACTTGGGATCCACTCTAACAAGGGCTGCAGCTGCCTTGTAATCACCAGATTCCTGCATGAGCCGGAGAAGGATGATGCGCTTAATTTCAGGAATGCACTTGTGAGTGGGCTTTTTAGCGGTGGGGATTGGCTCATTGGCGTTGGGAACAACACAGGGCATGGGCACCTTGGTGTAAAATGCAGCAACTTTCTTTAGCACTAACTGCCCCTCATTGGTTTGATAGAACTCGGGCTCCTCATCATCCTCCTGATTGCCATCACTGACGTAGGGCTTGTAGCTAGTATCAAGTACATGCTTAACTTTCTCCAGCATGGCTGACAGGACCAACTATTGGCGGTACACAGTGTCAAACACATACAAAGTAAGTTCTACCTCCTTGTTTCTAACCATTTTGGTAGTGGTAACCTTGGTGGGCTTCTGGGTCAGCTTAGGGACCCAAAGGTTGATGCTCTGCAACCTAGCAGCTTGTGCTCCTTGAACCAGCTGTGTCAGTGCAGCGTCACTATTGAACTCTCCTCTGTCTCCTTCCTGAGTAGGCAATTGGGTTGCACTAACTCTGTTCTTTGACCTGTGGGGGCAACCATAACCGTGGCACACAATGGGTGTATTAGTACTCTGTTGTTGTGTTCCTTGCATTTTAAAAATTTAATAAAATATTAAATAAATTTCAATTAAGTTACTCCCTAATTTTAATTTTTGCTTTTTATCTGAATATGGATATTTGGTTAATATTTTCCCCACCCAATATCCCAATTATAGATTTTTATTTCTTAATTAGTTGTTTTTGGTTTTACTACACCCATTTTAGAATACCCAAAAAATTCCACCCATTTCCCCAGATTTTACGCCAAATTAAGCACCCAACACAATATTTTTAAAATTTATGTTTCAGATCTTGTCTTATTTTAGATACCTTGGTATAATTCTTGATTACAATCCATTGCACAAACTGATTGAGTGATTTTTTTTACATAGTGAGTTGCTATTGTGTTTTGTTTTTTGATTGAGTTTTTCCTCACCTTGCTTGGATGTATTTTGTCACCGATTCATATAGTAAACATATGTACACTGAAAGTCTACTCAACCCATTTCATTTGTGAATTAATGGATTTTGGATTGTATTTTGAATAGTTTCACTTTGCGCGTGAGCACTTCTTTGCTGTGTTGACTCATTTCACCCATTACCGCCAATAAACCCTGTTAACATGTGTATATTTTAACTGTGTGACAGATCCAGGTCTAACCAGTCAAACTTACCATTATCTTGCCCTTGACTCTTGTTACCGGTACCTTCCTGTGACAAAGTTTTGAGGAGCTTTGCCTCCAGGGAGGCAAATTTGTGAGATAACACTTTATTGCCATCTCTCCAACAAGTCATAATTTTGATACTCTTTTCCTCTCTATTTCTTAGCACCTCAACTTCACAGTTGGCTCTGTTCTTTAATTGTTGTAAAATTTCATTAAACCCTAACAGCAAGTTCCAGGAATACCATGCCTAAATTCTATTCCCTTTTGCAGGGGTTACCTCTTTGGCAAAATAATTGGTATATAGTTCTTCAAAAGCCGCTTTCACTTCTACCAAAGATTCCTCAGGTGCAATCTTAGAGTCCTCCAGACTTGCCCAAGCCTCCTCAAGCAAGCTGGTAGGAACTTCCTTTCTTGCAGCAGCGGCCTCAACACAAAGCACCCCAAATTTTTCTCTTTCAAATAGTAAAGAAGACATGATAATTAAAAAGTAGTTGAGGGGAAAGCGTCAAAATTGACAATATATCTTTATTTAAAATTAGCTGTTTTGCTTATATACCATTTGGGGCATATTTGGCTAAAAACCTCTCTGGTTCCTGAATCAACCTATGATTCATATCACGTGGTCTATGACATTTGAGTCATCTAACCCTAGATCTTTACCTAAAAGATCACTGATATTTTTCAACTTATGAGAACCAATCTACAATAGGAAGAAGTCACCTGACTCCATTCATCCCAATGTACTAACTCAGCATGGAGCTTCCCCAGCTCCCAGCGCCAAAACCCTGTGGAATATACACATCCCAAAACTCATCTATCAATGTTCCAACTGGGAACCAGCTGATCAAAACTAAATTCCTAGACACAATTGCCTTTGCTTAGTTATTGTTGCATTTAATGGTTTTTTGCGTTAAAAACCCGTTAAAACGCTTCAAAACTTGAACAAGGCACCGCCACAGCACTTTTAACCAAAATTTGGGGATTTACTTATGGTTAACCTTAACCAAACTTCTTGACACAGTCAAGGCAATTAAACAATATAATTAAATCCTCATTAATTATATTCTCATGTATTTATTAATTAATCTTCCTGGTTAAATAAATTGTTTTTGAGATGCCTAGTCCCCAAGATTGCTTTGGCCAATCTTGCCTCAATTTTACTAGCTAGCCTCACCTGGTTAACTACTCATATTTTATTCTTTTATTAAATATAGATAATAAGTTCTAAGGAATCTTTTATCTGAAGAATTCCATTCAAACCTATCTACATAAAACAAACAGCAAAAACAGAGCAACTTTATACCTCAGAGTATTTATTTGGCTAAATACTTAACAGTGACTGTTGTACAGTCACAACCTGATAGTTTGATTTTGCTTAAATCTGAAATCATTTTGTTTAAATCTGAGGTATTTTTGGTTATTGCCATAGCTTTTAAAACTACTGTATTTTTAGGCTTAGATTACTTATCATGTGTTTAATCAAAATTTTATTTAATTGTTTCATAAAAGGTAGTTTCAATTAAATTAACTTTAATTTTAAATAAAATTGCTTTTACCAAGTAAAAAATAGAGTATAAATCTAAATAAGTGGGGAATTACCAAGCGTTTTAGTAAAATAAACAATGAATTGGAAATTAATGGTTGGTTTTCTAAATTCTTTCTAAATATAGAGCTGATCTGTAGCTTTAAAAAAGATATTGACAAATAAGTTTGGTTCAGTATTCACAGGGATATGGGTCGTTATTTGTTAGATTAAGCCAAGGCACCAGCTTAAGCATTTTAAAGTCCTTTAACTTCTTTGGTATCATTTAAGTCATAAACTTATGTTTTCTTGAACATTGCTATAATTCTCAGTTTCCCAAAAAAATTTAAAAGTGTAAAATATACAAATAATAAAAATAAATCTTATTTTTATTAACTTTATTTTTTGCAAAAACCCTTTTTCTATTTTAATAAGCCAAGAATCAAATATATGAGTTTCATGGGAGAATAATAGCAGCCCCAAAGCTATAATTGCTATTATCTTATCTTTGGCTCATATAATTAATTTCTTAGTTATTTTTATAAAATAGTTGCTTTATTTAAAAGACTGTTTATCCTATGTGAAATATAAGTTTTTGTAATGCATCCAACTTCATGAACATCTCCTACTAATCCTTTAGTAGTATCAGCTCTCTTTGTTTCTCTATCATCTGTGCAGAACTTTTCACAATAATTTATTTTGGAGTACTCCTTAACATCCTCAAATGTCAAAGATGAAACATACAGCTCATCATCTTTCATTAAAATGAAAGATTAACATACAATGCTTTGACTGCAAGCCAGCTTTTTTAGGCCTAGATTTTCTAGCATAGATGTAAAAAAAGGTTTTTGGGGGAAACATCTGAATTATTTACAAGTGACTCATATAAACCCTTTCTTTCTTCCTCTCTCTCAAAAACAATTTTGAGATCATTTATATTTTTTATATACATTTCATTTTTCTTTTGTTTAAATATTTTAGATAATACACCAAAATGACCATCAACAATACTTTTGCCATGACACTCAACAAATCTATTAACTTAATTGTTCCTTTTATAATTCTAGGTACCTCTTTAAAAAGATAATATAAGAATTCATAAGATCTGAAATAATTATCATTATCAGCCCAAACTTTTAATATTTTTAATATTCTTAAATTTATCTTTTTTAAGCAAACTTATCAAACACTGAACTGAAAACAAAGAGTCATGAGATAAAATTTCAGATAAAAAGTCATGATACTCATATGTATTAATCTCATTTTCTTTAAAAGAAATTGCAAATTCTAATAGAGAAATAGATATTTTCTCATAAAAACAATTATTTATCTCTATAGGACCCCTGTCTATTTTAAAGTTTTCTTTATTCTATTACTATAACACATGGATTATCATTAAGATTATTTATATAACTAATATATTCTTTTTTGATGATTATAAAACTTTTCATGTAGGTCAATTGATTCCAAATTTTATTTAATATATTTAGACAATGGTAACTTCTTTATACTCTGTCAAGATTTTGTGTTCTTGAAAAAGAAGAGATGTTGTTTTTATTAGGTATATTATACATGTTGGGATTGGGATATCTGTATGAAGACAGATGTGATTTCAATTGGTGTGAGTGTTTGCTGCAACAGGCTGGGTTCTGTTGCTGCTTGAACCAAATAAAAGGAGAGTCATGTGGTCTTTGGGATGCAATACCATCTGTGGTGGTTTGGCAGGATTCTGAAGTAACAATAATACACTCTTATTGTACTTGACACTACTACTATTTGGCCTAGTAGTAATGTTGATGTTTCTTATTTTTTTTCTGCCTTCCAAGTGATCTTGGAAGGACTTTTTATAGTGTGAAGCTAGCTCTCAGGGCCCAGAATGGGCCAGACAAAACCCTATGTTGCATAGAGTCAACGCCTGTGATGGAGCAATCACACAACCAAACAATTGTGTCGTCAATCACACAGATTAACCCAAAGAAAACTTTAATTCAGAGTGGAGAATTGAACCCTGGTCAATGCCAAGCCTGGGGACAATTGAAAAGTGTCCCAAACCCAAGTGGAAAAGATTTTAATTGGCCCACACCCTCTGAAACCCAGAATTGGGGACTTGGGTTGCCAAATGGCCCAAAATTCACCTTCCAGCAGCCCCAGGGCAAAAACAATGAAAGGATCCATCTAACTGACAAATCAGGAGTCACCAATGGAACCCAGCTTGAGAAATATCCATTGACAACCAATAAAAAGTTGCCAGTGAGCCCAATTTCAGTTTTCAAGCAGGATATAGCTTAGAACACTGACATCCCCTTTCTTTGTTGACATCTTAAAATTAAACATCTTTATGCTCAGGATTCCTTATTTCCTTGCAAGATCTGTCTACTTTTGCACCAATATAACTATCCTATTTGCATTTATTTGCAACTCCACTACACTTTACAACATCACATATTTTCTCCTCCTGGCCACCAAGAGTGATCTTTTTCCCTCCATGCTGGAGATCCCTCCTACTCCTCCCTTACCAACTGTGCCTCCTGCCAAGGACTTTAGTAAGTTGGGTTTTTTCTATTTCACAATTTTGGGGCTAGCCACCCAGGCCATGCCCCATACTGGGAATTGGCAATCCCTAGCTACTACAGTCAACTATCTGGCCAGGATTGCGCCTATTGTGTACTTGGCCTTCCAGGCCTGGCCTGCCTCCCCTGCAGGAGTCCAGCTGGATTCTGTTATAGGCCATGACAGTATGTCAACCATATCAAAACTAGTAACCCTGGGCCCCAATTCTTCTTTGATTATAGGGGCATCTTGTATGCTTTTATTTTTGACCTCAGCTTACTACATAAGACAGTATATGACCAAGAAACCATAAAAGAACAAAAGCCAAGAAGAAATTGTCACCAAGCCATCCCAAGTCCAGACTGTGACCATCTCCACCTCAAACCAGAATAAAACTGCTCCCACAACTTTCCTGATCTGTCAAAAATGGGCTTGGCTGGCTTCAGAAAAGGAATGATCATGATAAACGCCTTGTTCCGCGCCCACCCCAAGAGCTTCAGAGACAACACCCAGAAGGTTATGAGGGTGGCTGCCCAACTGCAGGATGATGTCAGAGAAGCCTTCTTGACCAGCCTTAAGAAAGACACAGACCTCATACTCTCCTAAAATCAATTCCTGGAGAGAATGAATTTAGCAACCACCCCTGCTGGGGCCAAGATCCAAGCCTACATAGGGCTCATCCGCCTGACCTAAGGAAGAGATGACCTGGAAACCTACATACAACAATTCCTACGCCTGGCAGAGGCAGCCAAGATTCCTGAAAACATATCAGGCCTGCATTTCAGAAGCGGTTTGAACTCACACCATGCCAGCCTAATGAGATGCCACCAATGCAACCTCCCCCAAAGACAAGCTCCTGGCTATTGCCAGAGGCATGGACTTCAGCCAACCATAAGGATACCACACTGGCCAACCCCGGAATAACTAAACCCCTGGTGCAAGTAGGCGCTGTTTGAACATGACCCCTGAAGAGTACCAACACCATTTCAGAAGTGGGCTATGCTTCTATTGCCACCAGAGTGGCCACTTATCCAAGGACTGCACTAGCTGCTCCAATAGAACTCAAGGAGCCACCATTTCAGCAATAAACAATGCTTCCCAGTCTAATCCTATCATTAAAACTACTTTATGTTACCATGATCATGAGGTAAACACTGTAGCCCTCCTAGACAGTGGGGCAATCCTCAACTACATGGAACATAGCCTAGCTGAGAAACTGGGTGTACCAATCCAAGGAAACTCCTGGATGATAACCTTGGGCAAAAAGATAACAGACCTTTCTCACAAAAGCAAATAGTTTGTCTCCCTGAAGTTAAATGAGAGACTCTTGCCCATCAGATTCCACGTCATGGAGAAGCTTCCCAAACCTGTAGTGATAGGCTTTGAATGGTGGGTTGACCACCAATTGAACTTGGACTATAAGAACTATCAAGTGACTGTCACTCATGAGAGCCAAACCTTAGAGGTCCCCTGCCTGAACCCCCAGCAGACCCCTGAGTTAAACAACATCACCACGGGATCCTGCAAAGCTGAGATCCTGAAATTTTTGAAGCCTTGGGAGTCTGTCTTCTCAGAAAAAGAAGCCACTGCCTTAACTAAACACAGTCAGTTTGACCACATCATTGACCTCCTCTCTGGAACCAAAACTAAGCATGGGCCTGTCTATAGTTATAACATGAAGGAACAAGCCGCCTTAAGAGAGTGCTTGGACAAGATGTTGAAGAAGGGATATATACACATCTCCAAATCTCCTTGTTTGTCCCCTTTACTGTTTGTTAAAAAGAAGGGCAGCAACCTAGGTCCTTGTGTCAATTACCAGGACCTAAACAGTATCACTGTGAAAAACAGATACCCTGTACCCAATGCTGAAGACCTCTCATACCAGCTTTCAGGAGCCAACATATTCTAAGGTTGATTTGAGGGATACCTTTAACCAGATTTGGATCAGGCCTGGCAACAAAAGGAAGACTGCCTTACAGCTAGACAAGGTCTCTTTGAATACTTGGTTATGCTGTTTGGGTTGTGCAACGCGCCCAGCACCTTTCAAACTATGTTGGACGTGGTCTTGGGAGAACTCAAGGATCAGTGTTGTGTAGCATACTTAGATGACATCCTCATTTACAGTTGCACCCCTGAGGAACATGTTGAACACCTTCAAGCTGTCCTACAACGCTTCAAGGAACACAGACTCTTTGTTAAACTCCAGAAATGTGAGTTCTTCCAAGAGGAAGTAAAGTTCCTGGGGTACAATTGTACTGAAAGGAGGTTTTGAAATGACACCTTATAAAATAGAGGCTGTGACCTCATGGCCTGAACCTAAGAACTGCAAGGATGTCAGAAGTTTCCTGGGCCTAGCAAACTTATGCTGGGAATTTGTCTAAAATTTTTCTTCAATCTGCTTGTCCTTGACACTCCTTACCTCTGAAAAACACCCCTTTGTGTGGGATGACGCCACCAGATCTGCATTTGAGTTGCTAAAGAACGCCTTTGTTTCTGCCCCTGTCTTGGCAATGCCAGTTTACAATAAGCCCTTCATTGTGGAAAAAGACGCCTCAGACTTTGCATTGGGGGGTGTTGCTTCAGGAGGGGCATGATAGTAAGCTGCACCCTGTAGCTTACTACTTGAGGAAGTTCACTCCACCTGATTTGAACTACCCCATCTACAATAAAGAGATTCTTGCCATCATCCAGTCCTTGAAACATTGGAGAAGATACTTGTGTGACACCAACCATCCAGTGAGAATCATGACCAATCACAAGAACCTGAAATACTTCTTCAAACTGTGACAACTGAATCAGCAACAAGCTAGATAGCCCTATTCCTAGAAGATTGCGGCTTATCAATCAGCTAAAAGCCTGGCAAGATCAACATTGTACCTGATGCCCTAAGCCAAAGAGCCAACCTTTTTCCTAGCGCCAAAGAGATTGAAGAATTAAACACTAAATCCTTGCTTTCCCCAAACATGATTGAGCCAATGCTCCTATTCCTGGAACTAGCCAGTAGAAGAGAAGAAATCCAACTAGCTCAGACTGTAGACCAGTACTTCATCTCCATCATGGAAGACTTAAAGGAAGATATCAACAGTCAATACTACCAAACTGGTTACTTCCTACATGGAAACACCCTGCATCTACACAGACACACCTACGTACCAGAGGGTCCACTGCACTTAGAGATACTGAAGGAATACCACAACTCTCCCATGTCAGGACACCTTGGGCGTACAAAGACACTCAACAGAGTCCAGAGAACCTAAATGTGGCTCAGGATGAAGCCTGAAATTGAAGGATACCTCAGTGGTTGTGAGACATGTGGACATACCAAGCCTAAGCAAGAAAATCTAGAAGGATTACTACAACCTCTTCAGATTGCAGAAGGCCCTTGCAAGTCAGTTTCCATAGACTACATTGTGGAGCTACCCGATTAAAAAGGATTCAACGCCATCCTTGTAATTGTCAATTGTTTCACCAATATGGCTCACTTAATTCCAACAACAACCAAAGTAACAGCAAAGAAAACTGCCAATCTATTCCATAATCAAGTATTCATAAACCATGGACTCCCACAAGAAGTGGTCTCAGACAGAGGCCCAAAATTCACCTCCAAGTTTTGGGCCCAAATCCTAAAGGACTTGGGAATAAAAAGATCATTTTCTACTGCATATCACCCCCAGAGTAATGGGCAGACCAAGAGAGTAAACCAAGTCTTCAAACAGTACTTACAATGCTACATTAACTTGGAACAGAACAATTGGGTAACACACCTACCAATAGCTCAGTTTTTTTACAACAACCAAGACCACAGCTCCACTGGTATGTCCCCTTTCAAAGCCAACTACCAATTCAACCCCACATGGGATGCCCCCCACAGAGGAAGCCAACAACCCAGAAGGTGAGACTAGATCAGCAATATCCACGCGTGCCAAGAAGAATGTGCCCAGAACCTGAGAAGAGCTGTACAAGTATAAAAGGACTTTGCCAATAAGAAACAAAGCCCTGGCCCCCAATCAAAGTAGGAGACCTTGTGTACTTCAGCGCAAAGAACATCAAGACCACTGCCCCTTGCACTAGCTTGAGTCCCCAACAAACAGGTCCTTACAAGGCCTTATAATGCATTGGTACCGTAGCCTACCAACTAGAACTGCCCCCGGATGGAAGATTCTCAATGTATACCACCACTCCCTGTTATAAAAAAAGAAAGGACCTTCTCTCCTGCACCAGATAGTGAGAACGGCTCCTTCACCATCAAAGTAGGAAGCTTCACAGAACACAAGGTAGAAGCTATCCTGGGACAAAAACTCCAATACCAGAAACCCCACTTCCTGATCAAATGAAAAGGGTACCCCAATGAAGAGAATACTTGGGAACCAGAATCCAACCTTGAGATTGCCACTACCCTGCTGAAGGAATAAAAGTATTGGGATAAAGAGCCGTGCTCTGCAAGCTCAACTATGATGGGGGAGGATGTCAGGGCCCAGAATGGGCCAGACAAAACCTATTTTGCATAGGGTCAACACTTGTGATAGAGCAATTGAGCGATCAAAAATTGCATCGTTGATCATACAGATTAACCCAAAGAAAACTTTAACTCTAATTGGAGAATTAAACCCTGGTCAATGCCAAGCCTGAGGACAATTTAAATGCATCCCAAAGCTGAGTGGAAAAGATTTTAATTGGCCCACACCCTATGAAACCCAGAATTGGGGACTTGGGTTGCCAAATGGCCCAAAATTCCCCTGCCAGTTTCCCCAGGGCAAAAATAATAAAAGAATCCATCTAACTGACAAATCAGGAGTCAACAAGGGACCCAGCTTGAGAAATATCCATTGACAACCAATAAAAAGTTTCCAGTAAGCCCAATTGCAGTTTCCAAGCAGGATATAGCTGGGAACACTGGCATCCCCTTTCTTTGTTGACATCTTAAAATAAAACATCTTTATGCTCAGGATTCCTTATTTTCTTGCAAGATCTGTCTACTTTTACACCAATATAACTATCATTTTTAGATTTATTTTCAACTCCACTACACTTTAAAACCTCAAATATTTGCTCCTCCTGGCCACCAAGAGTGATCTTTTTCCCTCCATGCTGGAGATCCCTCCTACTCCTCCCTTACCAACTGTGCCTCCTGCCCAGGAATTTAGTAATTTAGGTTTTGTCTATATCACAGTATTGGGGCTGGCCAACCAGGTTGTGCCGCGTACTGGGAATTGGCAATCCTTAGCTAATACAGTCAACTATCTGGCCAGTATTGCGCTGTTTGTATACTTGGCCTTCCAGGCCCAGCCTGCCTCCCTTGCGGGAGTCCAGCCGGATTCTGGTATGGGCCATGACACAGCAACCAAACTGGCATCAAGCTGCAAACAACTCTTACTAGCTAGCCTATCATCTCCAAGCTACTAGTTTTACCCCCAGAGTTGGATTCTAAACCTGAATAAGGCTTTATAATGAGGTAATATTCTAGGCTTCTGATTTCTCCTTGCTGGGAATTTTGACCAAGCAATGATGCTAATTATGATGGAGCTTGCAGATATGAATTGCAGCTACTAAATTACATAAATTGGTAGTATGAAATATATGAATATTGGATCAGCAGTAGTCTGCTGACCTGAGCCTTAAACTAGCCAATAATAAGCGCCGCCGTGGTAATTAAATTATACATGATTTGCTGCCACGGCACTTAAAAAATACACAAGCACTGCGGCGCCTCCTAGTAATTGGATTAGGCGCCAAAGCACCAAACTACTTTTACGTCAGGTGTCACTGCGCCAGCTGAAAATTATTGCAAGTGCCGCTTGGCAAATATTTCAGGCGCCAAAGCGCTGCCCTACTTTTACATTGAGCGCCAAGGTGCTGAGTTCAATTCCCCATAATCTCAGATTTCCTAATTCAACTGTATTTCTAAGAAGTTTATGTGGGGACACAAAGTAAGCAGGATAAATGGCTCCAAAATATACCAAACCCTCACACCAGCAAGGATCACCTGTGCTGGGTGAAGCAATTAAATCTCATTGGTTGGCGTGTTTAAAACAGCCAAAACTAGATCACTAATTACCCAAAATAAGAGTGGTGGAATGTCCTGGAAGATTTTGCCAACAGCTCAGGAAGACGCTCCCCAAGAGGGTATAAATAATTTTCCCCTAATAAAAATAAAATACACTTTGACTTATTAAAAGTGCTTCTGCGTGATCAGAAGCCAATCTTCAAAGGTAATATTGATTCCTCTTCCTATACATTCTTCTGCCATAATACTAATCATATCCTCACATATGACAGTATTCAAGCCAAGTACTCCAAACCCTATTACAGAAATGAGTTGCCCCATACTCCCAGCGCAAAAAATGGTGCTCACTACAGGGGGCCAATGTACTTGCTGTTGCGCTTTTTGCTTTACAGCGCCACAATTATTTGAGATTATAGGGCACAGGACAATTTGCCAGAATACAGTCATATACAAGGATATAAGTAGTAATGTATCAGAAGAGCCAGGATGGAACAGAACCATGATTATTGCCCAGCAATGGCTTCTGATTGCGCAGAAGCACTTAAGGTTAGGATAAAGGTCAACCAGATTAAGGATGAAATAAAGATAGTTTAAATATGATTTTATTGTAAATGATTAATTCTTCTTATACCTTCTGCAAGGGTAATCTATGGGCTGCTAGCAATGTCTTCTAGGATATTCTAACATGCCCCAAATTTAGGTAGTTATTAATCTAGGTTTGGCGCTTATTGCACGTCAACCAATAGATCATTTTTATCTTCACCCAGCACAGGTGATCCTTGCTGGCATGGAATAATTTAGTACTTCAGAATCACTTCCTACTTCTCTGGCATACTGCAAGCTTAATGCTTATTAATGTGATAAATATGGCAATTCAAGATTATGGGGAATTGAACCCAGCGCTTTGGCGCGTGATGTAAAAGCAAAGCGGCACCTTGGTGCCTGCAATATTTGACAGGCAGCACTTGTAATAATTTTGAGTTAGTGCGGCGGCGCTTGACGTAAAAGTAGTTTGGCGCTTTGGCGCCTAATCCAATTGCTAGGCAGTGCTGTGGCGCTTGTGTATTGTTAAAGTGCTGTGGCGGCAAATCATGTATCATTTAATTGCCGCAGCAGCGCTTATCATTGGCTAGTTTAAGGCTCAGGTCAGCAGACTACTGCTGATCCAATATGCATATGATTTATACTACCAATTTATGTTATTTGGTAGCTGCAATTCCTATCTGCGAGCTCTGTCATAATTAGTATCATTGTATTTTGTACTACTAATTTATGGATTTGGTTGTAACAGTCTCAATCTGTGAGCTCCATCATAATTGGCATCATTGCTTGGTCAAAATTCTCAACACTTGCCTGTGGAAGAAGACAGTTTATCCCCCCTCCTCTGCTCACTGGGTTGAATGAGCGCTATGACAGCGCCCCATGGAAACTAGTGATATCAAAAGGGATTGCTGGTTCCGCCAGGAAGAAGAAATCATTGATGTGAAGACCTACCAATCATCCCAGATAGCAAGTGCGCCAAACTGAAGATTGCTTCACTTGATTGACCTATAGAAGTAGAGCGGGCCACTATTATTGATGTGGCCTCAAATTTAATCACCAGTTACCAACTGGCTTATGAAGGCAACCGCCAGAATTAACTCATTTTGCAAGTTGACTTACTGAATGTTGAAAATTTGTTGACATTCAGTAATTTGACATTATATTTAGTATTTATCCGCCAGAATTGGGCATTTCTAAAACTAAGCTAATTTTTCATAGTGAATTATTAAGTCAGAATTGCAAAATTAAAAAGGAACAGACATAATGTTGACACCATTTAAACAAAGGCTTAATTTTAAGCCAAAAAACTAATATAATTTACTATGAAAATGTAAGTTTCTTTGTACTTTTACATTAAGGTCAACTACAGTAAGTAATATCTGGATGTTGACCCCAAATAAGAATCCATAAATTTCTTAATAAAATACACAATATTCTAAAAATAACTATTTTTTATATTTTATACTACTGTTTTTATTAAATAAATAATAAGATAAGGATTAACAAAGACATATGCCAACTTTGAGAGCATTCTTTGTATTATTTAGATATTTACTATTATTTTAAACTCACTGGATAAACTATAGCTTATTTCTGGAAGTCCACTTAAGCCAAAACGCATATGTTGAAACTAGAAATTGTATATATAATTATAATGTCAACTTTGTGTCAAATTGATGTGTTGCCTAAATTGCAACAAAGGGGTTTGGATAAGCAAACAAAGTGACATAATTTAAGCAAGATTTAATAGGAGAGTTGCTATAAAAGAACACTGACTGCCTGAATGTTGACACCTTCACTTGTTTATTAGTAAAACACTGCCGCTTAACAAAAAGCACAAATACAATAGTATGGCAATTCAGGCCAAAGTACCCAGGGCTGTACTTTAGACTTCCCTCTACAATCCCTATTATTTAGTTTTCATAAGTTACATAGCAAATCTTTAAATTTTTAAAATTTAAAAATGATCAATTTTGGACTTAAAAAACCAACTCCAGAAAATATTAACCAAGCTTTATAAGTGATTTACATAGTGTTTTTCCACTTTAATGCTGACTGTCATTATGTTGACGTCAAAATTAAAGCGTTTTTTTTGCTGACAAACTAAATTAAATATTTTTGACTATTGTGACTACCAGAATATCAACTTTTTATTTAAACATGGGTTTTTTTCTATTCTTTACTAATAAACTAGCTCTAAAATTACTTTCTATACTTCCATAAACTATTTACTTAATAATAAAATTTAAAACAAGTGATTATTATTTAATTTTATTCATGTCTCACATGATTATTCTTACTTTATGAACTCCACTCTAATTATTGTAGGACAAATCTTTCAAGAAGCCACAAAAGAACCCCAAGTCAACCAAGAAAGTACCCAAAGCCTCTGGAAAGGCCCAAAGTCCCTACCCAACAAAAAACCAGCCAAAGAGCCCTCAACAAAACAGAAGACGAAGGAGAAGACCTCATGTCCTGAAAGCAAAGAGCCCTCCCCTGCCCCCTCCTCTTCTCCAAGCTGGTACCAATCAGAAGGAGATGAGGTTCCACTAAACAAGCAAGAAAGAACAAAGATAACCAAGAGTCCATAACCCCAGTCAAGCCCAGATGAATCAAGCTCAAAGGAATCAAGCCCCAAGGAATCAAGCTCATCCCAGTCCAGAAAGCGCAAGAATCCAACTCCAGATAATTCCCCTCCACTGCCCAACAAATCTGTACCTCCATCCTCCTCATTAAGTATCAATGAAGAAGATCCTGATGATTACTTGTCTGACTATTATCAAGCACCAATTAGCCTATGGGATCCCCTAAAGGTTCACAATATATGTAACGCCAATGGAGAGTTTAAGCTCCTAAAGAAGTTCCCTCAGTTTTTCCCTCTAATGTCTTTCAAAAAATGTGCAAGTTTAGTCTGTGATGACTATGTTTTCAATTGCAACAATCAAAAGAGATCAGGAAGAAGCAAGAATTATGTATGTGAAGATAGAAGCTTTGCTTCCAGGATCAATACAGAAGGATGGGATAAAGTCACTAGTGAAAAAGGAGAGCACACATGCAATTATCCAATCAATCTTATCAAAAAGCTTCTAAAGTGGTACCTCTACCAAATGGTCCCAGTCTCCAAAGATGTCAAGGCCTCTGATCTGGCAGTTAAGGCCACCACACACCTAAGTAATGAGAACCTGAAATTCATCCCTGACTGCAACCAGTTAGTAAAGTACATATGTGACAAACACCGTGATCTATTCCCCCATAAGAAATCTGCCATGGTCTAAGGAGAGTTAGTCTTGACAGAGGAGTTAAAGATGTTCAATGGTGATGAGGTATTCCTTTTACATGATGATGGGCCTACAGCAGAGGCAAGAATTACATGCTATTCTACACAACAGAACCTGTAGCAGTTAAGAGATTCAGAGACCTGTTATGTGACAGTATCTTTGCAGTATATCCCCACCTTTTTTTACCAATTATGGGTTGTACATCCACTTATTGAAAGCAAGGTGCTCCCATTTTCCTACTTTCTGCTTCCTGGGGCAACAGAAGAGATCTACACAACGGCCTTTAAAATCCTTCAGGAGGGCATCAAAGCCCTACCCAGTAATAAAAAGAGTCCCCTGGCCATAACACTAGAGCCAATCCAGATGATGATGAAAAGGATGAAGCAACCCTTGCTGCAGAACAAGAAGCTCATGATAAAGCACTTGGACCCTCAACTATAATAATGGACTATGAAACTGCCCAGTATAACGCTTTTGTAAATACCTTTGATGGAGAGGTCCAGGGGTGGTTTTTCCATTATTGACAGGCTGTCAACAGGCAACTAAAGGGTCTACCTGAGCTCAGCAAGCTTCACTGTCTAGATACATCTGGAAAGTACAAGTTCTTAATTCAGCAGTTTATAGCACTAGCCTTTATAAAGCCAGAGCATAATAGACAAGCCTTTGACCTCCTATGCCAGGATCCATATGCCAAGAAACATGAGGATGCCTTCTACCCTTTCATTGAATATTACAAACCACAGTGGATTAGATGTAAGGTCACTAAGCGCCGGAGCAAGCCCAGAGCCAAAGCCAACTAGAACTGCTACCAGGCAGCTCTTAAGAATGAGATGAAAACAACTTCATCTTTGGAGGGCTGGCATAAGCATATCAAGTCATCTTTTGGAATCAAGCCCAGATACAACACCTTCTATGAGCACCTCAAAGTCTAACAGGAGAAGACTGTTGCATCCATCAGAGATATTGAGAACCACCCATCCAAGAAGAAGAGAACCACCAAAGAGAAACAGTATCAAGAGAAGATCAAGGACATTGTCAAGACCAAATATAAGCTTTCAGAGATTGGGGAATACATCAAGAAGATTGCCACAGTTCTTAATGGCAACCAGGTGATCACAGTCTAGCTTTCAATTAAATTTATTGAGTATTGCCTAATTTTTTATATGGTTCTTATATATTAAGTATAATATTTTTAAATAAATAGTTATCCTAAATGACTCATTAATAATTTATGGTACTGTTTTTATAAAATCATTGATTTCCTATTGATAGTTTGATGCTTTAGACTGTATTATATGATCTATATTGGTATTTTACTAGTAAATTATATGTTTTTTGTAGTTTTCAATATAGAAAAAACTTTATATTACTGTTTCTGATTGTTATATTTTGCTATAATATATAAATTTTTATGTAGTATTTTTTTGTGTATTGGATTTTTTTGTTTTTATAAGTGGAAAAAATTTATTATAGTAAAGATAGCTAATTTTATAATGAAATAAAATAAAAGTGTATTTTTATGAATTTTTTTAATTGTCATGTATAATTTTTTATGGACTATTTAAAATCTATGTTGTCACATTACCCTAAAAAATATCTTGAAGCTTAATTTTTATTAAGTAAAATGTTCAGGAAACAGGTTTATGCTTATTAAAAAAGTGTCAACATTTAGTAGTCTGCATGAGTTAAAACTTAATTCTGACTTTTTAATGCTGTCAACATTAAAGTATCTTTAATTCTGATTATCAAAATATAGTAACTCAACTTGCAGAATGAGTTGATTCTGGCAGTTGCCGCTCATGAACCCACCAGTGTGGAATTCTCGCTCTTTCATTGCCACCCCAACGCCCAAAGGCTGCTGGCGTCTTTCTGGAGCTTCCTCAATTCAGAAGCGGGAAGCCTAGACCAACTCCCCAACAAAAAACGGGTCAGTGATTGCATCCAGAACTTTGTTCACCCTGCAATCCACCACCTGCTAGGCGTACAGGCTTTCCACCATATGGAAGTACAAGATTTGATGGCCTACTCCAACCACCAACAGGAATATGAGGCAGCTTTGGTCCAGCGCCTGGACCTTAGCTTTACTGAAGTTCAGAACTACACCCACCAGAACCAAACCCATCATGCGTGGACTTTGCAGCGCCTCAACACTCTCTTAAAGCAGCTAAATACTCAGCTGCCCATCATTGTGGGCAAGATACTGGACCTAAGAGGGGCTTTGCAAACCTGGTGCCGAGATGTAAACCCCATATTCTGGCAGTGGAACATTATGTAGAGGGTGCCACCTGTTGAGAAGCAACTCATAAAGAGGAAAAGGCCGCTGCACGTCCAAACTGGCAGATGCACGCTCCAAGCTGGAGGCACTAAACAAGGAATTCAATGACTTTTCATAGACCAACCAGTCAGAACTCAATAGACTTAAAGACCTTGTCCACACTGCAGAGGCCAAGATTGTTGAATTAAAGGACAATTTTGTGAAATATGACGGCCACCTACAAATGGCATTGGAAGAGAAATTGGCCATGTTCCACAAGGAGACTGAAGAGGCACTACTCCTGGCCAGTCAGACCCCTGCAGCCCAAAGCACCACTATGGTTGTCCCTGAGATGGATGAGATTCAATGCCAACTTGACACCCTGTCTATCTCAAATAACGACGCCTTCCAAGAGATTAACAAAGTGAATTGGAGACACAAACAACAACAGGCAGCCCTCCAAACCAATGTTTTTGACCTAAGAAACACTGTGCAGGAAGTAAATGAGAATGCTACCACACAAGGATTCACTTTAGAAGAATATAGAGAAGGAATGGTGTGTTGTGGAACTCTTATTGATTGCCTCCGCAGAGCCATGAGAGAATTGTAAGCCCACCTGGCTGAAGTTAGATCAGAGGTCCAGGAGGAAAGATGTTGTTGTAACCAGGCGCCATTCTCTGTCTTGTGTGTACCTCATGATGGATCTGGAGAGAGCACTAGTCTATATCAACCAAATAGCTCTGCCTACAAAGATGACATCATCTAATCTTCCTCAGGAAGACAAAGCTTGTCACCTGTGTTTGTGGTCCCTCCTACCCCAGAAGAAACTCCTTGTCCTAACTGCTCAGAGTCTTCTGCAGGAGAATCAAGGCAGAACTTCTTTGCATGTGCCCAACAAGACACCCCTCCTCCTCTAAGATGCCAGAATGCAGAAGAAAATGCACCCAGGTTCAAACCCATGAACCTCCCCAAGTTTGACCCAAAGGGGATTGGCCATACATTCATCAGACTCTTTGAAATGCCAATGTATGGAGCTAAAAATCAAGATAAAGCAACCACGCTTCTGAACCAGCTTGACGCTGCTAGCACTGACCTCATCATCCCTCACATACCGCAGAACAACTGGTCCTACGCCACGGCTAAACAAGCTTTGTTGTACAAATTTGGAAGTATAGCCAGGGTTACAGAACAAAAAAACAAGTTCCTGATGATCCAATTCCAAAAGGACAAATCAATAGCTGAATTTGCAGACAATTTTTACTTGGAGACGCAGGTCCTTACTGGCTCTGGATCTCTTACAGTGCATGATGCACACATAGCCCTGCGCTCTGCTGTCAAACCTTACAAAGCATTGTATTGTACTTTGATGCCAGCGTTCCAAGACCACTGTTCTATTGATGGCATGGTGTGATACCTTAGTCAGTGTGGGGATACCTTTGGGCCTCCCAATGCCTTGGTTAAGCCTAGACCCTTACCCACTCCTCATGCCCATACAGAAGGAAGTGGAAATTTTGCCCCTAAGGCCAACATGTCCAAGGTTACTTGCCACCGCTGTAATTGAAAAAGGCACTATGCCAACTCCTGAACTTCTAAAACAGGCATTCACATACTGCCACCTCAGGAAATTACCACCCAGGGAAAAGCCCAAGTGGAGTAGAGACAGGACTCTCTCACTCCACTATAATCCTCACTAATGTCCCCACCGTTCTGCCTGATAGCTAACCACAAGCTCCAGAAGGGCAGGTAGCGCCACCCTACAGTGCTGATCACTCCCTAGATAAGGCTACTCAGGCAATGCCCCACACCACGTCATTGTTGAGGATGTCCATGTAGTGCAAACACATAGTCAAGTAAGGGCCAAAGGCAAAGCCCAAGCAGTTGTTTCTAAGCCCTATGCCCGCCAGCTGCTAGACAAAGCCCCAACAAAGGTCCTGGACCTTCCACTGACATATCACAATTGAAAGGGGTAAACATTGCCATACTCATGGACACCATGAAAGCTCATCACCCCAAGCTGTGTGGTAGCATCCTTGAGTTTCTGTCCATGGCAGATGATCTTGACATACACTTAGTAAACAAAATAAGTTTCTATTACTCTGAATGTACTTATGCAAATATATTTGTAAACAAAATCAAAGTACAAGCCATCATTGACATGGGTACTCCTATCAATATTGTCTCCCCACGTCTGGTAAAACGCCTGGGACTAGCCCCAGACATTGATTGCCGGAAGCAATATGGTACTGTTGGGCTGACAGTCACCACTGCACAAGGGGCATACAGCGCCTTAACTTTGCATTTTGGCTCTCTTGTAGTATTGGCTCCTGCCATTGTCTTGCCAAATGACAACTATGATATCCTGATTGGCACCTTGTTCATGAGGCAATACGGGGTCAGGACTGATCTGGCCGCTGACACTTTTGAAATCTCAGGCCAGACCATCCCACTGTATTACTGCTGCAACAAGCATACCGGCACCCACAAGACCATGCCTAGTGTCAATCTGGCATACAATAAAAGAGTAGTACCCATCTAATACCAGAAGCTAAGCTGTAAGGTCAGACATCTACCTAAATAATTAGAGAAATACAATGGGCTGCCGCTTTGCGCGGACCTGCCAATTGAGATCCTGGCTGTCCACCAAGTACTGATTGAGACTGGCTTGAATATTGATATCCCTCAAGGACTGCACAGTGAGCTGCAATCACCCCGCAACTGTTCCTGCCTGGAACCCCTAGTGGCCCCAGGCCTCATCCTACCAGGACATGGTGCTGTTAAAGTGCTCTTGGAAAATCTCACCCAAAGCCCAATTAGAGTCCAAAGACACCAGGTAGTAGCCCACCTACACCTTATACCGGTGGAAGAGGTTACTGGGATACACAACTTTGGTACCCTGGAGGAGTTTGTGTTAGGCTCCTCTGACATTCAGCCACCCCTAGTCAGTGCTGTAATACTCAGGGAAAAGTTGGCTGGGTTATCCACAGAACAACAGAACGCAGCCATGGCCCTCTTTGAAAAATATAAATCCATATTTGCAGAGGATGACTTTGATATGGGATGTGCCAAGAACACTCTCCACTACATAGACACAGGGGACAAACGGCCCATCCAACTCTGCCCTTTCAGATGCTCACGTGCAGTTGATGCCACTGTGGGTGAAGAGATTGAGAAGCTGGTAAAGTAGGGATTGTTGATACCATCCAAGAGCCCTTGGTCATCTCCAGTGCTGATAGTGAAAAAGAAGGATGGGACCAACTGTGTTGTGATTGACTACCGGAAATTGAACAACATCACAAAGAAGGATTCCTACCCGCTTCCGCGCATTGACAGCGCTCTTGATTGCCTGGATGGCGCAAAAAATTTCTCTGCTATGAACCTAATCTCAGGTTACCGGAAGATTAAACTTCCACCTGAAGAACAGGAGAATTGCGCTATCATTACCAGCCAAGGGCTGTACCAACCTACTTGCATGCCTCCAGGACTGTGCAATGCACCAGCCATGTTTCAACGGGCTATGGACAATATGCTTCATGACCTTAAGTTGATTTTTTTACTGGTTTACTTGGATGACATCAATGTGTTTTCTTGCACATTCACTGAAAACTTGGAGCACTTGGAAGAAGTCTTTTGTTGTCTTGCGGCAGCCAACCTGAAGATTAAGCCTCAGAAATGCAACTTCTTCAAGGATCAGCTTGAGTATCTAGGATTTGTAGTGGATGCACAAGGACTCTGTCTTCAGCCTGCAAAGATTGAGGCTATCAAAAAGATGAAGGTCCCTGCCAACAAGCGCAATGTGCAAGTATTCCTTGGTATGATTGGATACTATTGTTGCTTTGTGAAGGACTTCTCCAGGAAGGGGGAGCACCTCTTACATCTCTTGAAGAGTGACATTCAATTTGAATGGACACTGGCATGCCAGAAGGCGTTTGACATACCCCACCCTAGCCTTATAGATCAACCCATCATTTGATACCCTGACTTTAGTCAAGAATTCATTGTACACACAGATGCTTCCTTAACTGCTATTGGTGGCGCACTATCACAGATTGCCGCAGAAGGCAAGGAACACCCTGCTGCCTATTGTAGCTGTACTCTCAATATCCACAAGCACAATTATAAGGTAACAGAATTTGAATTCCTGGAAGCAATATATGCATATATACAATTTTGGGTATACTTAAATGGGGTACACTTCAAAGTAATCACAGACCATGCATCACTACGTTGGCTACAAAACCTAAAGAAACCAGAAGGACTTTTGGCACAATGAGCACTTAAACTTCAAGCATACAACTTCAAGATCTCCCATTGAGCAGGGGCTAAAAATTGCAACACAGATGGTCTATTGCAACTTCCCACAGTAGCCCACCTAGCAGACATCTCAGCTCATCTATATGACAAAATGCTGAATGGCCAATTTGAGGACAAGCCACCAGAGGTTCAGAGGATTCTACAACACCTTCTAGAGAACACCAAGATTAAGAATGGTAGAATCTTTAAGAAGACGACTGAAGGGATAAGAGTGATGCCCCAACCCTCATAACAAACCAACCTCATTGTATGTGCCCACAAGGCGGTAGGTCATGGGGCTTTCTGCAAGACACTGGCCCAACTTAAAACAGCATATTTTTGGGAAGCAATGGTGTTTGATGTACACAAGACGCTCAGCTGCTGTAAGGAATGTCAAGGAGAGAGACCATTCAAGAAGATGACAACCTATCAACTGGCGCACCCTAATTTTGCCTGGCACACCATATCCATTGACGTGGTTGGATCATTACCTGTTAGCAACTACTATATAAAATACATCATAGTTGCCATTGACCACTTGGCAAAGTGGGTGGAGACTAAGGCAGTAAGAGACCTGGGGGCAGGGACCACTGCTAAGTTTGTCTTAGAGAACATTATACTAAGGGGCAACAGCGCCCATGTGACACTAAAAATGTTGACAGTGGCCATGTTGACACTTTTAATGTCAACACTATAGTAAAGTAACAACCTGGTTTTACTAAATGACGTTTCCTGGATGTTGACACTTTTTTAATTAACAAAACACTTTACCCTGAACATTTTTAATATAAAAAATATTTTAAAGTACATTATTATACTAAAATGACCCCAGAGAGGATAAAACTGTTATAAAAAATACCATAAGTAATAAGAATAAGGAGATATAAGCAATTATTTTTCAATTTACTATGTAAATTACACTCTTTATTATAAAATTATTGTTTATTCCCATAAAAATTAAAACTCCAATGAACCAAAAATAAAGATATTTTATATATCATAATAACTATAAAATATTAAAAAAGCTAATTTTAATTATTATACTTTATATAAGCATAACTGAAAAAATCTCATACCTTAAAGATAAATTAACAAAATATAAGATATTTCTTACAAAACCACATTGAAACTGTATCTTAAACTTACCATTTATACCTAAAAAGATTAGTAATATCCAAAAAAATTAAAAAATTAAAAGTTTAAAAGTAAAAAATATATAGACAAAGAAAAGCAAAGTTTATTTGGCTAATTAAAGCCACCAGCAAGAGCAGTGGCAACATCTTCAAGGTACTTCTTAATCTCTGCCACCTTGTACCTTTTCTTCACCACCTTTTTGACTTCCTCCTGGTAGACCTGCTCCTTAGACTTCCTCTTTTGGGGGCCACCCAGTTAGCCAAGTTGCAGAACTTGGAGACATTCCTTGCCTGCTCCTCCTGAAGCTTGGCAAAGAACTTATTGAAATTAGGGTTTGCCTCAAACTTAGTCTTCAGGTGCTTGTGCCACACCTCCAGGCTGGAGGTTGTCTTCATCTCCCCCTTGAGGCAGGCGCCTTGACAGTTTCAAGGGGCAGTGGCCCTGCTCTTACCTCTCTGGGCAGTCACCTTCTTGCCCACCCATTGTTGCTCAAAGTAATCCAGGTAGCCTTTGAAGATGGTGGAGTGCTTCTTGATATAAGCATCCTCCAGGGGGCCTCAAAGCCAAGCCCAGTATGCTCTGGGCGCACAAAAGCCAAGGCAGCAAACTGAGTCAAGGCAAAGAGGCACTTTCTCTTACCATTATTAAGATACTTCTCAAAAAGGTCCTTCTCACTCTTGAGATTCTTGACAGGGCCTGCCTAAAATGAAAGAAGCAGCCCTGGACTTCTCCATTGAAGGTGTCCTGGAAGGCTCTGAACTGAGCCTGCTAAAAGTCCATTATGATACCCTTTGGCCCAAGTGAGCGCGCATGAGCTAGCTGCTCAGCGGCTATGGTGGACTCATACTTCTCAGCGGAGGAGGGATTTGCCCTTGTGGCGTGAGTGAGAGGGGGGAGCTGGTTGGTGGGAAGGGAGCTCAAAGCATCCTGGACAATCTTGAAGGCTCTGGTGTAGACTTCAGTCTTGGCACTAGGAAGGAGAAAGAACACAAGGGGGATGACCTGGTCATTAAAATGCCCATGCAGGACACAAAGCTTCTTGAAGAGAGAGGGGCAAGTAGCAAATGTGCTGTTGCACAGCCAGGTGGTAGTAGTGTTCAGCTGCTCCAGGTTTTGGGTTATGGCGTAGGCTACAATCCTATCCTTTACTTCCTGCCCATTGTCATGGAGCAGGAACATCTCACCATCCTCTGTCTTCTTGAGGGCATCTGTGAGGATAAGGTCCTTGATGCTGGTGGCACTCTTGGCCAGGGGATTGGAGGCTTGATGCCTATCACTTACAAACTTGACCAACTGATTGTGAGTTAGAGCCCTCTTCAAGTTGATTGGGGAGAGGTACTTGCAAGCAAGCATGGCCAGCTGGGTGGCAGAAAGATCTTTGGAGGTGGGCATCACCTGCACCAGATACCACTTGAGAAGGCAGGCTATGGTGGTGTTGGACATGATTCAGGTATGCTTGACCTTGATGGTTTGGACCAGGTCCCAGCACTCAGTGTTGAGCCGCACTGGACAGGAGCGGTCCTCACAGGTGTAATGGCGGCTCTTGAAGCCCTGGTTGGCATTGTTGCAGCTGAAGATATACCCATTGGCCACCATGGCCGGCCCACCCTTTACACTCATGATTGGGAAGTATTTGGGCAAGGAAGAGGGAACCTTGAATTTTCCGTAAATGTTGCAGATGTTGTGGGCCAACAGAGGGTCCCAAGGGCCAGCAGGAGCATGGCAGAAGCCAGGGAAGTAATTGGGGCAGGGCTTTGAATCATCCCCAGATGAGCTTAAAGGGGGGAGTTTGGCGGGGGTGGGGAAGCAGAAGGGGGCTTATTGTGATGCTCCTCATGTGCAAGAGACTTATCTTTGGGAGGGGTCTTTTTGCCTTGCTGCTTCTTCTTGGTTGGCTCCTTGTCAGAAGCCAAGTTGTAGAAACTGTGCTCTGTAAGAGAGCCATCAGTTTCCTCTCCCCCAGTGGAGTGAGCAGGGCTCTTCTCAGGAGAGGGCTCAGGGGAGGGCTTTGGTGAGGGCTCTGGGGATGGTTTGGGGGTGGCCTTCTTTGATGAGACAGGATTCTTTTTGGTAGATTTGGTTGGCTTAGAAGGACACTTGGTTCCTTTGGGCTGCTTAGAGGTGTTCTTGTCCTAAAAAAATAAGTAAAAGCGTTTAAAATAAAGCAATGTATTTAAAAAAACAAAATAAAACAGCTTAAAAAGCATAATAGATATAAAAAGTAAATCTTATATGGTTTTATTGGCACGTAAAAGTTAAAAAATACTTGTATAGTTTTTACTTTATTAAAGTTATAAATAACAAGTTAAAAGTTAAGAGAAATATGCAAAAGTATAATATTTATATATAGATTTTATTTTCAAAATTGAAAAATATGAAAGAACAAAGTCAAAAATACAAAATATCAAAAAACGAGAAGTTTTTATTATGTAAAACATTTAGTTTTATATGTGAAAACTGAAAAGCGTTGACATTATGAGTGAAAATTAGTAAAAAAACTGAATTCTCACTGTCAATTACAAAAATTGTAGACATTATTTTTGACAACATTGTTGCTGTCAACATTTTTCTGAAAAGTTACTATGTTTTTTCATAGTACACTTAATTAAATTTAAGCAGGCTAGTAAAAATTAACCGTTTTCTGTGTGTTTTTGTTCACATATAAGAATTTAAAAAAATATAAAAATAAGTAAAAAAAGTATCAAGGTTCTTTATTCTTTTATTAAAAATTATATTTTGGGGGTGGTAATATGATATTTTACCATTGGCTTATATGAAGTTGTTAAGAAGTTGTATTCAAGTATTGAAAAGGGTAAAGTGTTGACAACGTCACTTACAACATTATTTATTTGAGGTGGCATATAAATCTAGGCTTAATCACACCACTCTAATTTGCTTAACTCCACCCCAGGGGATGATCACAAGCAAATAAACAACATTTATGAGTATTGAAATTATTTTTAATAATAAATTCTATAGTAACTTACATAGTAACTCACGCTTAAATTATTGAATCACTGTTAGCCACCAATCCACTTAATATATTAAAGCCGTAATAAGTGCCACATAAATATTTATAACATGAACCTTTCAACAATCAAATGTATGTGCACTGTCTTTTTCAATATAATAATTCAAATTTTTTTAAATGCACACTTATTTTTTTTACTGTAGATGTTTTAGTTTTGTTATTAAAAATAAGTTATTCTTAAAAAGTGTCAGCATTGACACTTTTACGCTGTGAAAACAAATAAAAAATAAACTAATTTTTATTAGTAAAAGTAAAGGAAAAATCTGGTTAAATTGAGTTTTTTATTAAGCTTAATATTAAATTGTGTTGAGATGGCCACAATTTTGTTGTGTTTTCTGGGTTTGCACCCCTTAACGCTTTAAAAAGGAATTAAGCTAGCACAACTAGCAAAAAACATAGGAGATTTAGAGTTTTGAGTCAACAGTGGCCATGTTGACATTATTATTGTCAACATGGGCGCTGTTGCCTACTAAGGCATGGCTGCCCACAAGTCATACTCACTGACAATGTAACAAACTTCTTGTCCCATGTGTTAACCAAACTGAATGAGCTCATGGGTATCAGAGGTGTATTCTCCACGCCATACCATACTGAGTCAAATGGGATGGTTGAGAGAGCAAACAGTACTCTTATAAGTATCCTGCAGAAGCTGGCAGCTGATAGAGCAGCAGAGTGGAACACATTATTTCCTGAAGCCATGTTTGCTTATAATATTGCTATACACTCAGCAACAGGAAAGTCTCCATTCCAACTACTATATGGAAGACACCCTGTGCTACCTCTCATCTTGTACTCATGCATAGGAGAACAAGGGCTCCAATCTCCGCACATGTACCAGGAATGCCTAGCTTTCACTCTCATACAGCTGCAGTCAGAGCCATATTCTAACTCACTGGTTAAGAAGATAAGAGACCAGGAAAGAATAAACAAGAAATGGCTTGACCTGCCCAAATTAGCCATAGGAGATTGGGTGCTATTTCACAATACCCATGGCAACAACTGCGCTCACAAGCTGGCCGCCATCTGGATAGGTCCCTTTGAGATCATTAACAAGACGTCCATAGACACCTACACTGTTAAGGATGTGAAGGATGGACGCCTAGTTAACAAAGTACATGCCAAATTTTTGAGAAAGTTTAACAGGAAGGACTGAAATAAAATGGATAAAGAAAGAAAAAAATAATAAATATATATAAACAAGACAATATCACATATAAAATAAACATAAAAAATAAGGAAAAATAAATAATATAAAGATTACAAGAATACCAAAAAGAGAAAGATTGAAATCAGGTTGTCTAAAATAAAAAATTAAATTAAAATAATCAGAGCTAAAGAAGATAAAAATAGTAAAAAACTGATACATTAAATAAAAAGATAAAAACTAAAATAAAAAATAATAAAGAGAAAGAAGAAAAATTAAAACACTAATACATACCACAAAAGGAAAGCACTGGCAATCATTGTTGGTATTTTATTCATCACAAGTACTGCAAGAGGGGTCCAAGAAACAAGGATGCTTGGTGAGATGCTACATACTTATAACCAGGCGTTCATGGGCAGGGAAAAGGTAGCAGTCATAATCAAGACACTGACGCACATGCGCCAAAATCACTAACATCTGAGCCCAGGCAACTGGGAGTTCTGCAACATGGAGGTCCAGTTGCAGAGTGGGAAGCAGAGCTGGCTCACGGGCACAAGGCAACCCCAACCACCACAAGCAGAGAACGCAGCCTCAATTAATAGGCAGTCCATCAGGGCATCCTCCATGTAGGAGTAGGCTAGTTGCAATGGAACCCAGAGCTGATAAGCCAGAGCACAATAGTGCTCCAGGCAACAATCAGTGTACCCTGGCTGGTAGCTATTGGGGGTGTACCACATGAAGTGGCACGCAGCAGCAGCCAAGGGAAGATATAGACTGGCGTTGCCAGTGCTCACCGCTGAGAGGAGCGCCTTAAAGGTAGCCGAGAAGCGCTGACTGGTGTTGGCCTGGATAGGAAGGTCCAGGGTCTGATGGAATGCTGGGTCAGCAGCAAGCTCAAGGGCCCAAATCCAACTCACCTCATCTATAAAGCAGTTACAGATGACAATGGTGTGGGCGTGCTGAGCAGAGATCTGACCAGGCACCAAGGAAGCAGACTGCAGGCCAAAGCGCACCTCAGCAGCCAAGTAAGAGGCGTCATATTGGCTGTGGTAGAGCTCACCGGCACAGATATGAGTCATGGCATCCTCATTGGAGTGCATGGCTTGGACAAAGCTGTGCATTGTCTACTCATGATGACACACACCAAACTTACTCAAAAGATTGGGGTAATCTATTAGGACCTCATACAAGTTGCGCCAAGTGCAAAGCATCAACAATGGAGTGGCTGGAGGCTCACCAGAGGAAGTCAAGCGCTTCATGAATGGATGCAAAGCACCAGAAATACCACCAACAAGAGGGGTAATGGGGACAGGAGGAGGCTCACCAAATAATGAATCCTCTTCAAAAAGGTCACCAGCATTAGAGCTGGGAGCCGTATTAGCAACAGAGCCAGCCATGGTGGTGGCACAGTCTTGTTTGCGGAATTGTTCCTTGCTGGAGCAAAGACGGTTGACAAAGGCAATCCTCACAGGGTGGGGTATTTTTTGGAAGGCATTACGCTCTGACTTGCCCATGGTGGCCATCATAGTGCTGTATGCTTGGCGCATACTTTGGCGGTTGTTGTTATTGCTGGTTGGGTTCATCAGAGAAAGAAAGGAAGTAGTGCTTGGTCAAGTGGGGGGATATGTTGGGAACTTTGACCAAGCAATGATGCTAATTATGACGGAGCTTGTGGATATGAATTGCAGCTGCCAAATTACATAAATTGGTAGTATAAATTATATGCATATTGGATTAGCAATAGTCTGCTGACCTGAGCCTTAAACTAGCCAATGGTAAGCGCCACCGCAACAATTAAATAATACATGATTTGCTGCCACGGCACTTAAAAAATACACAAGCACTGCGGCGCCTCCTAGTAATTGGATTAGGCGCCAAAGCACCAAACTACTTTTACGTCAGGAGCCACCGCACCAACTGAATTTTATTGCAAGCTCTGCAGTGCCGCCTGGAAAATATTGCAGGTGTCAAAGCGCCGCCCTACTTTTACATTGAGCGCCGAGGCGCTGGGTTCAATTCCCCATAATCTCAGATTTCCTAATTTGACTGTATTTCTAAGCAGTCAATGTGGGGACACAAAGTAATCAGGATGAATGGCTCCAAAATATACCAAACACTCACGCCAGCAAGGATCACCTGTGCTGGGTGAAGCAATTAAATCTCATTGGTTGGCATGTTAAAAAAAGCCAAACCTAGATTACTAATAACCCAAAATAAGAGTGTGTTGGAATGTCCTAGAAGATATTGCCAACAGCTCAGGAAGATGCTCCCCAAGAGGGTATAAATAATTTTCCCCTAATAATAATAAAATACACTTTGACTTATTAAAAGTGCTTCTTTGTGATCAGAAGCCAATCTTCAAAAGTAATTATTGATTCTTCTTACTATATGTTCTTCTGCCATAATATTAATCATATCCTCACATATGACAGTATTCAAGCCAAGTACTCTGAACTCTATTACAGAAATGAGTCACCCCCATACTCCCAGCATGACACTCCTCTTTATCCTAGATATCCCTTGACTTAGTTGAGGCCAACTAATTTGACACCCATAGGGCCAATCCCATCTTGTGCTTGGTGTAATGTACAAAATTTGCATGGACAGTCTTCTGTCTCATTTCTTGGTGAAACAGGATATTGTAATTCCCTGTCTTTATTCTCTAGGTCAGGTTTGCATCTATTTTGGGATCTGGAATGCATAGCAGAAGCTTCTGGATTAACCAATGACCTGAGACCTAGAATGTCTCAGGTGTCTTCTGGATTGCAAACTATATCAGTCTTGATATAGTTTCTCCGTATTCTGGAATAGACGTTTTGATCTGGCTGCGGCCCGTCTATTGTTATCCCATAGCTTTAGTGATAGGAATATTTATCAGTCAACCCTAATAGATCAGGATTTTCTGATATACTCAGATCCTTTTTCCTCATTTCTAATGATTTTTTCAAGTTGCAAATATTACAAATATCATTTTTTTTTTTTGCTTTTAATTAAATTATTAGGAATAAGCTTATAGAAAGTGGAACATGAAATTTAATTATTGTTTTTATTTTTATATCTTCATAAATTTCTTTTTTGTTTTCAATAATGAGTATTTTAGTTGAGTATTCACACAATTCTTTTTGTAATTCTTCATAAATCAGACCAAGTGATTTTTAGTGAATTTTTAAGGTCTTGCCCATAATGGTGCAAGGTTACAAACTAAAGCGTGTAGAGCATTAGGATTAAGATTCAGAAGGTAAAAAAGGTAGGAGCTGTCTGTAATATGATTTTACAGATTCCAGCTAAGAACCTATACTGGGTTACAAAAGGAGTAATAGAGTTTAGGAACCCTAAACAAAGAAGATAAAACAAGGTATTTAATAGTTAACAATTAGTAACTAAGGGAATGTCAATATTGGAATACTCTCCATCAGCAAACTGATACATATTACTATTAAAAGATTCCTTAAGGGAAAATAATGGATACAACAAGCATAAGGCTTGTTGTTTTACAACTTTCATTTATTCAAGAAAAGAAGAGAAAAAACTTTAAAATGAATCAATAAAAATGTATAAATTTCTAAAAATTAAGATCTTAAGTTAAAAATTGATAAAGATTTGAAAGGTAGAAATCACTTGGAATTTTGGCTTAAAGCCTACTCTTCAAAAGCTCTTTATTTATAGAAAAAGGCCTTTCCAGTTGAAGATTGATAGTAAGGGAGAAATCAGCCAAGAAGAGGATCAACTGGGGAAGTTTAGAGATGACCAGGGAAAGAAAGGAGAAACAGAAGACCAGTTTGAAGCAGATCTGCAATGTTAAGCTGGGGGGAGCAGCAACAACGTAACCAGGAGTTTTGAAAGGTAAGTGAAAATTAAAATTCTCTAGCTTTAAATTAGAAAATATATAAGCTAATAGAATAGCGGGAAGAGAAAGACAACAACAACAGCAGTTCAACTGCAAATTGACGTAAAACAAGGCAATTAAGTTTAAAATACTTAATTATTAACTACTTACTTCAAAATTTCAATATTAAAAAATAAAGATAGATTTAGCAGTACAAAAAAAACCAAATACAACTAAAAAGCCTGCACTTTGGGGCAGGGCATGACAGAATTGGCTGGTTGGAAATGAATTTTTTAAAATGTTTTTTAAAATATTTTAATTTTTCTTTACTAAATTATTTTTTATTTTTTGAATTTAGTGATATTTTTTAGAATTTTTATTTTTTAGAATATTAATACTCATTTTTTTGTCATTTTTAACCCACAATCCTAAAGCTCTTTCAAACTTTAGCTTGATGTAACCAATGCTCTTAGGGAAGAAAGGTGCTTGGCAGAGATTCTGACATCAACTCATTTAGGTTGTTAAGCAAATCATCTATCTTGGAATTTTGTATGACAGGTAAGAAGGTAATTTTTTCAAACTCTGTTTTTAATAAAAAATGCTCAACAAAGCTTTTAAGATCATTGCCAGCAGTAAAAAGGAATGCTTTTTTAAGCATAGAGATTCTTTCTCTCTTAGTAAAAGCCCCCAGTGAGAAAAAGGGTATCATCTGAGGTACAAACTTGATAGGTTACATAATGATAGTGGTTGGGTTCCTTGGCTTGATTTAGACAGTTCTTGCTTGGAAGTAGACATGAAGTTATCAGAGAGGAGTAAAAGAATGGATTGCAAAGCAAATTTTTGTAAAGTTGAGCTGTTTAAATACCATGCTAGCTGAGCTTTTACACTACAGGCATATATCCCTAATCGACTCCCAACTGATCTCCTTAATTTATTGACATCACCTCTGAGGTTTGATATCATTGTTTATTTACCCCTTTTTATATTCTGGTTAACTGTTGATATCTCGGCAAAAAGTATTTCTTTCTTGCTCAAACTAGTATCATTAGAAAGCCCTTAATCCCAGCTTTTTTTAATGTGCTGCATCTGGTGCAATAACAACTTCTATAAAACACTATATAGAAAGATTCTATCAAGAAAAGACTTTGCAATAGAGTCAGGATTTACATCAGCAAAATTAAAAATATAAATTAGTTATTTTTTACATATTGGTTTCTAATAAAGTATCTAGAAAACACTATCACAAATTAAAATAAAAGATTGTTATCCAAATAAGATTTGTTTGAGTATAAAAACACTAAATAAACACCCTAAAATATGACATCTAGAAATACAGCATCTAGAAAGACAACATCTGTGTTACAAAAGTAATATTTTTGGTGCCCCAGGCAGGAACCAAACCCGCTCCTAGCCACCAGGCGGGGCTAGCGGGCAGAGAGATTTGCTGGCACCTAGATTTTTGCTTTTCAAAGAAAATCCAGATGCAGGAGCCATTCCTGCCCTGGTGGTAGCTGTGGGGCCCGCTCTGGGCCCCAAAAGCTATGCCCAAGCCTTGGTGGGTTTGGCTGGGCCTGGGAAGACTATTTTTAGCTGCCCAGTAAACCCAGTTCAAGCCCATCCTTAATTAAGTAATTGTGGTCCCCAATTAGGGACCCCTTTTTTAATCAAGCTCCTTGGCCTCAGGAAAGCCTGTCAAGCCAGTCTAAAAAAGGTGATCAAATTAGGAAAACCCCCATAACCCCAGAAGCAAAACCTGACAGAACCAATGGCCAACCAAGCCAAGATGGACCACCCAAAAGCCAAATAACTGTTCCTAAAAACCCCAAAAAATGATCATGAAGCAGCCAACCAAACAGAAGAACCTGAGATGTCAAGACTTGCCACACAGATAGCACCAGAAAAATGCCCAGAGACACTTGCATGTGAGTAATTATATAAATCAGAAGCACCCAAAAAAGTTCTGTATTGTCATCCTTACCAATAAAGTTGTTATGAACCTTTGGTTCACTAATCTGATTCCATACATATTTTGATACTCTTCCATCTGCATACACCCAAGCGTCAGTACCCATCTACTGGGATAGATAGCCAGACTTCAGTTGATAAACCCAAAGCCTTTGACTACTACTGTCTGCCCAACGCACCATTTGGCCCTGTGCATTTTACTGAGTATCCCCCAAATCCTGATCACAAACCCTGAACCTTGGAAGACTTGCAGTGTTACACCTGCCCAGACGCACCCAAGGAACCCTACTGTTGTGAATACCGCTATTTACCATGTATTGCTTTTGTCTTTGGTGGGCCATTTCAAAGACTAATCTCTTGCTTTTGCTTTTGCCTCTCAAAATGAGTTGATGACTGAATCAGGAAATAAAATTGTCTGGTTTCTTGACTCTGCGCAACTCACTTGCCCCACTCATGCTGGTTGCAAGTGATCCTACTGTCCTGGTAGTGTTTTGTGGTACTCCTAACCACTATATATTTCATTTCATATTCACCAATAAAAATTAAGTTCTATTCACATTTTTGTCTTTTTGTCTTCAGTACTTCCGCGCCTCTCTCTAGCCACAACTAGTAGAGATTATTCATCCAGGGCCGCAAGGTAAACGCATAGCCTTCCCTGTCATCTAACCAAGACTTAGTATGAATTCAATCCTAAGGTTAGGATTTCCTGTTGTGTGTCTGTGCTGCGCCTCAGAACACAAAAAAATGGTGCTCACTACAGGGGCTGTAAGCCCCTTGGTTATCCCTTTTGTATCCACGTTTTCAGGTCCTTTGCCTCCGCCTATACAAGAGCTGACTTCACCTGAAATTACTATTCCTCCTATCAAGGAAGATATTGCTGACCTGCCTATTGTCCCTACTGTACTGAGCCTCAGTAATGGTCCCTGCCTAGTTGCTTACCCCATGGGTACCCCTGACTTAGAACAAGTCATGCCGGTAGCCCTTGGGATAGCCCATGAAGGAGCCATCCCTCACCTTCAGCTGCAGTTCAGTTGGGCGGAATACTACAAATTAATTGTGGCCCCTTATTTTCCACAACATCTCCTCTCAGCAACTGGCTCTGCTGAGCACTTACTATTGTTCTTTGTGCAGCCCGCCTTGGCCCACCATCAAATGGTGTTGGGGCTCCACGTCCAAGAAATCTTGTCTCTACAGGCAGCAGTTACTCATCACTGGGATCAGTTTGCTGCCTACCAACAGTGGATTCATTCCCTGTTTTCCTTGGTATCTGACAATCAGCGCAACTCTGTTACTTCCCAGACCCATTTGGTTAATTCTATCAAAAAAATGCGCCAGTCCATCCCCAAATATGTGAGAGAGTGTCTACACAAGTTTCACCAGCTAGAACAACCCTGGCAAACTCAAGTAGATTCCACCTTAAACGCTTATATCACTGACTTCAAACAACTCATGCAACAGCTCAATGCATTCAGCATGTATTCCTTTGAGCAACTACAGCAGGTAGCAGACTTAGCTGTTAACGGCTTTAATGAACTCAGTGCGGTGTTTGATTAAGAGAGAGCTACCACCGCTGCTGCTATAGCCAAACTCCAGAGTCAAGTGAATGAATTAGCTACGCCCAAGCCAGATGTTCTACCCGCTCCCCCTTCTGATGATTTGGAAGATTGAGAGCAAAGAATATGGGACGCTATTTGAGAGCTACGTACAACTACTCACAGTCAAGGACGCCCTGCTGAGGCTCCTCAACCTGACCCCCAGGTGCTTGAGTTTACTGCTCAAATTGCTGAGCTACAGCAAGAACTTGCTGCCTTACGCGTGATGATGACAACTATTGCTAGCCCAGTTGGGGTTGTCAATGAAGATGGTTGCTACCCTGGCTTACCAGGAGCTCCTCAAATCCAATGCGCTAGGGAACTAATTGCCCTAGCTAACAAGGTGGATCATTTGAAGCAGGACCATACTGAGCTGGATAGAGATGCAAAAGAGATGAGTGAATTGATTGACTCCATGAACAACAGGTTTGCCCCTTGCCTCTCAGTGGAGCCATCCCTTACCTCTTGACTGGCTGAGCTCTCCACAGTAGTGACCTCCCAAGGTCAACACCTAGATGTTACTGCACAACAGACCACTCAAGATTTTGATACAGGTGCCCATGCTGTTGAGACCCTGACTACCCTTGAAGAGAGTGTTTGTCAGCTATGGGATAGACAGCCCCCCTCTGAATCCAAGGCAGAGTTTTCCCCACTTATAAACGTACTCAATAGCAACAATGGTGGCCCAACTCCCAAAGCACACTTCAAGCCTCCATTTTAAGCAAGTCTTTGATCCCAAAACCTCAACCATTGCAGCTTTCCTAACTATCTACAAAACTGCCATGAGACAAGCTTCAGACAAAGTTAAGAAAGAACATATTCTGACCTGTCTACATCTGACTTGCCAGGAGGTGGTGGTGCCTGAGCTGCCCTCCATTGAGACGTGGTAAGATATGAAGCAGCTTCTGATTGACAAGTTAGATGGTGACCTTAGCCTGGAAGTAAAGAAGGACACATTCATGCATATTGCTTTTAAGCCTAAAGAGACAAAAGCTGAGTTTGCAGACAGATTCTACATGGAAGGACAACAACTGATAACAAGCAGACAATTGACAGCCATGAAGCTTACATGGCTTGCGCTCAAGCCCTCAAGGTTAACCAGCTTCTTTTTCTTCACTTTAAAGCTTATAAAGCTATGCTTTCTTCTATGAAGAGCATAAAGACGCTGTTGCAAGATATGCACCTTACCCATTCTGGAGCAGTTGTTAGGGAAGGTTGAGCTACTTCTAACTCTGGTTCTTCTTCCCGTGTTCCTTGCATCCCTACCATGAACTCGCAAAATCCTCCTTGACGCCAAGGTTGCCACAACTGTGGTCAAATAGGTCATCATTCTCAAGTTTGCATCAACCCACGGGTTGAAGGAGCTGATCCAAAAGGGCAGGCGGGAAAAGAACAGTCAACCTAGAGGCAGAGATGCTCTTGGTTGACAATTTTTCCCAGTCTCTTTAAATCCCTCCCTCTATATCTGACTCCAAGCCTGCTGATAATGAGGCTCCTCCTATCCTCCTCTTGTTCCACAATATCTCTGACAACTCTGATCTGGATGACTCTGATACTGATGACACCAATGCATATATGTACTCTGTTCTGGCTGTTCCTGAAACCATTACAGTTCCCTATAAATTGCAGTCAAGAAAGACTACATTTACCGCCAAGCCTTTTCCTGAAGCCAAAGAAGTTGTCTCTTGCCCTTACCTCACTCAAGCTAAGAGGTCCCCTGTGCTAGTGGAGTTGTCAGAAGAAGCTGTTGAGGTTTCTGACGCTGTCTTCAAGAATGTATCTGTTTTGCTCCCTCTACAAACTGTTTATAAGGAGTTCCCAGGATTGATATGCATGATTGAGAAGTGGGATAAGGAACTAGCAGAGGCTCAAGATATCTTAGCTGTCCTTCCATCCTTTGGTTGCACTACCACTCAAGTGAAGATATCCATTCAAAAAGTGAAGATCAAGGCCGTTTTAGACACTGGCTTGCCAGTCAACGTTGTCTCCTCCAAGCTAGTGAAGAAATTCAAACTTGCCCCTGATCTTAATTATCACCAGTTGTATGGCACGGCTGGACTGTCTATGACCTGCGCCATAGGGGCGTAATCTGCCCTACCCATGCTGTTTGGCAAGCTTCTCCTAGCTGCGCCAGCAGTTGTCCTGGAAAACGAGAGTTACAATCTCTTAGTTGGCATCCATTTCCTTAGGGAATAGAATAGAATAATCAACTTAAAAGATGGTTACCTCTCTATTCTGGGATACAAAGTCCCTCTGATCTTTGAAGAGCCAGTTAAAGTTCCCAGAAAACGGCTCAAGACATGTGCCTTGGAGTATCCCACTGGGATTTTCAACCTCAAATATCACACCCACTCCTCAAACATGAAATGTCCACCCATGACTTGTCCTGCATCTGAAGGGATCCCTCTCCTAGCCACGTCTGCTGTCACCATTTCACCTGGCTCCCAGGCCATCCTAGACTCTAGATATTATATGAACTACCTGAACAAACCTTCTTGGAGTTGTACTCTCCCCCTTGTTATGACACAACAAACCTTATCTCTGTCCTGGTATCCTAGATGTCTCCCATAAGGACCCTGTTCAATTGTTGGTAGCCAACCTGACTGCTCTCCCCATGACCGTGTCTGGGTGGCAGGTTGTTGGATATGGCAAGTTGTTGAGCGCTCCTGATGTCCTGTCTCTTCATCCCTTTGGCACGTTCCAAGACTTTAACCTACCTGAGGATGAGCCCCAAGTCCTATCCTTGTTCACTGCGCAAGATTTTTCACAGTTGTCCCTGGCTCAACAGAAAGAGGTGCTAGACTTGCTAGACTAATTTTCTGACATCTTTGCAAAGGACAGTACCAACTATGGGTTAGCCAAAGGTGTTATCCATCAGATTGATACTGGCAACGCTCCTCCCTTCTGTGCTAAACCATATTGCTGCAGCAGTGTAGAGGACGCCCAAGTATCTAAAGAGCTCAAACAACTGTTGGACGCTGGGCTGCTGGCCCCTTCCCAAAGTCCTTGGGCATCCCCGCTACTCATCCTAAAGAATAAAGATGGGGGTCATTGGCTTGTGATGGACTATTGCCAATTGAACTCTTTGACCAAGAAGGACTTTTACCCCTTGCCGCGTATTGATAGTGCTCTCTGATGTCTTGGAGGCTCTAAGTTCTTCTTTGCAATGGATCTAGCATCTGGATACTGGCAAGTTGACCTATCACTCAAGGATTGTCAAAAAGCCGCGCTAATTACCTCTGAAGGGCTTTTTGAGCCTACTTGCATGCTGCAGGGACTCTGCAACACCCCAGCCACCTTCCAAAGGGCCATGGACTCTATCCTCTGTGATTTGAAGTGGTGTGCGTCCTAGTATACTTAGATGATATAACAGTTTTCAGCGCTACCTTCACCAATTGCCTGGCTCATCTCAAAGAGGTGTTCATAAAGATTTGAGAAGCTGGCCTTAAGCTAAAACCTTCCAAGTGCGCCTTCTTCAAAAAATGTCTTGAATTCTTGGGCCATGAAGTAACCCAGACTGGGATTTTCCCAATGACTAAGAAGGTTGAGGCTATTGACAAAATGCTTCCACCCACTAACTGCAAAGGTACAAGTATTTCTAGGGATGATGGGCTACTACAGACAGTTTATCCCTGACTTTGCCAATACTAGTGAGCCTCTAGTCCAGCTTTTATGTAATGTCCCTTTTGAATGGACTACCAGTCAGCAGCAAGCCTTGAGACCCTTAAGCAAAAACTCAAAGAGGCGCCATTCCTAGTGTATCCTGACTACAATAAGGAGTTCATCCTGTACACTGACGCTAGTAATCTTGCTATTGGAGCTATTCTGGCCCAACTAGACAACAAGGGTGTAGACCATCCTGTGGCTTACACTTCATGTGTGCTAAACAAACATGAGAAGAACTATAGTGTCACAGAGAAGGAGTGCCTTGCCGTGTTGCATGCAGTCAAGCAGTTTTGTCACTATGTATATGGTACCCACTTCACAGTTGTCACTGACCACGCTTTGCTTAAGTGGTTACAACAGCTTAAGGAGCCTGAAGAACGCCTAGCTAGATGGGCTCTACATCTGCAAGGATAAAACTTCACTAAGCTCCATTGCCCTGGGATTCAACGCCAGAACACTGATGGGCTCTCCATAATGCCCATTCTTGCTTTGCATCCTGCAGAGGCTGATTGGTTATACAAACTAATTGGGTACCCTTCTTCTTGGGAAAGTGAGACAGAAGAGGTAAAACTGGCTTTGTCCAAGCTATCTGAAGACAATCTCATACACAATAATCAACTCTTCAAGACGGTAAAAGACCAGTATCTGCCTTATGTACAACCCAGTCTTTGCCTCTTGTTGGTGTTGCAAGCTCATAAAGAGACTGGGCATGGAGGCATTGCCAAGACCTATGACTGGCTTCAAAAGAATTACTTCTGGGAGAACCTTTGTCTGCTGATCCCAGACGTCATAGCTAGCTGCCACAACTGCCAGCTGCAGAGGCCTCAAGCTGCTGCTCATAAGTTCAAATTAGTTCCCCCGCAGCATGCCTTTCACACTGTCAGCATTGACGTGGTAGGTCCTCCCCCGCTCACGTTCTAAAAGTCACTTTATTCTGATTGCTGTTGATCACTTCAGCAAGTGGGTAGAGGCTTGCCCTACAAAGGACATCACAGCTAAGACAACTGCTGCATTCCTGTTATAAAATGTTTTCTACTGCCATGGCTGTCCTCAAGTGTTGCTCTCAGATAATGGGACTAATTTTAACGCCAAACTAGTAACCTCTGTTGTCAAAGCTTTGGGATCACACCAATCCCTCTCTGCCCCCTGAAATTCTTCTACCAATGGGGCAGTTGAGCGTGCAAATTCAACACTGGTCTCTATCATGAGGAAGCTCACCTACTCTGACTCTGCCAACTGGGACCTATACTTACCTGCCGCTCTCTTTGCATACTGCCTTAGCAAACATTGTGTCACTAGATACTCCCCTTTTGCTATACTGTATGGACAAGGGGCTACTACCCCATCACTCTTGGGCCCCCCTGATTTCCTCTGATAAGGCCATAAATCCTGAAAGCCACATCAAGGACCTAGTCAACCGCATAGTTGATATACAGGCCACTGCCTACACTTCTGCATACAAGACTAAGATGCTTGAGCTCTCTCCCAATAATACTGGACGCTCCCCCCTGCCTGAATTCAATGTTAGTGACCATGTACTTTACTACTAACACAGAGTAGGTGGTTGGGCACATAATTTGGACTCTCTGGGGATTGGCCCTTTAAAAGCGTCCTTTAAACAAGGGTCCAAATACAATATAAAGCTCCTCTCCAGTGGCCGTCCTTTTGCTTGAATGCACGCAAAGTTCCTTTGTAAATTCCACCCCCTATGGCCAATCTAGGGGAGGGCAATCTTGTGAATCCTGCTATTTACTGTATTTTGATTTTTCCTTTGGCAGGCCATTTCAAAGACAAATCTCTTGCTTTTGCCTTTGCCTCTCAAAATGAGTCAATGGTTAAATCAGGAAGTACAATTTTTCAGGTTCTTGACTCTGCAGCAACTCACTTGCCCCACTCATGCTTGTGGCAAGTGATCCTACCATCCTGATAGTGTTTTGTGGTACTGCCAACCACTATATATTACATTTTCCTATTCGCCAATAAAATTAAGTTATATTCACATTTTTTTTTGTGTCTTCTGTACTTCTGCACCTCTCTCTAGCCACAACTAGTAGAGATTATCCATCCAGGGCCGCAAGGTAAACACATAGCCTTCCCTGTCATCTAACCAAGACTTAGTACAAATTCAATCCTAAGGTTAGGATTTCCCGTTGTGTGTCTATGCCGCGCCTCAGAACACAACACCTACCAAATTGTCTGTGACAGCAAAGAAATCACCATCTACCCTTTGATCTTCAACAGCAAGTACAACAATCCTTCTGGCTAACTGGTCCCCATGGAACCACCCCCAACACCCAAACCAACCATCTCAACCCCACCCACTTCTGATACCACTGGCCAGAGTAGTCAATTCCTGGGAGTGCTTTACTGGCGCTCATGGGGTTGATTGACTCTGCCTTGCCAGTGCTGGACCTTGGGCTGTGGCTGGGAAGGCCCTTTCTTACCTATTAAAGTTAGATATCATCATCTGGTGGGCCATGCCAGTACCTGCTTTGACTCCTCTCTCACCTACTGGAGCTCCATGGTACTCTTGCTATCCTGACAATCTGGAATCAAATTAATAAATTAAACTCTTATGTGATAAATCCAAGCATTTTTCTTATCAACTGGGAATAAAGTATGATATTAATTTATGACCATATATAATAAATCAACTCAAATTAAATCACCTTTGATAGTACTATCTCCCTGTAACACAGCCATTAAAAACCACTTTTAATAACTGGTTTTATTCTTTATCATAAAAGGATATGTAATATTTGGGTTTCATCTTTAATATATTTCATTAATAATTTTATATATACAAGGTTAGTTACTCCATTAACTGGAACTGCTATAATCAGGTTAAGGAAAGTGTAACTAAGACCGCCTCATCACTTGAAGGTTGGTACAATCAATTTTCACGCCTGCTTAAGATAAAGAAGCCAAGATTCATTGTGATTATCAACAAGCTGAAGATCTGGTATGTCCATGGGGACCAGCTTTACCCTCAGGCCATCAAAAGCAAAGCTGTTGTATCCAAGCATTCAGGCCAGTAGGTCAAGTTTGCAAGTGTTACTAAGGAGGTTTTGACCTATTACACTAGTGAAGGCTGCCTTACCCATCTCAAAGGCATTGTCAAGACTCTTGGGGCTGAAGCCTGATCAATTTATTCTTCCATTAGATACTTTACTTCCAGATATTTAATTTTTACTTTATTTTTAGTATATATATGAAAACATATTAACAAATTTCAAAATGGAAATATCATAGTTTTGGGGTGTATTGACTTTAGAGCTTTGTGCACTATAGTTGGTACTAGCAGATCCCACATTATTATTGCATATTTGGTATCTTTGGATTATTTGAGTCCAGCCATATGTTTTTCCTATCTTTTTTGAAACATTTTTATGCATTTATTAATTTTTAAGTTATTTGGCACAGTTTGATAAAAAATTGACATAGGGTTTCTAGATAGCATTTTCTAGATGGCGTCTTTCTAGATAGTGTATCCCACCCTGCAACTTTATATTTCAATATTGATTAGGTATCTTGAAGTGGCTTTGAATGTAAGCTTATAAAAATATTATTTAGAATAAAATATGCTAATTAACTCTTAAAGTATGATATTTTAATCAGTAAACTGCATGTAAAGTATAAATCATTATTTAGCTTACTTTTAGTGAACAACTCAAAGACCTTTTATTTTAAATAAACTCAAGTCTATTATAACTTTGAATAGTTTTTAAAAATGAACTTTATATATATTAAATCTATCAGAATTAAAATTTTATTTTTAATCACATATAAATATTTTCTTATATAGTTAAAATTGTATCTTATTTTTATAGATACAATGACTAAGATTATTTTCCATTTAGTTTAAATAAAATTTAACCCTTATAAAATTTAATTAAATAAAGCAAAATTTTGATACATTTTTTTATAATTGAATTTATATATATTATCTCTAGCATACAGTATAAAAATATAATTTTATTAAATAGTTTTATAAAGCTATTTTATTAATATTAAATACTTAAAATTTTGAAAAGAAAAACTTTTATTCTCTTATAAGTTCTTGTTATAGATTTTCTATAAAATTTAACTTAAGAATAAATTACTTATGCAAATAAAATCACTGAAATTTCAATAAGAGTTTATAGTTTATAGTTTTATTTTTATTTTTTGTTTTAGTTTTTTTAACTTTTTACTAGATTTTGTATAAAGTAACTCTAAAATTATTTAATATTTATTTATCAAATACAGTAGTTTTAGAAGCTATCTGCCCTCTTTTTAAAAAGAGGGATTCAAAATTTCTTATATTTTAATTTAAATATTTTTTAAAAGGCTAAGATTTTAGGTAACAATTCAATTTCCAACAAAAAACATCATCCAACTTTTTATCATATTTTTATGTTGATCTTTTTAGAATGATGTCATTTTGTGCTAATCAGTTTTCAAGAAATGATGGTATATGAAATAAGATTGCTACTAGCTTTTAATACAGTTTAATTTAGCTGTAAGTAGAAAATGCTTAATTTAATATAGGCTTTTATATTGTAAGGATTAAATAAGATTGATTGTGGTAAAAGTGTTGTGATTCTTTAAATTAATTGATAAGAAAACTAAATAAAAATTTTAAAGTGTAAAGTAGCACTGTTAATATGAAATAGATTAATCTTTAAAATAATGACCCATATTGTCCATGTAAATCATGGTAGACTTGGGGCTTGTCCAAGAGTGTTCTTCTTAGGACTTGAAAGGGTTGATCCCAATAACAGACAAACAATTGGTAAGAGTGTCACCAACTTAGTGATTAGTCAGGGAATCACCAGGTAATTACTTTCCCAAGAGGGAGTAATCAAATATGTTGCAACATCAGTACACATTTCAAACCATTCTGGGTATCATGAGCAATATATTTTGTTCAAGTACATGTTTTTTCCAAGTATGACTTAATTTGTTCTTAAATAAATATATCAATTATTATATGGAGTACAAAAATATTAAAAACAATAGTCACTTAGGGGCTATATGTAGATCATACATTTCAGATATATACATGGATTGATGGATTATTTTTTATTAATTTTATTGTTTTCTATTATAAATTCAATATATTTGAAGTGCTACACTAAATTGAATTTTAAAAACTACAAGTGCTAAAGACCATCCAATTCAAATGGGTGTACAAGGGGTGGTTTTGTGCTTGGCTCAGGCAAGACACGCCTCAGTTATTGCACCCAGTTTAACTTAATGAAATAAGCCTGTTATAAATATAAGATGTCTTTGTTTGCAAATTGGTATGCCAACTTGTGGTCAAACTAGCATCTAAACAGTGGCTCTCTGGTGCTAGATTGACCACAAGTTGGCATGCTAATTAGCAAAAAAAACATGTTTATTTTCAACAAGCTTCATTTACTAATTTAAACTTGGCACAATAGCTGAGGCGTGTCTTGTCTGAGCCAAGCATCAAAGACAACAAAAATTAACACCCATTCTTATTGGCTGGTCTGTAGCACTTGTAGTTTTTTAAATTCACTTAATTTTAGTGATACAAAAATATTAAATGTATAATAATAAATAAAAATGTTCCATCTCATCACATAGTGCTCTGAAATGTATGGTCTACATATAACCCCTAAGTGATTACTGTAAATTCAGAACCTGAACGTAAAAATGTGGAATTGTCAAATCTTTGGTCCAAATTTTGAATCACTTTTGCGGGCAACTCAGCTGAGTGAAAATTAAAATATTTAATAAAATTAACCATTTAATTTGACTTTTTTGATTTATTTAAATTAGCAAATTTTGAATCCCTTGAGCAGATAACTCAACTAACAAAAGACAAAACTCAGCAAAAAAATGTGGGATACATGAATCAGAAATGCAGGATTCTAATGCACAATTTGAGATTTCCTGTATTTCAAACAAATCATAGACATCATGCAAAACTTAACAAATCTGAAATTGCAGGATTGTTAAGTCTAAGAACCAAGTTTCAAATCAAAAATGAGGTGATTTTGAAATAAATATGATTTATGGGCATCTCAAAAAGGATGTCAAAGGATCTAGAGTGGATCTGTGCTAATTCTTTTAGGAATCATAGGCATTCTCAAAAATCACCCTATTCCATTTTAGGACAGCTAAAATTTAGATGCTTGATTACAGTAGATTTTAAAACTGCTAATAATAAAATAGAATTATATATTACAATCTATCTTATCATGTTGTCTTTTCCTTGATGTGTTGATAGTTCATTTGCTGTTGATAATGTGCTTGCGTTTAATTGGATAGTTTCACCTCCAGTTGCCTTGGCAATAAGAAATCAAGTTGCCTCCCCAAGACCAGCTGTGGTTGCAGAGGCAACTTGATTTCCTATTGCCAAAGCAACTGGAGGTGAAACTATCAAATTAAATGCAAGCACATTATCAATAGCAAATGAACTATCAACACATCAAGGAAAAGACAACATGATAAGATAGATTGTAATATATAATTCTATTTTATTATTAGCATTTTTAAAATCTACTGTAATCAAGTATCCTTAATAGCAATACATGAATACATAGTGTATTAAACTGATGGTTTATCTTTCCCCCCTCTCCTTCTTCCTTGAAAAGAAGTTTGTTTGGCCCCTGGCTACGCTGGGGGCCAAAAAACTTTTAAAAAATTTCTGTGTCATCAGGAGGTTAGCTCATATATAATTATATGGTTTTGTGGTTGCTATATTAGTGATTTAGAGTACAGAATATTGTATCATTTACAGTTTAGAAAATTTTATATTTCACTTAATTTCATGTCTAAACATGGTTGTTGAGATTGGATTTTTCATTTGATTTTATCCAGAGTGGAGCTTCTTGATTTGGGTTGATTTGCCCTAGTTTCTTACTGTACATTAAATTTGGATTCCAGTTCCTGCAATTAATATCTGAGTTTACTAGTGGCATTCAAAAGTGATTTTAAATTTGGTTCATGGATTTGACAATCCCGCAATTTCAAAAAATATAGTAAACTTAATGAAAATGATTGATGGATTTGAACGCTTCAAAATTGATTCCAGTTAATTCATTTTTTTCATTAGAAATATGCAGTTCAACTTGAACTTTGCAAAGTGTCTATGAGTTCCCGCATTTTCAAATATTCAAATAAAAATACAAAGAATTAAATTTAATTAAAAAAGGCCATCCTGCAAAAGTGATTCAAATTTGGACCAAGGATTTGACAATCCCGCATTTTTACGTTCAGGTTCTGAATTTACAGTATTGTTTTTAATATATTTGTATTCCATATAATAATTGGTATATTTATTTAAGAACAAATTATGTTATACTTGAAAAAACATGTAATTGAACAAAATATATTGCTCATGATACCCAGAATGGTTTGAAATGTGTGCTGAAATATATGATCTACATACAGTAGCTTTAAAAGCTATGGCAACAAGCAAAAATACTTTGAATTCAAAATAAAATAACTCAGATGTAAAAAAAATTAACTAATAAATTTATATTAATTTTAAATAGATTAATTAATTTTTAATTTTGTTTACATCTGAGTTATTTTCATTTAAATCTGAAGTATTTTTGCTTGTTGCCATAGCTTTTAAAACTACTGTATAACCCATGAAAGAATTATCATTTTTAATAAATCTTTGTTCTGCACTTAATTAGTATGCAAAGTTAAGAACAAATTATATTTGTACTTGAACAAAACATTTACATGGAAAAAATATGGACTTGAATAAAATAGGTTGTTCATGATACCTGGAATGGGTTGTATATACTGTAAATTCAGAACCTGAACGTAAAAATGCGGGATTATCAAATCCTTGGTCAAAAAATTGAATCACTTTTGCAGGCAACTCAGCTGAGTGAAAATTAAAATATTTAATAAAATGAACCATTTAATTTGACTTTTTTGGTTTATTTAAATTGGAAAATTTCAAAACCCTCAAGCAGATAACTCAACTAACAAAAGACAAAACCCAGCAAACAAATGCAGGATACATGAATCAGAAATATGGGATTCTTACTTACAATTTAATATTTCCTGTATGTCAAACAAATCATAGACATCATATTAAAAATTAAAAAATCTGAAAATGTGGGATTGTCAAATCCAAGAACCAAGTTTCAAATCATAATTGCGGTGAATTCAAAATAAATATAATTTATGGGTGTCTCAAAAAGGAAGTCAAAGGATCTAGAGTGGATCTGTGCTAATTCTTTTAGGAATCATATTAATTCTCAAAAATCACCCTATTCCATTTTAAGATGGCTAAAATTTAGAGCATAATATTCACAAAATCAACATATTTAACAATAAAATTGACTAAAATATACACTCCTCTTTTTGAGTTTAAGTTTTTCAATAAAAATTTACTATGTCTTCTTCCAATAACAACCAAATAAACAAGCTGTTCCCTGGCCTTGACAAAATCATGCAGGGCTACACTGGGTCTTCTAATAGTGAAGCCTCCCTCTATGGCCACTACCAACCCGCAGGCCCCTCAGCAAGCACCACTCAGGAGTGTGTTCTTTCTCCCGTGTCCTCAAGCATGGCCCTGTTTGCCCATCACGCACAGGCAGCTGCTAACACAAATCATACAGCAACACTAGCATCTGGAATTGACCAAGTGAGCCATGGGGCCACCAATGGAAGCCAGAATTCAGAAACAGCCAATCAGATGGCACTGTCTGGTTCTCAAGGCAGACAAACCCTGCCTCTAGCCAATCAGCCTGCAAGACACAGAATAAAATTAATCACTCTGGAGATTGTTTTTGAAATGTTTGAAAAGCAAGGGATGCTTATGTCCCTCAAGGAAATTGCAGCCGCAATAGGTTTTGCAAAGTCCACTGTGTCTGCAACCCTGCAAGCCCATGCCAACTGTGGCCCCCCTACCAAGAAGACCCTGACTGGTGCCCGTACTTCAACCAAAGGTGACACAGACCATCTCCTTATGATGGCCATTATGGAACATGACCAATGGATGCCCCTGGTCCAGATACGTCTCCAGCTGGGACTCCACAGCATATTACCAAAAAGAGAACAGTGAATTTGTGGATGCACAGAGTTGTGGTTGCCACCAGAATCCTATCCAATCAGGTTCTTGGTGGCCCCAGTTTGGTGGATACCAACCTATACAATTAAACCATCATCAATTTTATTAAAAGGAGGGCAATGAGGGCCTGTAATGATGTAATCTTCCTGTCATATGCCAAGATTTTGGTAAGTATTCAAGACTTTGGAGAAAAATGTATCCAATATAAGTCTATAAGCGCGGTCTAATTTTATATTGTTTTATTGATGTTTTATTGGCAGTTTCCCCATTAGGCGCTAATTATTAATTGGCGATATCAAACACCACAGATGGGTATGCCTACCAGACAGAGCTCAAGGCCATGCTGGAGGAGTGGGCCACACAGCAAAAATTGTACACAGTTGTACTGAGCGCAGAGATGGAGCAGCGTGAGTGGGCATACAAGGAAATTGTGGCTGCAGGTCATACCTATTAGTCCTACCCCACCAACATCACCGGCATGCATCTTGCAGAAGTATGTCTCTATAATTTTGGTTCTGCACTCAGGCGCTTAAAGCCTGCCACCTACTTCAAGCTATGCACCCAAATTGATAAGGGTTATGAGCTTTTCCCTTCTGTGTCCGTCCAGGACTTATTTGATCTTGTCATCTTCTATGCAAGTGATAGTGATAAGTCCAGAAAGAACTCCCTGCTTCCCCCACGCCAATCCATCTGTTTTATCAAGCCTGCATATGTGACTGAAGAAGAATTTGAGCAATTGAAGCAATCAGCTCTTGCCACCCCTTCCCAGTCAATCAACCCTGCCTCCCCAACCCCCCCATCAAGCCACCTGCCTTCCAACCCTGACTCCTAAACCACCACCCATCCCCCCACTATCTCTGTTGCCATCCCTTTTACAGGCGCAGATAAAGGCAATGTTTTTCTGCTCAGTCCCTCCCCCTCTTGTCCTTTGATGAGTAAAATAAATCTTTTCTTTGTGACAACTTATTAAAGTTGATATTATTTCTTCCAATTCATAATCAATAATATATTTTTTATATTATTGTCATTCCATATAATTAATAAAATGGGATACATCTGATACAGTAGCATATAATTATTTGCATGAATATTTTTCATCATTATTAATAAATTAAAGACCATAAATGTAAATATTGCAATAGTATCTTGCAATTAGACATCAACTATTGATATTTTGATATTATTTGCATAACTCAATGCATTTTGTTTAATAAAATCCATTGTAAACTAGGCCTTTTTCATTGTAATTTATTGAAATGGACTGTGTTTATATTAGAGAGCCATTAACGCTTAGTACAAATATTGATACATAGTGCATTTTACAGCCTGTATATTTACCTATTGGTAATAATTCTGTAGACTTTTTGGTCAAATTTTGTGTGGTAATAATAATGTAATGGATTAATAAATTACTGTTTATTGTCATTAATTGGCTGATTTCCTTTGCTGTGACAATTGTGCATTTTCTGATATTTACACACTAGTATCCAATTGGTTGGCTTCACATTTAATCACTTAGGCAATAGGAAATCAAGCTGCCACCCCAAGACTGGATGTAGTTGGGGTGGCAATTTGATTTCCTATTGCCTGTGCAATTGGATGTGAAATCAACCAATTGGATACTAGTGTGTAAATATCAGAAAATGCACAATTGTCACAGCAAAGGAAATCAGTCAATTAATGACAATAAACAGTAATTTATTAATCCATTACATTATTATTACCATACAAAATTTGACCAAAAAGTCTACAGAATTATTACCAATAGGTAAATATACAGGCTGTAAAATGCACTATGTATCAATATTTGTACTAAGCGTTAATGGCTCTCTAATATAAACACAGTCCATTTCAATAAATTACAATGAAAAAGGCCAAGTTTACAATGGATTTTATTAAACAAAATGCATTGAGTTATGCACTTAATATCAAAATATCAAGAGTTGACGTCTAATTGCAAGATACTATTGCAATATTTACATTTATGGTCTTTAATTTATTAATGATAATGAAAAATATCCATGTGTTGAAGGTAGTACTATAAAAACCAGTTTTTTGATGTAATTCAAACAAAATGTCAAATATCTATAACTTGATAAACAAATTAGAAGCACACCTTAAAAAGGTTGTCAAGCTTGGATACAATATAAGAGAAATTGTGGTAAATCAACTGGGAAATGAGAGAAGAGCCTTGGTCCAGCAAAATGAAACTGCAAAAAATAGCCTGGGAACAATAATCAACAAAGAACACAAAGAAATATTTTTAAATTTTCAAAAGGAAATACTCAAGCAGTTAGATTTCAAAAGTGAAAGGTATAACTTGTGGGAATTTGCAAAAACCAATAGAAAGAATACTCAAAAAATCAAACTAATTGAAGGAAATGAAATTCCACATGAAATAAACACAAATAAAGAGGAAACCAACCAAATGGAAACAGACAAAAATGAAACTCAGTCAAGAAGCAGGAGCGCTTCAAGAAATACAGAAAATTTATTAAATAAAAGCCAAGAAGAAACACAAGTTGCAAGAAAGATAAGAAAAATTAAGCCTAGGAAAATTAATGAAGAGCAGCCAACAATCCTGAAGTTTGCTGAGGTGGCGCCTGTGGCTGAGGGGGCCACAGGGGAAACAATTAGTAAGTCTTTGAATGTTTTACTTATATTTATTTCAGTTATCACTAGGAATGGGGACAAGGTTGCAGAAGTGGCAGCTTTTACGCCAAGTTGGTTCTACGGGGGTTACCAGTCACTGGTAGCCCCTGTAAAACAAATAAATAAAAACCAAATAAATAAAATAATTCAACAGAATATGAATAAGTTTTCAAATATTGAAGCTAAAGATAGGGAATATTTACCACCTGAGGGGTGCTTGCTGTGGTTAAAAGAAGCATACAAAATAGGAGCAAATATCAACTTCAAAGAGATGAATGAAATTTGCAAGGATGTCAAACTAAACTTCAATGAATATATATGAAAGCATTCAAAGATTCCCATTTTCAAACATCAACAAATATGAAAAAACTTAATAAAAACAACTTTAAATAGGAACTGAATATCTAAAAACTGAGACTTTTAATGAAGTATTCAAGGCACTGTCAAACAAAGTTGGGGACACAGTTCTTGTGAACACATTACACCTTTATTCATTTTGTTCCCCAAGGCATGGGGGCTGATACAAGTCAGGCACCCCCCAGAACCCTCTTCAAATTCAATCAAACATCCTATATCAATATAATAGTTCAAGTCTTCAAAAAATTGTGCATGTTCTTGGAAAAATATACCTTGCAAAGAATTCACGCCGTGCTATACCTGGGAATCCTCCTTCACTGCATATTAAAAACCAAGGTCAAACTAGTTGGAGGATGTACCTATTCAAATCAATATATGCCACTTAGCACTCAAACGCCAGAAGACACTGTGGGGTATAGGACATTCAAGCATGTCCTGTATGACTCCTTTGCATTGGCATTGTTGTATGGGTACTATGTGCCCCCTAAAAAAACTATTAATTGATTCAATCACCCGGCTTCCTTTTATCAAACGTTCAACAACCACTGGGGTACAGGGCGCCATCCCTCTAGCAATCACATCCAGGGTTGTCCACCACGTACAGAAGAGTACGTGGATTCAATTGGACGCTCTAGCCAAAAATTTAATTTCAGGGTATAATTCCCCAGAATAACCGCATTCATTTTGCAATTAGCATCCCCTTAATAAATATTTTTCCCTTGCAACTTAAATTTTATTTTTTTTAAAAAAAATTTTGATATTAAATATTTTCACTGAAATATGTAATATTAAAATTTTAAGATTGAAAAGTTAATATTAAAATTTTAATATTACATATTTCAATATTAAAATTTTTAATATATAATATTTCAATATTGAATAAATCACAATTAAATAAAAATAGTTAAATTTCAAATATTTAAACTTTAAAAGATAAATTTTAAGATTTATAATTATAATATTACTTTTGATATTTTAATTTTATTTTAAATTTTAGTAGGTAAATTATAATATTAATATATCTAAATATATTACAAGACATTATTTATAGTTACAACCACGTCAAAAAATAAAAAATAAGTTAAAATGTTTTTATTTAATAGCTTGTCAGGTACGGGTTCATTTATTACATATACAAACAACAAGAATTAAATTTATCTGCATCATGCGGCCCGCTCCACTTATATTCTAAAAAAGTGATTTTTTAGAACTTGAATTACCTTTCCCTCATAATACAGTAGTTTTAAAAGCTATGGCAACAACCAAAAATACCTCAGATTTAAACAAAATAATTTCAGATTTAAACAAAATCCAGGTTGCGCAAGATTCAGGATTCAATTAATTTATAAAATTTCAGTTAATAAATGGACTGTCAAACAGAAAACAAAATTTCTCTAGCCCATTATATAAAATTATATCAAACATCAAGTGGTGTAGTTCAAACCACAAACAAAATGAACTGACGCAACAAGTGCAATGGATGGATGCTGTTCCAGAGTATATTATAATCCAATCAGGATTCATATGAGGCACCAACAGAAAAACTAAAACAAAACAAAACTTGAGCAATCTAGAAGCGAGATTACACAAGCACAAAACAAAATGAACTCACACAAGATGTTTAGTATGAGCAGCCTAAAATAGAAAAGTAACAGTTTAACAGCCAATCAACAGCTATCCAATTTAGGAACAGAGGCATTTTATCCATTTTCATGGCTCCAGATTTGCATGAAAAGGTTTTGAGAACCTTCCAAATATGGACTTGAGATTACAATAAAAATAAATCATTAATTTTTAAATTTTCTACTTTTAGTGATTTTATCCTAGGTTTTTTACAATGGTTTTTACAAGCAATATATTTGACAGCGCCAGCAGCCAAGCCAGCTTCAATGGAGGCAAGGCTCAGAACGTGGAGGCACCTGTTTACACCCAAGCCTTTGAGGCGGGTAACAAGGAAGCTGATCTGTTACTGACCACTGACCCCTATGGCTTTGACTTGTTTGAGAGTCACTTAGTGTCTAGCTGTGCCCCTGCTCCTGTACCCACCCATGCACAACCTGCCCACCAACCAACCAATTAAGATGGCAGCCTTGATTTGGAAAAGCTTTCTGCCACCAGCCAACCTGCCTCCCCTACAGCCAATCAGGTTTCAGCTCCCCTGGCCCAGCGCCCCAAGCAACAAATCATCACCGCCCAAATTCTTCAGGAAATTGTGGCACTGAATCTACAGGGTCTGTCCTGGGAACAGATTGCCGCCCAGTTGCAATTTACCCAAGCTACTGTCATGCGGGAATTCAATAACCTGATTAACAGGGGGAATCTGATTGGGACAACCAAGAAGCCCAAGAAGGCTCCCAAGTCACAAATATCTGAGGCATACTGTCACAGATCCTGAATGGATTAGACGTAAAGTTGTCCATCTAGGGATTAAGCAACAGAACAATTGTGTGATTGCGCTATTGCATCCTAATTTTACTAGTGATAAAGACATTTAAAACACCTCTAAAATGGGTATTTGGTTTGCCTCTCAAATGCGCACAAGGCACAGGCTTTACTTCCGGGATTGTAAATAGAATAACAAAGTTATTTATATCTACCTCCTTAAGGAAAGCTGCGTGGAAGCTGTTGTTCTCTTGCGTAGGACTTTCTGCTGTGCCAATCCACTCTCCTCCATTGGGAAGGTCATTCTTACTGTGCCTCCCTTCCCCTGGTGGAAATTCCCCCGCCTCCCACTATATAAGTGCAACACTATCACAATAAACACTAGTTTTGTCTTATTATCTTCTTATATTCTTCTGTCCTTACCCAGGCTGTCACTATACCACAACAGGTATAGTATTAAGATAAAGAAGTAGTAGACTAACTATTTGTTGAAATCAGCACCCAGGCTGCATATATTACAACGTTGGCGCTCATGGCTTCTTCAAACCATAGCTTCCTCTCTTCCTACCCCCGCGGCCCTGTTTTTGTGGAGGGAGATATGTCCTTGACTATACCTGCAGCTCCTTCTGCCCAACCCACTCCAGGATCAACCTTCACTGCTTCTGTCTCTCTATCTGGTAGACTCCATGGCTCTTTCTATGGTCAACCAGGACTAATCCAGTGGTTGCCTAACTGCCAACAACTTTTGGAAATTGCCAGCTCCCAATCAATTATGATCTCCTGGATGAACTTCATTGAAAAAGCACTTACCTCCTTGATACCAGTCCAGCCTGACCCCATGGCTGAAGTAACTGGCATGAACCGCGTCTCCTGTTCCTTGGAGCCTGCCTTGGTGAAGGAAGTATGCTGTCAATATTCTCCTCCTTCTTCTTCTGATTGTTTTCCTGATGGAATCTCCCTTAATTCTGGAACCCTCCAAACTGATAGCCGCTCTGACCCCTGCTCTGTCCCCCCAAACCTTGCTTAAAATATATCAGAAGCTGTTCACTCCAACTCTGGAATGGCTCTATGGATGAGCAAGATAAACATGTACTTTCTTCCTTGGTACCCACCCAGATGAATCAGCAAGTTGCCCTGGAGTTCTATAATAATCAACAGAAAACTCCTAAGCCAAAAGACATCCATAAAAGCTGCACCATGGGATTCTCTGCTCTTCAGGATACTATAAAGGCTCAAGAGAGACGGATGGGATTTCTGGAAGAGGAATTAGTTCTGGCCTTTCAGGAAAAGAAAGAGTGACTAGATGAGAGGGATGCTCAACGTGCTCTCCTTGACTCCCTTCAGGACCAACTAAGCAAGCATCTTGAAGATGCATCAGCAATTAGTACCCCTGATACTCTAATGGGATTGCATGGTAATGCTAAAGCTGATAGTTTCTCCTTTCAGAAGATTTTTACTACATTGCCCCTTCCTGACTCCCACCACTATCACAGAAGCAATGCAGAGGGTGTCTCCTTCATTGCACCTACAGCAGGTACCCTGGAGTCTCCCTGAGAACCTGATAGCAATCCATCAATCACTCCTGATGGTTCTGAAGCAACTAAACCTCAGGCTAGTCAGAGCAAGAAAGAATTCACTGATTATTCTGGCATTGAGGAGTACAATGAGGATCACTCAAAAAACTACTAAGCAGCCAGGACAAGGAGAAATCCTTGGCTCCATTTGTGGTTTCACCTCCCTCCCCTCCCCCCTGACAAGCCTGTGCCTGACCCTGTCACTTGTTGTTCCTTTACAACAGAGCCTTTTGATGTCCCTCCGCTGGTTGACTTTGCCTCTCAATCAGAAACGTTGGATTCTTGCACTGTGAGAATGCAAGAAGATCTTGCCTACTGGGTCCCCACATCCAAGTTCTTCTTGGCCATGGACCTTATACCTGGCTACTGGCAGATTGATATCCCTCTATATGACCCAGAGAATTGTTCCATCCTTACCAACCAAAGGCTGTTCCAACCTACCAGGATGCCTCAGGGTCTCTCTAATACCCCAGCCACCTTCCAACGAGCTATAGATGATGTGATGGGGGACCTCAAGCCCTCATGTGCCCTTGTCTATCTGGATGACATTAAAGTCTTCTCTTGCATCTAAGAAACACCTGGAACCCCTAGAAGAAGTGTTCAAACTTCTGTTGGCTGCTACACTTAAGCTGAATCCAAAGAAATGTAACTTCTTTAATGAGCACTTAGAATTCCTTGGGTTCATCATCAGTTGTGATGGCCCCTGTCCTGTAACTCTCAAGGTAGAGGCCATTAAGAAGATGCAGGTGCCTGTAAGAAAGAGGGACATCCAGGTCTTACTGGGGTTGGTTGGCTATTATTGCCACTTTATCCCTGACCTTGCTTCCCTGGGCAATACACTGTTCCAACTCCTTCAAGTTGATATGGGCTTCTTCTGGGGCCTGGCTTGCAAGACAGCAAGTGCTGCTCTCAAGGAAACACTGACTGCAGCTCCTATACTGGCCTATCCTGACTTTGCCAAGCCATTTGTGGTTCATACAGTTGCTAGTCTGACCGCAATTGGGGTGCTCTCTCCCAACTGGACTCCAACAGACTTGAACACCCTGTTGGATACTGCTCGCATACACTTAATGTTCACAAGAAACTAAACTGTCACCAAACAAGAAGTGTTGGGCTGTGAAATACTCCTACCAACAATTCAGAGTCTATCTCCATGGGGTACATTTCACAGTTGTAACAGATCATGCCTCCTTACAATGGCTGAAGACCCTCAAGGACCCTGAAGGACTTCTGGCGCGTTGGGCCATTAAACTTCAGGCTTATGACTACAAAATCATTCATCAATCCAGAGCAGCCCACCAGAATGCTGACTATCTCTCCTGCCTTCCCACTGTTTCTTTAGTATTCCCCATGGCTGACATTCTCTATGACAAGCCTATGGAGGATCCTTCTTTGTGGGAGAGGAGCCAGTAGAGATACAGAGAGCTCTCAAGAAGCTAACTGTTGATACCAAGGTCTCTAAGGGACAACTTCTGAAGCTTTGTGGAGACTCTTGGCTACCCCACATATGCCCATCCCTACACATGGACTCAGTGGTGACCGCTCACAAGACTACCAGTCATGGTGGTATACAGAAGATGTTAGCCCTGCTACAGCAGCACTGCTTCTAGTAAGGAATGCACACTGACGTAGTAGATACGCTAGCCAACTGTCATGACTGCAACATTGAGAGGCCTAAGGCTGTTAAGTTTCAACACATACTTGTACACCCTGGGTTTGCCTTCCACACTGTAGCCATTGACGTAGTGGGCCCCTTGCCAGCTACCAAAAGCCGCAACAAGTTCATCATTGTGGCGGTTAACCATCTGACTAAATGGGTAGAGACCAAGGCAATCCCCAACCAATCTTCACTGGTGACAGCCACGTTCATCCTGGAGAATATCATATAAAAACATGGTTGCCCCCAGATTCTGCTGAAAGACAATGGTACCAACTTCACTAGTTATATCATCCCAGCCTCAACCAACTGATGGGAATTTGTGGGACACTATCCACTCCTTATCACCCACAGACAAATGGCATGGTATAGCGCACTAATGGGAGCCTGGTCCAGATACTCTGGAAGCTCAGTCACCAACATGAGACTGAATGGGATACCTTCCTGCCTGAGGCCACTTTTGCATATAACATTGGGTACCATTGGGCCACTGAAAAGCCGCCCTTCCAACTGCACTACAGCCGGCAACCAGGACTTCCCCTTTTACTATATTCCTTGGTAAAGCCCAGCCTGGCTGTGTCCCCATAGGCGTACCTCAATAAGCTGGTTCAAACTCTTAATTGCTTGCAATCAGAGGCCTACACCGTAAACTTAAACCATTAGTTGCAGGACCTAGAACAAGCTGCATCCAAGCGCCCCACCTTACCCACTCACCTGGTAGGAGACTCAGTCTACTTCTTCAGCAATAGAGGGTACGGCCGCAAATCAAAACTTGCCTCCCTTTGACAAGGCCCATTTCAAGTTATCCAGAAGACTGGCCCCAACTCCTAAACCCTTAAGGAGCCCCATTCTGGGCAATTGATCACTAGAGTACACACTCAGTATATGTGTGCTGCTTCTAGTGACCAAGAGTAAGCCCCAATGAGGACAATAACCCAAAAAAACAAAAGCCTAATCAAAAATTCCATGGGTTGTTGTCCTATTTGTAATAGTGTTACACCAAAGTATGAGGAATAAGAATAAAAGAACAAGGTGTTTATTGGATACTGACAAGACTCTTCCAGTACCGCACCAACTGTTCTACCACCTGAATGACAGCCAAGAAACACAACTGGTTGCCTAAAGATCCACAAAGCCAATGATCAAGGATTGGGCAACAAACCCCCACCAAGCGGGACACACAATCGACCCCAATGTCCACAGGAAAGGCGACCTCCAAGAAGATACAGTCCCACAGAAGACTCTCACAAAGGGCATACTCTACTGGGACCTGACCACCCCGTAGAATACCAATAAGGCCCACTCAAGGAGGACCCCCATGTTCTCCTTCCGCTTGGTATCACAGGGGTTGGTTCCTTGAAGAACAAGGTTGCCAGCCATCACCATTGGTACCAGATGAGCAGTCCCCTCCACTGTGTATGACTTCAACACTTCCTGGAAGGCTTGCTGAAGACGTTGATCAAAGCTGTCAGAGGTTTTCCAACTGACTGGTTGAGCCTCAGTAACCCCAGGTGTTGCCCAAAGCGCAAAGGACTGGCTTCACTATGTTGGATACCGTCACCTGTTGCAAGACTGAGAGCCCTTGACCCTCAAATTGGAATTCCTTCAGCTGAGCCTTCAAGTATTCTTCTGCTGCTTGCATGGAGAACTGCCAATGGATGCTGTTACCCTTTTGCAACCCAGTTCCTGTCACCTCCCTGGGCTCACTCAAAGCTAGGAACAGCGCAGCAAACAATGGGTCTGTCCTCATTAAGGACAGCCGAGGCACCAGTAGCTGATCTAGGTGAACTCCTAAGTCCAGATAGCTGCCGCTCACATCATACAGGACTACCTGCTTCTCTGCCGCCTTTACCACCTCCACTGGCCTGGTATGCTTGTGCCTCTTTGGAATCACCACTTTCACCATCTTCAGGACTCTTCTTGTGACTCTTCTAGAGGGTTTTTCTATCATAGCCGTCACCTTGAGACGCCAGCCATTTTTAAACCTGTTGTCTAATCCAGTGGAGGGAAATGTTGCAGATCCTGAATGGATTAGACATAAAGTTGTCCATCTAGAGATTAAGTGACGGAACAATTGCGCAATTGTGCTATTGCATCCTGATTTTACTAGTGATAAAGACGTTTAAAATGCCTCCAAAACAGGTATTTGGTTTGTCTCTCAAATGCGCAAAAGGTACAGGCTTTACTTCTGGGATTGTAAATAGAACAACAAAGTTATTTATATCTACCTCCTTAAGGAAAGCCGCATGGAAGCAATTGTTCTCTTGCACAGGACTTTCTGCTGTGCCAATCCACTCTCCTCCATTAGGGAAGTCCTCCTGTCTGTGCCTTCCTGCCTCTGGTGGCAATCCCCCCGCCTCACACTATATAAGTGTGATACTATCTAAATAAACACTAGTTTTTTCTTATTATCTTCTTATATTCTTCTGTCCTTACCCAGGCTGTCACTATACCACAACAGGTATAGTATTAAGATAAAGAAGTAGTAGACTAACTAATTGTAGAAATCAGCACCCAGGCTGCATATTTATAACACATACCCAATCATGCTTGACCTCCTCCAGTGGGATCCCAAGCTTCCCTTGAACCAGGTCCGGAAGCCGCTTGCGCACCATAACATATATGTCTCTGAGCGCATGGTGTAGCTCTTGATGTATGGGAAGGTGGCTTCCATACGGGTTCTTACCAATTTTGCTGGCAACCAATGGGATGGCGCTGAAGATTCCCTTTATGACACAGCCATTGAATCAACCCTGGTCTGATTCCTGACTAGCCTAACTGATGATGTCATGTTCATCTCTTATTACAAGCTGTCAATAGCTTGTGACGATTTTGACAAGCAAGGAAAAGCCACCACCAAGAATAGAAGGAAGAAGTCAAGAAGGCGACATTCATTGGTGCATTTCTGGCTGTTTAAGCCAAGGATTTTGTCTACTATTGGACAAACCCAGATTTCATCAATGGCTACTCATACAGCCACATCCTTGGTGGATTACTTGACTCCTGGGATGGCTTGAATTCCAAGTACCAGGTTTTCTTGAGCCACCAGATGGAGGATAGCTCCACTGCCCTTGAGGCCATCCAGGGATACAGGCACCAGGTCTCAGTCTACCTCACCAGCCATGCAGACATTCATCTGGGTGATGTTGTTTTCTTCAACATTGGAGATACACTATGGGAGCGCCGCCCTCAGGCTTTCAACAACCTCTATCTTGGGGTCCTTGACCACAATTTTCTCTTTGGCCGCCAGATGGTGGCTGACTTGTTTGCGCAAATGGTTTTCCATGTGAAAATGGGCAACCAATCACATAAGGATAAGCGCCTTCCACCTTGGGCCACTGCCATTTACCAGCCCATCTAGCCAATTACTGATGAGGAATACGACAAGTGTTATATGGCAGCCATCACGCAAAATCCTCCTGCCTCCACCCCTGCCACCAACACCCCTAACCCGCAAGCCCAACCCACCCAATCCCAGACCCCCCAGGCCAGCACCGCTTCCACATCTTCCTTTCTGCGTTATTATACCTCCTAGGCATCACTCTCCCCTGCCCCAATAAACCCCTGTCACCAAACATTTTCTATTTATATTATCTTTTTTTTGAATTTTAATTGTTCATGTTCTCTTTTTTAGTTAGTTTTATTCTTTATGTTCAGCTTATTTCTATAAAATCATATGTTTACTATGACATGTATCTAGATCAAGAACATGGTTATTTTTAGCACTTAAACACACCCCTTGTGAAAATATTAACAACAATTTGGTGATCAGCTAAAATTTGAATTGGAAAATTTTAGTGTTAACTGTTTTTAGATAAAGTTGTTACTGATCCAAATTCAAAACCTTAATGATAAACTTTTAGCCAATCAGGAGACAAGTGATAAAGTGATTGTTGTGACATAAAGGGTCATTCAATAATTCTTTGATGCATGTGCACTAATTAATATTATTGGCTGGATATTTTGCCATTGTATGCCATTGCCGCTGTGGCAAGTTGTTGATGGACTAGTGCCCAATCAGCTGCTGGGTTAGCAATAGTCCACCAACAACTTGCCACAGCAGCAATGGTGCACAAAGGCAAAATATCCAGCTAATCATATTAATTAGCGCACATGCATCAAAGAATTATTGAATGACCCTTTATGTCACAAAAATTACTTTATCACTTGGCTCCTGATTGGCTTAAAGTTTATCATTAAGGTTTTGAATTAGGATCAGTAACAATTTTATCTAAAAACAGTTAACAAAATGATTTTCTAATTCAAATTTAGCTGATCACCAAATTGTTAATAATATTTTCACAAGTGGGCTATGTCAAGCACCAATAATATGGTAATTAAGGAAACAATGCCAACACAAAGCAAACAACACATATTGAGATGAGCGTAAAACATATACAAAATGGGTAAAAAGATGGGATATTGTAGTAGATGGTAAAACAAAAAGGAATAAACAAAGAGGAAACAGTATCAAAATAATACAGCATTTATTGGGGGAAAAGCTATAAAAACATATGAAAAGGTTAGTAAAAATCAATGAGAGAATTGGAGAAGCTTCTGAAGGATCTTGACTTGGCAATTGCCAAAATAAAGGACATTGACCACAATGTCAAAGCCAAAGTGAAGTACGCCATCCTCACTGGGGACAAAATTGACAAGGTGTCTGCAAAGGCACTAATGTCAAAAATGCCAGACACCCAAGAGAAGACAATTGAGCGCTTACTAAATATTCAAAAAACTGTGGTCAAGGGCCTCCAGTTCAAGGCATACAATCTTTCTGCGCCATCCATCTGGGTTGATGACCTGGAAATGTATGCCCACCTAAAACCTGCCAAGCGTGCCAGGGCAGAGGTACCAAATTGCCTGCGCAATTGATTGCGCCAAGAATGGCCAAGCCAGCGGAGGCTGCAGGCAAGGAAGAAATACAAGAAGGTAGCCTAAAAAACAAAATTAATAAAAATATATAGATACTTACCTATTTTCTTAGAAAATGTAGACAGCAAACTCCGGCAAGTCTTGGTCCCCTTTGTCCTGGCCACTTTTTATGAAAATTATACCACTCATGTGGCAAAGCAATTGTATCTGCCCCCCTGTTGTGCGGAAGCTGGAGGACTGTATCCACAGGTCCTTTCCAATGTTTTGGGAGGCATTGGCAGAGCTTACACATGCCAAGGGGGCATTTGAGTGGTCAGTTACTGCCTACAAGGATGTCCAACTGGTTTGCCTGGACCTGGTATCCCTCAGAGGAGTTTACTTTGTAAACTCCATTGAGCTTTTTAGGACGTCCTGGTGACGCTCCCATTCAAGAATGTACTGGAGATGGGCCAGGCTCATGCAGCTGCTTGCCTCTGCTTCCCGGTGGAGCACACCATATCTTACCTGTTGAAGAACTTTGGGCGCGCGGTAGGCAAATTGGCTGTTGCAGACGCAACAGCCGTAAAGAAGACCAAGATCCTCCTGGCGGACTTTGGGTTGGCCTGGAGTGCCAACAAGATGGGGCTCCCTGCAGCCATGGAGCTGATCTTTGCAAAGACCAGGCACAACAAGAAGATAAGCGTGGTCTATAACAAACTGTGTGAGTTCACAGAATCCTTTGCAGGGCAAATGCTTCATCTGATTGTTTACCTGGGGTTCCTATTTTACTTCAGGATGGGCGCTTCTGTAGAGGACCTGGACAGGGTCCTTCTGGGAATTGATGAGGCCCAGCTTGCACTCAACGGGAAGAAGGTCCCCCCCGGATATGACTTGGTTGATCATGTGATCCAGGACACCCTGGTCCTGGCTGAGATATACAGGTTTGTAGCCCCACCTGAAAAGCTGCTGCTTCACTCCCACCTGACCCTACTGCCTTTCACCAGCAGGAGGGAGTATTTCAAAAGGGTGTATCCACCGTTCACAGTGTGATGGTGGAGGTTGTGCGCCACCTCCATCACAGGGTGGGTACATACCAAAGAACCCACTACAGGCGCACACAATAAAAATATGATTTCAATAAATTTTATTACAATTTATAGTATTCTAATTATAAAAAATTCTTATAATTTTTATTTCAGTAAACCAGTTTTGCAAAATATATTGCAGAAACAGTTTTCATAAAAGCATAAAATTATATGTTAATAAAATAAATTCTAACTTGTACATTTTATATTTAATTTTTTTAAAACTATTTTTATATTTATTTGATCAAAGTGATTTAAATCTATTTGCATAATCCAGTATCAAGCAATTGGGATTACCTCAGATGGAATAATAAAATAATATATGATAAAATAAATAAATTACTTACATCTATTGATGGATCTTCTGGATGTGATTGCAGGCTTGGAAACATCTAAATATAAAATGACAATTAATAAATCTTGAATAGTAAATAAGAGAATATAAAAAATTGGACACACTAAGCCTTTAATTGATAGGCTGTTTGGCTAGGCACGCGGGGATGAACAAATCAGTGTGGCCATAGAATTTGGCCACGGTCTCAGCTGGGAGGGTGTGGATCCTGGCCTGCAGCAAATTAAAGAGGTCCTTGGTCCCAGTTGGGGTTCCTTGCTTGACAACTTGCTTGAACCACCCAAAGACTTCATTGATGGGATTTAGAAAGGGTGAATAGGCTGGGAGGAAGAGAAGGCAAAATTTGTTGTGGCCAATTGCTGGGGGCCCACTGCAATGCTTTTGCCAATCATTAGAAATTCCTCAAGAATATTAGCCACCTTGTGGAGACCAATGTTGTCCAACACAATCACATCGGTGAAGCCCAGGCTTGTGCACCTCAGGTGCTCCTGGACCAATCGGAGAAATGACAAGAAGGTATGGCTGTTGTGAGAACCCAATATCATTTGATAAAGCTCAAACCCCTTTGGACCGAGGAGAGCCACCATTGAGTAGGCTGTGGCGCGGACTGCAATACACTGAGCCATCCTGTCATTGGAGCCTTTTGGGACATACCCATACCCATTGCACATTGACAAGGCAAATGCCAATTGTCAATATAATAAAATTTGACTGTTCCCTTGGTCTTGAGGGTAGTGTACGCCTCTATGTAGTTTTTCTAGATGTCAATATTGGCTGGGCTGTTTCTGTTGTAGGGGGATACCCCAAGCTTTTTCCAGGAAAAGCGCATTCCCTTGACCAAATGATAACAGAAGGAAATTGAGGCCTAGATCCCAAAAGTAGATTTAACCATGGCCTGTATATTTGCCAGTTCAAGATGGCAATCTTTGGTTATCCAATGGCGGATTGCCCATTTGTGCTCCTTGGTGAGCATGGTCAAAACACGTAAGGATTTCTCTGCGGCAAGGACACAGCCAGTATTGATGAATTTTTGGGAGGTTCTGCTAGCGTATTTGGGATCCACTCCAACAATGGCTGCGGCTGCCTTGTAATCACCTGATTCCTGCATTAGCTTAAGCAGGATGATGCGTTTGATGTCAAGGATGCGCTTCTGGGTGGGCTTTTAGAAGTGGGGATTGACTTGTTGTCATTGGGCACAACACAGGGCATAGGTACCTTGGTATAGAGGGCTGCAACCTTTTTTAACACCAGCTGTCCCTCATTGGTTTGATAGAACTCAGGCTCCTTGTCATCCTCCTGATTGCCATCACCAATGTAGGGCTTGTAGCTAGTATCAAGTACAGGCTTCACCTTCTCCAGCATGGCTGGCGGGACCAACTCTTGCCGGTACACAACGTCAAACACATAAGAAGTAAGTTCTACCTCCTTGTTTCTGACTTTCTTTATAGTGGTGACCTTGGTTGGCTTCCAGGTCAGCTTTGGGACCCAAGGGTTTATGCTCTGCACCCTAGCAGCTTGTGGTCCTTGAACCGGCTGTGTCAGTGCAGCGTCACTATGGAACTCTCCTCTCCCGCCTCCCTCCTGAGTAGGCACTTGTGTTGCACTAAGTCTATTCTTTGACCCGTAGGGGCAACCGCAACTGCAGCGCACAACGGGTACAATGGTAGTCTGTTGCTGTGTTCCTTCCATTTTGAGAATTTAATAAAATATTAAAATAAAACTTAATTAAGTTACTCCCTATTTTTACTTTTTGCTTTTATCTGTTTATGGATATTCAATTAATATTTTTCCCCCCAATATCCCAATTATAGATTATTTATTTCTTAGTTGTTTTTGGTTTTACAATGCCCATTTTAGAATACTCAAAAAAATTCCACCCATTTTCCTAGATTTTACTGCCAAATTCAAACATCCAACACAATATTTTTAAAATTTATGTTTCAGATCTTGTGTCTTATTTTAGAAACCTTGGTATCATTCATGATTACAATCTATTGCACACATTGTGTGAGTGATTTTGTTTACGCAGTGAGTTGCTATTGTGTTTTGTTTTTGGTTTGCGTTTTGACACACCTTGCTTGGGTGTATTTTGTCACCAATTCACATAGTAAACACATGTACACTGAAAGTCAACTCACACATTTTGTTTGTTAATCAATGTATTTTGGATTGTATTTTGAATTGTTCCACTTTGTGTGTGAGCCTTTTGTTGCTGTGTTGACTCATTTTGCCCATTAACACCAATAAACCTTGTTAACAGAGTGTATATTTTAACCTGAGAGATGCATTTTGTTTAAATCTGAAATCATTTTGTTTAAATCTGAGGTATTTTTGGTTGTTGCCATAGCTTTTAAAACTACTGTATGATTTGATAAATATATTTGATATGCTTGACCCGCATCCTAAGTACTAATTAGTAAGTGATACATAAAAAATCATTGGTGGTTGTGTTGTGTGGCTATAGTAGCACTGAATTAATAAGGATCAGATGATGACCTGCAAGGTCTAATTTGTGGCTTAAAAAAGCCAAAGTACCAACAAGGATTCACAATTACTTAAATAAAATTAATATATTTCTATCTTTTTTAATTTATTTATTTATTTGTTAGCACAACAGTCAATATAATATTCAGGGTATTATAATAAAATATATTCCTCATACCTAGTATAATTAATTTTACCTACCTTTTCTACATACTCTTATTTGTCTATAATACAATCAAACATCACGTCATTATATATAAAAAATAATTGTTGATTCCTACTAAAAACAAAATAAATAAAAATAAAACAAATAAAACCAAGAGCACCCATTTATCTGATTGGCTTGGAGGTCAGGGATTCAGGGAGGAAGGATTCTGAGTGCTTGTAAAAAGCCGCCATCACATTGGGTGGCATTGCAAATTGACTGACCTCAAGGATTTTGAAGAGATCCTTGGTGCCCTGAGGGAGGCCTTGCTTCACCTTATTTTTGATCCACCCAAAGACCTTGTCAGGATACCAAGAGTACCATGGGGCTCCAGTAGGTGAGGGAGGAGTCAAAGCAGGTACTGACATGGCCCACCAGATGATGGGACCTAACTTTACTAGGTAGGAAAGGGCCTTCCCAGCCACAGCCCAAGGCCCGGCTGCTGGCAAGGCAGAGTCAATCAATCCTGTGAGCTCCAGGTAAAGCACCCCCAGGAATTGACTGTTCTGGACAGTGGCGTCAGAAGTGGGTAGGGTAGAGATGGTTGGTTTGGGTGTCAGGGGTGGCTCCATGGGGACCAGGTAGGCAGCAGGATTTTTGTACTTCCTGTTGAAGATCAAAGGATAGATGATGATTGCTTTGCTGTCACAGACAATTTGATAGGGTTCCTTGGGGTTTGTTTGGGCAGGTGTACCACTGAAAGTCTTCCAAGGTCCAGTGTTTGTGGTCAGGATTTGGGGGTACTCAGTGAAATGCACAGGGCCAAATGGAGCGTTGGACAGACAGTAGTAGTCAAAGGCTCCAGGTTTGTCAACTGAAGTCTGGCTATCTATCCCAGTAGATGGGTACTGATGCTTGGGTGTATGCAGATGAAAGAGTATCAAAAATATGTAGGGAAACAGATTGGTGAACCAAAGGTTCATAACAACTTTATTGGTAAGGATGACAATACAGAACTTTTTCAGGTGCTTCTGGTTTATATACTTACTCACACGCATTGCCTCTGGGCATTCTTCTGGTGCTATCTGTGTGGCAAGGCTTGACATCTCAGGTTCTGCTGTTTGGTTGGCTTCTTCATGTTCATTTTTGGGGTTTTCAGGAACAGTTGTTTGGTTTTTTGGTGGTCCATATTGGCTTGGCTGGCCATTTGTTCTAGCAGGTTTGGCTTCTGGGGTTATGGGGTTATGGGTTTTTTCCCAATCTGATCACCTTTTTGGGCTGGCTTGACAGGCTTTCCTGAGGCCAAGGAACTTGATTAAAAACGGGGTCCCAAATTGGGGACCCCGAATTACTTAATGGAGGGTGGGCTTGAACTGGGTTTACTGGGCAGCTAAAAATAGCCTGCCCAGGCCCAGCCAAACCCACCAAGGCTTGGGTGTAGCTTTTGGGGCCCAGAATAGGCCCTGCAGCTACCACCAGGGCGGGAATGGTTCCTGCACCTGGATTTGCTTCAAAAAGTAAAAATCCAGGTGCAGGCAAATCTCCTCCGCCCACTAGCCTCACCTGGTGGCTAGGAGCAGGTTTGATTCCCGCCCGGGGCATTGGCATTGTTACTTTTGTAACACTATCCCCTTCTAAACCGGACTTGGCTTTCTTCTTCTCCCAATACTGGCAAACAGCATCAGCTGCATTGGTAAGATTGTCAGCTGGTTCCCAGGTGCTTTCCTCAGGCAGGTATCCTAGCCACTTGACATAGTACTGTGGCTTGCAGTAGTGGGTGCGGTTGCCGTGTATATACTCTACTTTGTGTTCAAGGGATCTCCCTACCAGGATGAGCTGAGGGGCAGTCTTCAGTTTCTGGTGGGGCAGGGAAGTTCTGTCCTTTTTGAACAGCAATGATTGATGGAATACATCATGTATTTTCCAGATGTTGGGTAACTTCAAAAAGTACACTACTTTGCCTACTTGGCCTATGATCTGGTAGGGCCCGCTTCTTTGATGAGCTAACTTTTGGCATGAGACATTTAGGGGTATGTTCCTTGAGTCTAGATAGACCTTGTCCCCAATCTCTAGTGTCTTTCCAGGGGTTTGCTTTCTGTCAGCAAAGGCTTTGTAGGTCTTTACTGTGCGGGTTGGGTTTTGGGAGCAGGTCATCTGGGTTTAATGGATGTGTTTCATCCAGGTCCTACCTGCTTTTTTATACCCCTAGTTCCCAATCTTGGGGTCTCAAGTGGGGTCAAATTGTAATTGGCTTTGAAGGGAGACATCCCAGTGGACGGTGGTCTTTGCTATTGTACACATACTGGGCTGTGGATAATAGGTCTGGCCAGTTGTCTTGATTGTGTGTTTGCATAGCATTGGAGGTACTGTTCTAAAATCTGGTTTACCTGTTTGGCTTGGCCGTTGGTCTGGGGGTGATAGGAAGTGGACACACATCTTTTGATTCCTAGGTCTTTCATCACTTGCTCCCAATAATGAGATGTGAACTGTGGTCCTTGGTCTGTCACTATTTCTTCTGGGGTTCCGTGTTGGGTGAGTATTTGATCATGAAAGTGATGGACAGTTTTGGAGGCATTGCAATGGGTAGTGGTGGGGGTAAAGTAGGCCATTTTGGTGAAACATTCAACCATCACTAGAATTGTGTTATAGTCTTTGGAGGGTGGGAGTCCAACTATGTAGTCCATGGATATCAATTTCCAGGGGCCTGAAGGGATGTCTATGGGAAGGAGGAGGCCTTCTGGTTTAGAGTGTCTTGTTTTGGTGCGCCTGAATGTCTTACAGTCCTCAATGTAGTTGTTAACATCTGCGTCTATCTTGGGCCACAGGTAATTCCTTTTGATGCTTTGAAGGGTTTTGTGGCAGCCCAGGTAGCCGGCTAGTTCTGAGTTGTGACAGTCCTTTAGGACAGAAATCTGAGCCAATCCTTCAAGTATCTAGATTCTTCCTCAGAACAGTAGGGTGGTTCCTTTTAGTGAGTAACCTCTTTTGTACAGGGGGCTGTCTAGTTATGTTGAGAGTTCTGAAACCATGGTCTTGGCAACAGGGTCCTTTGCCTGGGCTTCTAATACGTCCAATTTCTTAGCAACAATTTTCAGGTAGCTTAGCTGTATTCTTCCACTGGTTGTATCCAACAGGGTATGGATATTGTGATCTCTTAACTCAGTGGAGGATGAGATCAGGTTGGCTCTTCTGCTTAGGGCATCTTGGACAATGTTTACATTGCCAGGTTTATAGTCAATTTCTAGTACATAGTCCGCCAGTTCTAGAGCCCATCTCGCTTGTTGCTGGTTAAGCTGACGTGGTTTGAAGAAGTAAACCAAGTTTTTGTGATCTGTTAGGACCTTCACTGGGTGCTCAGCGCCACATAGGTATCTGCACCAGTGCTTCAAGGTCTTCATTATAGCTAGCATTTTTTTATTGTATATAGGATAATTTCTTTTGGCAGGGATCATTTTTTAGAGTAATAAGCTACATGATGTAGCATACCATCCCCTCCTGAAGAAGCACCCCTCCCAGGGCAAAGTTGGAAGTGTTGGTTTCCAGGATGAACGGCTTTATGTGATCAGGCATGGCCAACACAGGCACAGAGGTAAAGGCCAACTTCAGGGCATCAAAGGCAACAACACAGTCAGGGGTCCACTCAAACTGGACTTTGTCCAAGCAAAGGCGGATCAGAGGCAGAGTAATCTGAGAAAAAAAGTTATGAAATCTCTACAGTAGTTTGCTAGCCCCAAGAAACTCCTAACATCTTTCTGACAGGTGAGGGTGGGTCAAGCTGTGACCGTGTCCACTTTATCTTGGGCCATGGCAAATCCACCAGTTTTTACTACGTAGCCCAAGAATTCTAACTCAGGCTGAAAGAACTCACACTTCTTGAGTTTGATGTGGAGGTTGGCTGCGGCTAGTTTCTCCAATATGAGGTCCAGGTGGTGGAGGTGGTCTTCATGTGTTTTGCTATATATCAGGATGTTGTCAAGGTATGCCACACAGAATTGATCAAGGTATTCTCCAAGGACTGAGTTAATCATCCTCTGGAAAGTGCTAGGGGCGTTGCATAGCCCAAAGGGCATGACCAGGTATTCATAGAGTCCAATTGAGTTTTGAAAGCTGTTTTGTATTTGTTGCCTTCTTTGATTTGGATTTGGTTAAAGGCGTCTTAGAGGTCAATCTTAGAGTATACTTGTGCCCCAGTCAAGAAGTCATATAGGTCATCAACATTAGGTATTGTCAGGGAATTTTCCCCTGACTACATTAATGGTATAGGGAACTTTGTAACAAACACCAAAACAGAGAAAGCCTGCACTCAATTATTTGACACAAAGTAAATTTCTGGGGTTGACCCAGACAGGGATCAAACCTGGGACCTTAAGGACAATGCAACAGTTAGTTCAATGAAGATGGTTCAAGTTACATTACCTATTTATAACAGTTATATTCATTTGACATTGATTTCCAACTTTGTCCTTGCTTCTTTAATTTTTAATAAGCAACTTAGAGACATCACTTACCGCTCAAACAATGATTGGCTGCAGTTATCTTGGTTTTTGCTCTTGAATCCACTCTTAACACTTCAGTGTCAAGTGCTGTACTTGATCTGCCCGTCTAATTCATTATCTACTGCTTAATTGTATATCAATTTGTGGCTGTTTCAGCATGTTACTTGTCCCACTATTTAATTTTATATAGTATCCTGCCAGTGATTGATGTACATTTGAAACAGGTATTAATTTCAGCCTTGAAATTAATGAAATTCCCTGGAAAATCCTCTCATTCCCAATGATCCTCTTATTTTGCTCCAGCCTCAACTTTGAAGGTATTTAAGTGAGCCCAACTTACTATTATTACTTTTTCCAACAATAAAGATTTATCCTACTCCTTGTTACTCCACATTTTCCGATAAAACACCTTTTTGAAGCCATGAGAGGAATTATATTCCTATCCTGGTTTCTAGCTTACTTCTTGCCAGTGGTATTGGCCTTGGAAAACCCAACACCTACAACTGACTGGTACAACTCTTCTCCAGATGACGCCCACCAAAAGGAATCCTCACCCATGGATGGTTCAAATACCCTTCTGGACACTGGGGACGTAAATTCCACTACAGTTGTTTGTTTACTACATTGCCTACTGAACCTACTCTGGTTAGACCTTATGCCTCTTTTTACCTCTTGACGTATTTGGTGGGTTACTATCTACTTTGTTGTTCCAGTTCTATGCTTGGAAGATTTGCTTATCTAGGACACCTTGGACATCTTGCAATGGTCACGGTTCCTATTGGCTTGGTAATAGCAGGTTTGAATTTGGGGGCTTTGGCCCATCAGCTAGGGAGCTTATTCCCTGCCAAGTGGGTCCCTGACAGGTCAGGGGTACTGGTTTTTTACTGTGATTTTGTTCAGCTTCTGTTAGCTTACACAAGGTCTCATTCCCCCATCTTTTTTCCCAATAAATAGTAAGGGAGAAGAGCATGGGGCCTTTGAGACTTGGATAAATCCTTTCTTGGTCATGTCTTCAATGTACGCTTTCAAGGCCACTTGTTCTTTGTGATTGCAACTATAGATGAGTCCGTGGCTGGGTTGTGTATCAGGGAGTAAGTCAATGGCGTGGTTTTAGATAGAGTGTTCAGGTAGTTGAGTTGTTGCCTCTTTGCTGAAGACACTGGCCCATTACTTGAGGGATGAAGGCAGCTTCCCAGAGCAAGGGTCCAATTTCATGGTCATGAGTTTGGTGGGGGGTACTACATGCGGGATTGGCTGAATGGGTACAGTGTTGGGGTTAGGTCCCTTTCCCAGGGTTACAGTTTGGTCACAATAGTTCAGGATTGCACCATGCTTGTTAGCCCAGGAGTCTCTAAGAATCAATGGGTGTGGTAAACCTCTCAACAGGATAATATATGAAGGATAAGTGTTTTACCCAATCTTTAGCTCAGGGTGTTGGTTACATTCTTGGCCAATGTCAGTTGAACCGTTTCCCATAGTGACTTGGAATTGAGTATTTGAGAGGGTGAGTCCTAGCTTGGATGCCAATGCGGGGTCAATGAAACTTTCATCAGCCCCTGTGTCTAAGAAAGCCTTTTTGTGGAATACTTTATCTCCTACTTCTAGGGTCACTATGATATACTAATAAGACTGGGAGGTAGTGTTTAATTGGGCAAGGAAACCTGAAGTTTGGTTTTTTCTGGGGCAGGCCCTGGTCTGGTGCCTTGCTTCATGCCAGTGGAAACACAACCTGTCTCTGTAACTTTGTTGCAACTCCTTGGGTGTCATGGCTGGTCTGGCTACTTGGGGTCCATGGGGGGCGGCGCTGTGGGTTTCTTGGTTTAAGCTTAGTCCTTGGCAGAGCACAATCATTTCTTCTAATCCAATTGTGGGGGGTGCTTGATGAGGTCCTTTAACCCTGGGTTCATGCCTTTTTTGAATAGAATGGCGGCCAATTTGTTGTTCAGCATATCACAGGTCTGTAGTTTGGTGAACTCTTCTATATATGTCTGTAGCAGGTGACTGTTTTGTTTGAACTCCAACAGAGTCATGAAGGCAAAGTGTTGGGTATTCTGGTCCTCTCCTGTGGTCATTAGTTCAGCCTCAAATAGAGCATAGTCTAAGAAAAACTCTACATTGTTGGTGGTGGCCTTACCAAACCAGTCCAGGGTGCCTCCTGTTAGCATGGATGCTACTCCCAAGACTTTAACTGTGTTGTTGGGATAGGCGGTGGCATTGGCTAGGTTATGCAGTTGCAGTAACGGCATGGCTCTTCCAGCTTCCTCTAGATTGAGCTTGCCCATCTGGGGCATGGTCACATTGAAGGTGGTTTGGTTCACAATAACGTTCTGTACTTGGGAGGAGGTTGCTGTGGTCGGGTCTTTGCTCTCTTAGCATCCTTGGAATAATCCAAGGTCCTAGTTGTTCTCTTCCACATGGAGGAGATTTGGTATGATAGCCACAAATAACAGTAATAAGTGATAATCATAAAAACAAACATACAAGTAGCCCCAAGTGCTAATAACATCTTGGGGCCCAGGTTACCGAGTTTGGGGTGGATTGTCATAATGTCAGGATACCAAGAGTACCATGGAGCTCCAGCAGGTGAGGGAGGAGTCAAAGCAGGTACTGGCATGGCCCACCAGATGATGGGACCTAACTTTACCAGGTAAGAAAGGGCCTTCCCAGCCACAGCCCAAGGTCCAGCCGCTAGCAAGGCAGAGTCAATCAATCCTGTGAGCGCCAGGTAAAGCACTCCCAGGAATTGACTACTCTGGCCAGTGGCATCAGAAGTAGGTGAGGTTGAGATGGTTGGTTTGGGTGTTGGGGGTGGTTCCATTGGGACCAAGTAGGCAGCAGGATTGTTGTACTTCCCATTGAAGATCAAAGGGTAGATGATGATTGCTTTGCTGTCACAGACAATTTGATAGGGTTCCTTGAGTGCGTTTGGGCAGGTGTACCACTGCAAGTCTTCCAAAGTCCAGGGTTTGTGGTCAGGATTTGGGTGGTACTCAGTGAAATGCACAGGGGCAAATGGAGCGTTGGGCAGACAGTAGTAGTCAAAGGCTCCAGGTTTGTCAACTGAAGTCTGGCTATCTATCCCAGTAGATAGGTACTGACGCTTGGGTGTATGCAGATGGAAGAGTATCAAAAATATGTAGGGAAACAGATTGGTGAACCAAAGGTTCATAACAACTTTATTGATAAGGATGACAATACAGAACTTTTTCAGGTGCTTCTGGTTTATATACTTACTCACATGCAAGTGCCTCTGGGAATTCTTCTGGTGCTATCTGTGTGGCAAGGCTTGACATCTCAGGTTCTGCTGTTTGGTTGGCTGCTTCATGGTCATTTTTGGGGTTTTCAGGAACAGTTGTTTGGCTTTTTGGTGGTCCATCTTGGCTTGGCTGGCCATTGGTTCTAGCAGGTTTGACTTCTGGGGCTATGGGGTTATGGGGGTTTTCCCAATCTGATCACCTTTTTTGGGCTGGCTTGACAGGCTTTCCTGAGGCCAAGGAACTTGATTAAAAAAGGGGTCCCAAATTGGGGACCCCAAATTAATTAATGGAGGGTGGGTTTAAACAGGGTTTATTGAGCAGCTAGAAATAGCCTGCCCAGGCCCAGCCAAACCCATCAAGGCTTGGGCGTAGCTTTTGGGGCCCAGAATGGGCCCTGCAGCTACCACCAGGGCAGAAATGGTTCCTGCACCTGGATTTGCTTCAAAAAAATCCAGGTGCAGGTGAATCTCCCCGCCCACTAGCCCCGCCTGGTGGCTAGGAGCGGGTTTGATTCCTGCCTGGAGCATTGACATTGTTATTTTTACAACAGACCTCCTCAATTGGGTTAAGGAATGGAGAATATGGGGGGAGGAAGAGGAGTCTCATTGGACAGTCAGCCAGGCGGTGGCTGGCCAAATGGCTATTTTTATTGATGGGCGGGAACTTGGACACAACCAGATCCACCTTGTGGAGCCCAACATTATCCAACACAACAATGTTGGTTGTACAGCAGTAATTGCTCCGGAGATACTCCTTGACAGTTTGGAGAAAATCAAGAAATATCCTGCTATTATGGGAACCCTTGATCATCTGTACTAGTCCAACCTGCAGGGACAAAGAAGCGCTACCATGGAATAGGTCTGGGAACAGACAGCTGCACAATGGGCTACTCCATCCTTGAACCCCTTCTTTACCCGCCCATGCCTAGACCTTAGTAGGGAGGAAAACAATGATTTGTTGATGTAGAAGAACTGGAAATTTCCAGTCTCTTTTAGTGCCAGATATGTCTTGGCATAAATGTGTCAATCCTTGATGGTCTTTTCACTGTTCCTATTGTACAGAGAAACTCCAAGCACCTTCCACAAGAAGCCCAAATCAACTATTGCTTTGTAAACAAGGGTTTTAGAAACAGAAAGCCTGAACTCTGTGGTGAGCATTGATTGGACAGAAAGTGAGTCCAGGTGGCAATCCTTGGTAACCCACTGTTTTATTGCGTCAATATGCACAGACTGCAAGAGTTTGGGCTGCCGCTTAGCCTTGACAGATTTTGCAATAAGTCTGGTGTTGCCATATTAGGTGTTTATGTTGGCAATGTATCTGGCTGTGACACCAAATCAGGACACAATATCCAAAACTGCCACTCCCCTGTTCAAGCAGTTGAGGAGAGCTTCACGCTCACTATCTATCAACTGACGCCCACCCTTGGCAGGTATCACAGCATCCTGGCTAGCAGGCTTGACACAGGGGATGGTGACCTTTGTATAGAAGGTGGGATCATACTTGTTTGCGCTGGCGCCATCAATGGTGGCATAAGACACAGGCACAGATGGATCTTTGGTGGTGTTCAATGGCTCATATGATGTATCAAAGACGTGGGGGCAGGAAGTAGCAACTCTTGGATCAAGAGTGCGGGGCCGGGTGACAACTGGGTACACGGTGGAGGTGTATGTAACCTCATTATTCCCAATGACCTTTGTGTATGAGAATTTGGTTGCAGGCCTTGAGAGCAGCTTCTGTCTATGATTGAGGCTACTGTTCCTGGCTTGAGATGCAGGAGGTGGTTGGCTGGCGCTGACACCTTGGGAGACCTGTGTGTTGCCATGACTCCCCTTGAGTTGGGTTCTGGGTCTGTTCTCAGACCCTCTGGGATGCCCTTGTGGACAGGCTGCCCCGCAGGCTGGTGTAGGAGCTGGTTGAGAATGTGATTGACGGTCCATAAAAATAAAATCAAAAAATATATTTTAGATTAAATATGTATTTTTTTGGATTTATTGGTTAAGTTGTGGGTAGCTGTTTTCTCTTGATTTAGCCTTTAATAGTAACAGAATTTCTATATCCGTAATTTGAAGTGTATAATATTGTATAATTTCTGGGTTTGGATAATTTTAAAGTTTAATCACTTTTCATGTCTAAACATGTTATCAAGATTGAATCTTTCATTTGATTTTAGTTGTGGTGGAGCTTCTTGATCTGGGTTGGTGCTTCCTAGTGTGATTACTGTACATTAAATTTGGATTCCAGTTCCTGCAATTCATATCTGAGTTTACTAGGGCATTCAAAAGTGATTTGAAATTTGGTTCATGGATTTGAAAATCCCGCAATTTCAAAAACATAGTAAACTTAATGAAAATGGTTGATGGATTTGAACGCTTCAAAATTGATTCCAGTTAATTCATTTTGTCCATTGGAAATATGCAGTTCAACTTGAACTTTGCAAATTGTCTATGAGCTCCTGAATTTTTAAATATTCAAATAAATACTCAAAAAATAAATTTAATTAAAAAAGGCCATCCCGCAAAAGTGATTCAAAATTTGGACCAAGGATTTGACAATCCCTTATTTTTATGTTTAGGTTCTGAATTTACAGTACAAACAAATACATAATATAAATATCAATTGAATAGTTTTACTTAAAGCTAATAAAAATACATAATTAGATTCAGTAATATATTTATTAATTCTCTAATATATGCAAAAGAAAAATAATATTTTATTGGGATGTTTTTACTGATAAAAAGGGGTTGGGATAAGCACAAAGAAAACATGTTGAAATTAAAGTAATGATCACTGAGCTGGATGCGGCAGGGGCCAAAATTAATGTGCTTAATCAAAAAGTGAAGGATATGCTCAAGGGGGTGATGTTAGAAGGTGACAAACTGAACAGACTTAGGTTGAAGAATTAAAGAGCAAGTTACAGTAGTTTTATAGGCTATGGCAACAACCAAAAATACCTCAGATTTAAACAAACTGATTTCAGATGTAAACAAAATCCAAGTCATGTGAGATTCAGGACTCAATTAATTGTTGCAACCAAGTTTCCAGACTTGCCTGCTAACATATCTTACAATACACAGGGGGTGCTCAATGAGTTGCCCCTTGACGTATCTAAGAACATGAATTAATCTGATGGCAACATCAAATGGCAGGTACTTCATCCTAATTAGGAGCGGTACCAATTTGACTTGCTGATCCCCGCACAAGTTATTCCTTGGCTTCAAACCTTACATGGAACTTCCCGCTATGCCACCCCCTTGTGGCCTTGTGGCTTTCCCCATATGGTATAATAACCACAATATTCTACAATAAACAATACCTTATTCTTATTTTTCTGTCCTTTCTATTGGACTGTTGTCTTCCCTAATTCCAAATACTGAATCCTCATTGGTTCAGTTGCAACAGTGGTAGCAGCAGTAGGTTGACAACCACACTAAAACAAAATTCCCCCTAAGAAAGGACAGAGTACGGACTGTATAGATACTCCCCAACAAGAAACTTTCCTGCCAATTCCCAAGGGGGACATCCCTGACGGGTACGCCATCTATCAAGACCAGCTAGTTCTCACAAGCATGTACAATTGGCTCCGCCTTGGGCAGTGTGACACCAGCGTCACCCTGCCCCAGTCAGACCTGTCCCAAGCATGCTCAACCTTCAGCTAGAATCCTTTGCGGGTGGCGTTGAGGGGGCCAACATTGTCAGTTGGCTTCAATCTACTGAAACCTGCCTCTGTATCTATCAGGTTCCTGAGCCCATGTGGGTTGCCACTGCGTATGAGCGCCTCACAGGGCCTGCTGCTGTTTGGTTCACCAACTGGGCCAGTCAGGAACTTGACATTACCTGGGCAGCATTCTGAGATGCCGCCAAGTCCTGCTACAGAAAAACCTTCTCTCCCATTGTTGTGGGGACTCCTCTTCTAGCAATAAAACAAACTGGGTCCATTCTTGAGTAACTTGCCACCTGGCAACAAGCTCTTTCTGCTGCCCCCAAAGCCGTGACTGACAGAAATGCAATGCTACTTACTCTCATCATCAATGAGTTAAACCCCCATATCTGCAAGTGGGTCCCTGTAGGTTGCTGCACCTCCATCAATGACTGCTATAAGGCCATTGTGGAGGCTAACAACCAGGCCTCAATGGGCTTCCACTGTACCAGTGACGCTTCATCCCAACCATGTACAACACCTGGCAATGACCACAATCAAGTGGGCCGCCGCCAGCCCCGTCAGCAGGATAATGGGACTAAACGCCCCCGCAAGGGGGGAGCTCCAGCTAGCGCAGATTGAGGATCAGGGAAAAGCCTGGGGGTTGTAGCAACAAGAGGCCCTGCAACCCCACCTGACCCATCCTCTCAATCCTTGCTTGCAAAGAACCCCTGTGACTACAACATCCATGAAGTCAAAACCCTGGATGTCTTCCAAGTCCACAGTGACAACCCCGTACTGCAAGCAAGTCACTCCTCAAATAAAGTAACACACTTATCCTATCCCTTCTGTTTCCGTGGGAACACCCACAAATTACTGGTAGATACTGGGGCCAACCACACTATGGTGGACCAGGCGTTTGCCGACTCTCAACAACTGGACCAAGTGCCCAGCAGGTTCAAGGCAGTACAAGTAGCTGACTCCTGCAGAGTTGCAAATCACCCACAAGATGGTACCCTTCTCTGTGAGAATGGGGAACGTCCAGGTTAAGCTCTCTGGGCCAATCATGGCTGGGCTCAGCCACAACGTAATTGCTGGCCTTGACTGGCTTTGGCACAACTGCCCCTACATCAACTGGGATACCTCTGTCATCACCCTCAATAGAAATGGGGTGGGGTTCCAGATCTATCCTGTGGAAATGAGCAAGTTACTCCATGATACTGTGTTTTTCAGAATAACAGAGACAGGCTTGTACAATTTCAAGGGGGGAAACTAGACTTTAACCAATGCTCAGTCAAAGTTATCCGCGCTGAACCATCTGCAGTCCCTCCCTTGACCTCCTCACCACCACCAGCGCTTGCTGCACTCCTTGAGGAGTACAAGGACGTATTCAGCAAGACACTTGAACAACTACCTCCTCCCCAGGAGATCCAGCACGCTGTACAACTTCAAGGATTGTTACCTAAAGCACAACCATTATACTGTCTTACACCAAAGGAAGATGAGACCCTCTGCCAACACCTTGTGGACGTGCTTGATAAGGGCTTCATTTGCCCCTTGCTCTCTCCATACGGGGCAGCTGTCTTCTTTGTAGCCAAGAAGGATGGGTCCCTTTGCCTGGTCACAGACTACTGCACCCTAAATGAGGTGACGGTCAAGAATAAGTACCCCCTGCCGCTGATTGACGACCTGTTTGATACACTTGCAGGTGTGAAGGTCTTTAGCAAGATTGATCTCACTGCAGGGTACAACCAGGTCCGCATTGCACCAGGGGATGAGGCAAAAACTGCCTTCCGCACGCGCTACAGGTTGTTTGAGTGTTGTGTCATGAACTTTGGAATGACCAACACTCCTTCCACCTTTGCCATGTTGATGAACAAAGCATTTGAGGACCTGATTGGGAAATGTGTGGTTGTGTACCTTGACAACATTATTGTCTTCAGTCAAGATCAAACCACACACCTCCAACACCTCCGTGCTGTCCTTGACACCCTTTGGAAAAACCAGCTAAAAGCTAAACCCTCCAAATGCAAGTTCCTCAAGTCAGAGCTGTTATTCCTTGGGCACACCATCTCTTTCCAAGGGATAAAGCCCAACCCTGCCAAAATCAAGGCAATCACTAGCATGCCACCCCCCACTGATGTGGGCCAGGTGTGGACATTCTTAGGCATGGTTGCCTACGTGCGCAAGTTCATTCCCAATTGCAGGGAACTAATTGCACCTCTCACTGAGCTCCTCAACACCAAACAGCGCTTCCATTGGACCCCTGTCAGAGATCAAGCCTTCAAAATGTTGAAACAAAGACTCACAACAGCACCAGTACTGCAGTTTCCCAATCAAAACCGTCAGTACAAACTTGAGACTAATGCCTCTGACAGAGCCATAGGGGGCGTGCTAAGGGTAGAAACTGACAATGGCGTCTTCCTCCCCATGGCATATGAGTCCAGGAAACTTACCGACTCGGAACAACGCTATCCCATCCATGATAAAGAACTGGCAGCAATTATGTACTGCGTTGAGAAGTGGCGCTGTTACCTGGAAGGTGCTACCTTCCCACCCCAAGTTCTGACAGACCACAAGTTGCTCCAGTACTTCAACATGCAGTCCCACTTGACACGCCGCCAAGCAGGATGGGTTGAGCGTCTATCCCCTTACCAGTTGCACATTGAGTACAAGCCTGGGAAGGAACTTGTCACAGCTGACGCCCTTTTGCAACTCTACGTAGCGTCCATCACTGGAGACAATGGTTTGGACCCCAATTGGCCCATGCTATACCTCCGCCCTGAGGCAACTTGCTACGAGGGCCTTAACTTGGTAACCATCTCCAAGTTGAAGGACAACAAGAGTCAGTTCACCACCAATGCTGGTAACGTCTGCCATTGGGCAGAGACAGGTGAGAAGACGCCTTATATTCCCACCACGCAACAAGGTGACACAATATTGCACTACCACCAAACCCTGGGTCACATCAGAGGGCGTAACCTCTTTGAGATCATGAAACAGAAGGTTTGGTGGCCGCACATGCGTCAAGACATCTTGGACCTCCTCAAAATGTGCGTGCTGTGCGAAAAGAACACGTCCAAACCTGCACCCCCCAAGTCTGTCCTGCCCATCAAGGCCATGGAACCCTTTTAGCAGTGGGCCCTTGACATTGTGGGGCCACTCCCCAAAGACAGACTGGGGAAGAAGTACATTATCACTGCCATTGACTACTTCACTTGCTGGCCAGTGGCCTGGGCAACAACTAACCACACCGCCACCATCACCTGCTTCATTGGCAAGGAAATTGTGGCCCGCTTTGGGCAACCCAAACGTCTCATCACAGATGGCGGCCCCAAACTTGTTGGACATGTCATGAAGGCATACTGCGCCAAGAACGCACTCCAACATATAGTTACAACCCCCTACCATCCTCAAGCCAATGGACGCGTGGAACAGTTAAATGGCTCACTGGTTCAACTGATTGCCAAGCTCTCACAAGAGCACCCCAACACCGCATGGACTGAACACCTGCCCACCTCTCTACTTATCCTGCAAGCAAGAATCAACAGGGGCACAGGGTTCAGCCCCAGCACCCTGGCCTTTGGGACGCCTGACAGTCTGACAGGAGTTGAACAGAGAAAGCTACGGTCCAGGGTTCCCAACAAGCCTCCCCTAGTAACAACCCCATCCCTAGATCAATGGTGTGCCAAAGCCCGGGAAATTGAACACAAGCGGATTGAAGGAGGGACAAAGCACCTCAAAGCTAGATACGCCGTAGGTGACCCCGTCTACACCCTCAATCCCAATTCTACCAAGTTGGAGCCCAACCACCTAGGGCCCTTCAAGATAGCTGCTGTCTATGACAATCATACCTATCAACTCAAAGACGCCCAAGGGAATACCAAGAAGCTTCACCATGATTGCTTGCGCCCCTACTGCGCCATCCCCACACAAAGGCTGTTTGTGCGGACCTTCCCAGACCTTCCACAGACTCCGGTCTTGGTGTCTGACGACAAGCAGGGGGCAAGGGGGGTGTTGCAACTGATTTTCCAGACTTGCCTGCTAATGTATCTTACAATACACAGGGGGCGCTCAATGAGTTGCCCCTTGACGTATCTAACGACATGGATTAATCTGATGGCAACATCAAAGGGCGGGTACTTCATCCTAATTAGGAGTGTTACCAATTTGACTTGCTGATTCCCGCACAAGTTATTCCTTGGCTTTGACCTTAAATGGAACTTCCCACTATGCCACCCCCTTGTGGCCTTGTGGCTTTCCCCATATGGTATATTAACCACAATATTCTACAATAAACAATACATTATTCTTATTATTCTGTCCTTTCTATTGGACTGTTGTCTTTCCCAATTCCACATACTGAATCCTCATTGGTTCAGTTGCAACATAATTTAAATATTTTTGGTTGATAAATGAACTTTCAAACCAAAAACAAAATTTTACTAGACCATTATATGAAATTATATCAAATATCAAGCAACATGGTTTAAACCACAAATAAAATGAACTGACACAACAAGTGAGATGAATGGATGCTATTACAGAGTATATTATAATCTAATCAGGATTCATATGAGGCACCAACAGAAGGACTAAAATGAAACAAAAATTTGAGCAATCTAGAAGCAATATCTTATAAACACAAAACAAAATGAAGTCACATAAGATGTTTAGTATGAGCAGCCTAAAATAGAAAAGTAACAGTTTAACGGCTAATTAACAGCTATCCAATTTAGGAGCAGAAGCATTTCATTCATTTTCATGGCTCCAGATTTGTATGAAAAGGTTTTGAGAACCTTCCAAATATGGACTTTAGATTACAATAAAAATAAATCATTAAATTTTAAAATTTCTACTTTTAGTGATTTTATCCTAGGTTTTTTACAATGGTTTTTACAAGTAATATATTTGACAGCGCCAGCAGCCAAGCCAGCTTCAATGGAGGCTAGGCTCATGAGATGGAGGCACCTGTTTACACCCAAGCCTTTGAGGCGGGTAACAAGGAAGCCGACCTGTACCTGACCCCCAACCCCTATGGCTTTGACTTGTTCAGTATTCACTTAGTTTCTAGCTCTGCCCCTGCCCCCTTACACACCCCTGCATAAGCTTCCCACCAATCAACCAATCAGAATGGCAACACTGTTTTAGAAAAACTTCCTGCCAGCAGTCAACCTGCAATCCCCTCAGCCAATCAGGCTTCAGCTCCCCCAACCCAGCGCCCTAAACACAGAATAATTACTGCCCAAACTCTCCAAGAAATTGTGGCACTGAACCTTTAGGGTCTGTTCTGGGATCAGATAGCTTGCCAATTACAATTTACCTGAGCCACCATAATGCGGGAGTTCAACAACCTAATGAACAAGGGGAATCTGATTGGGACATCCAAGAAGCCAAAGAAGGCCCCCAAGTCCCAAATCACCAAGGTGTACCCAATTATTCTTGACCTCTTGCAGTGGGACCCCAAGCTTCCCCTAACCCAGGTCCAGAAGCAACTTGCGCACCATAGCATTTGGGTGTCTGAGTGCATGATGCAGCACTGGATGTATGGCAAAGTGGAGTCAGTCTGTGTGTTGACCAATGTTGCCGGCAACTAATGGGATAGTGCTGAGGATTCCCTGTATGATATTGACATCAAGTTAACTCTGGTCCAATGCCTAACAAGTTTGTCAGATGACATCATTTTCATCTCTTACTATAAGCTATCCATAGCTTTTGACAATTTTGGCGCCCAAGGAAGAGCTGCCACCCAAAAAGGGATGAAGAAGGTCAAGAAGGGTATGTTTATGTGTGCATTTCTGGCTGTTTCAGCCAAGGGTTTTGTCTACTATTGGACAAACCCAGATTTCACCAATGGCTACAAGTACAGCCACATCCTTGGTGGATTACTTGACTCCTGGGATAGCTCAAATTCCAAGCAACAGGGTTTCTTGAGCCACCATATGGAGGGTAGCTCCACCGCCCTCAAGGCCATCCAGAGACGCGGGCACCAGGCCTCAGTCTACCTCACCAGCCATGCAGACATTCATCTGGGTGATGTTGTTTTCTTTAAAATTGGAGATATACTCTGGGAGTGTTGCCCTCAGGCTTTCAACGACCTCTATCTTGGGGTCCTTGACCACAATTCTCTCTTTGGTCACCAAATGGTGGCTGACTTATTTGCGCAAATGGTTTTCCATGTGAGCATGGGCAACCAATCACACAAGGATAAGTGCATCCCACCTTGTGCCACAGCCACCTATCAACCCATCAAGCCAATGACAGGTAAGGAATATAACAAGTGTTATATGGTGGCCATTGCACGCAATCCTCCTACCCCTACCCCCGCCACCACTACCCCCCACCTTCCAGCCCCACCCATTCAATTCCAGACCCCCCAGGCCAGCACTGCCTCTACGCCTTCCTTCCTGCACTATTCTGCCTACTAGGCATCTCTCTTTCCTGCCCTCAATAAACCCCCTGTTGCCAAACATTTTCTATTTATATTATCTTTATTTTGAATTTGAATTGTTCATGTTCTCCTTGTTTATAGTTGGTTTTATTCTTTATGTTCAGCTTATTTCTATAAAATCATATATTTACTTTTCCATGTATCTAGATCCAGAACACAGCTATTTTTTAGCTCTTTACACAGCTTCTTGTGAAAATATTAACAAAAATTTAGTGATTGTCAAAATTTGAATTAGAAAATTGTAGGTTAATTGTGTTTAGAAAAAGTTGTTACTGATCCAAATTCAAAACCTTAATGATAAAATTTAAGCCAATCAGGAGCCAAGTGATAAAGTGATTGTTGTGACATAAAGGGTCATTCAATAATTCTTTGGTGCATGTGCACTAATTAATATGATTGGCTAGTTGTTTTGCCATTGTGTGCCATTGCCGCTGTGGCAAGTTATTGATGGACTGGTACTAACCCAGCAGCTGATTGGGCACTAGTCCATCAACAACTTGCCACAGCAGCAATGTTGCACAATGGCAAAACAACCAGCCAATCATATTAATAAGTGCACATGCACCAAAGAATTATTGAATGACTCTTTATGTCACAACAATCACTTTATCACTTGGCTCCTGATTGGATTAAAGTTTATCATTAAGGTTTTGAATTTGGATCAGTAACAACTTTATCTAAAAACAGTTAACACTATAATTTTCTAATTCAAATTTAGCTAATCACCAAATTTTTGTTAATATTTTCACAAGGGGCTATGTCAAGCGCCAAAAATAATACGGTGATTAAGGAAGCAATGCAGACACAAAGCAAACAACACATATTGAGTTAAGCGTAAAACATATACACAATGGGTAAAAAGATGGGATAATGTAGTAATGGGAAAACAAACAGGGATTAATAAAGCGGCAATAGTATCAGAATAATACAGATTTTATTGGGGTGAAAGCTATAAAAACATATGGAAAAGTAAGTAAAAAAATCAATGAGAGAACTGGAAAATTGCTCAAAGACCTTGACTCTGCAATTACAGAGATCAAAGAAATTGACCACAAAGTCAAGGAAAAAGTGAATGCCACCATCTTTACAGGGGACAAGATTGACAAGGTGTCTGCCAAGACACTTATGGCCAAGATGCCAGACACCTCTGAAAAAACAATTGAGCCTCTTCTTAACGTTCAAAAACTGTTGTTGAGGGTCTCTAGTTCAAGTCATTTGCCCTCTCTGCACCATCTGTCTGGGTCAACAACCCTGAGATGTATGCACATCTCAAGCCAGCCAAGCAAGCAAGAACTGAGGATACATAATTGCCCTCCCAACTGCTTGCGCCAAGAATGGCCAAGCCAGCCAAAGCTGTGGGAAAAAAGGAACCATGCAAAGGTACCTAATGATCAAAATTAATAAATATTTCAAAATACTTACCTTTTTTAGAAAACATAGACAGTGAAATCCGCCAAGTCCTGGTCCCATTTTTCCCTACAACATTCTACGCAAACTACGCCAATCATGTGGCAAGGAATCTGTTTCAGTCCCCCCTGTTTTGCGCAAGCTAGATGACCGCATCCATGGCACTTTTCTGATGTTCCAGGAGGCGTTAGCTGGGCTGACTCATGGCAAGGGGCATCCAAGTGGGCAGTTACTGCCTACAAGGATAACCAACTGGTCCACCTGGACCCAGTATCCCTCAGTGGAGTTTACTGTGTAAACTCCATTGAGCTTGTTTGGGACGTCCTGGCAAGGCTCTCATTTGAGAACATACCAGAGATGGGCCAGGCCCATGCGGCTGCTTGCTTCTGCTTCCTGGTGGAGCACACGCTCTCTTACCTGCTCAAGAACTTTGGGCATATGGCAGGAAAATTGGCTGTTGCAGCTGCAACAGCTGTAAAGAAGACCAAAATCCTCCTTGACAACTTTGAGCTGGCATGGAGTGCCAGCAAGACAGGGCTTCCTCTAGAAATGGATCTCACATTTGCTAAAACAAAACATGAAAAGAAGATTAGTGCCATGTTTGATAAGCTGTGTGAGTTTACTGAAGCCTTTGCTGGGAAAAGGCTTCACCTTGTGATTTACTTGGGGTTCCTGTTTTACTTTGGGATGGGGGCTAACGTTGAGGACCTAGACAAGGTCTTTCTTGGGATCAACAAGGCCAGGCTCTCCCTGGACGGGAAGAAGGTCCCCCCAGGTACAACTCAGTTGATCATGTGATCCAGGACACCCTGGTCCTGGCTGGGATATACGGGTTTGCAGCCCCGCCTGAGAAGCTGCAGCTTCACTCCCACCTGACTGTACTCCCTTTTACCAGCTGCCAAGAATATTTCAACCAGGGTGTATCAATAGTCTACGGTGTGGCGGTGGAGGTTGTGCGCCACCTACATTGCTGGGTGGGTACATACCAAAGAACCCATTACAGGTGCTTTTAAAACTCTCTTTTCCAATAAATACATTTACATTTTAGATTATTTTTATTTATAATAATTTTTATAATTTTTATTTTAGCAAACAAGTTTTACAAAATAAATCCCGGAGAAGGTTTTCATAAAAGCATAATAATATACAACAATAAAATATACCTCTAAGCTGTAAATTATCCATTTATTAATTTCATTTTTATATTTATTTAATAAGAAAGATATAAATATATTTGCGTAGTCCAGTATCAAGTGTTTGGGATAGCCTCAGATGCCATAATAAAAAAATTAATATAAAATAAATACATTACAAACCTTCATTGATGGTCCCACTGAATGTGATTGTGGGCTTTAAAGCTTCTAAATATAAAATGATAATTAATAAATTTTAAATAATAAATTAGAGAATATAAAAAATGTTGGACATTCTAAGCCTTTAATTGATTGGCTGTTTGGCAAGGCACACGGGGATGAACAAATCAGCATGGCCCTAGAATTTAGCCATGGTTTCAGCTAGGAGGGTGTGGATCCCAGCCTAAAGCAAATTAAAGAGGTCCTCGGTCCCAGTTGGGGTTCCTTGCTTGACGACTTGCTTGAGCCACCCAAAGACTTCCTTGATGGGATTTAGGAAGGGCAAATAAGCTGGGAGGAAGAGAAGGCGTAAATTTGCTGTGGCCAATTGCTGGGGGCCCACTGCAATGCTTGTGTCAATCATTGGAAATTCCTCAAGAATATCAGTCACCTTGTGGAGACCAACATTGTCCAACACAATCACATTGGTGAAGCCCAGACTTATGCGCCTCAGGTACTCCTGGACCAATCAGAGGAATGACAAGAAGGTACGGCTGTTGTAAGAACCCAATATCATTTTATAAAGCTTAACCCCCTTTGGACTGAGGAGAGCCACCATTAAGTAGGCTGTGGCGCAGACTGCAGTACACTGAGCCATCCCGTCATTGGAGCCTTTGGGGACATAGCCATCCCATTGCACATTGATGAGGCAAATGCTGATTCCCAATATAATAAAATTTGACCGCCCCTTGGCTTTGAGGGCAGTGTACGCCTCTGCGTAGTTTTTCCAGACGTCAATATTGGCTGGGCTGTTTCTGTTGTAGGGGGATACCCCAAGTTTTTTCCAGGAAAAGCGCATTCCCTTGACCAAATGATAATAGAAGGAAATTGAGGCCTTGATCCCAAAAGTAGATTTAACCATGGCCTGTATATTTGCTAGTTCAAGATGACGATCCCGGGTTATCCACTGGTGGATTGCCCATTTGTGCTCCTTGGTGAGCATGGTTGACACATGTAAGGATTTCTCTGCGGCAAGGACATGGCCAGTATTGATGAATTTTTGGAAGGTCTTGCTGGAGTATTTGGGATCCACTCCAACAATGGCTGTGGCTGCCTTGTAATCACTCAATTCCTGCATTAGCTTAAGCAGGATGATGCGTCTGATGTCGGGGATGCGCTTCTGGGCAGGCTTTTTAGTGGTGAGGATTGACTCTTTGGCATTGGGCACAACACAGGGCATAGGTACCTTGTTATAGAAGGCTGCAACCTTTTTTAACACCAGCTGTCCCTCATTGGTTTGATAGAACTCGGGCTCCTTGTCATCCTCCTGATTGCCATCACTGACGTAGAGCTTGTAGCTGGTATCAAGTACAGGCTTCACCTTCTCCAGCATGGCTGACAGGACCAACTCTTGCCAATACACAACGTCAAACACATATGAAGTAAGTTCTACCTCCTTGTTTCTAACTTTCTTTATAGTGGTGACCTTGGTTGGCTTCCAGGTCAGCTTTGGGACCCAAGGGTTTATGCTCTGCACCCTAGCAGCTTGTGCTTCTTGAACCGGCTGTGTCAGTGCAGTGTCACTATGGAACTCTCCTCTCCTGCCTCCCTCCTGAGTAGGCACTTGTGTTGCACTAAGTCTATTCTTTGACCTGCTGGGGCAACTGCAACTGCAGTGCACAATGGGCCCATTGTTACTCTGTTTATTGTGAAGCTTCCATTTTGGTACAAGAATAAAATTAAGTCAAGACCGTTCTATCTATATAGTTTATTTATTATAATTGTTATCTGTCCATACTTAACAGCATGAAAGCTATTGGTTGCTACTGTTCATTCCAAATTGGGTTACAAAGTTTCTGTATGGATTACTTTTGGCTGGGAATGGGCACTGTTAACTGTAAGTATTGTTAGGTTTGAGTTTCTAATTCTAATCCCAAACCTGACCCTCTGAACACTTATTTCCTTTTTGTATCCTAGATTCTATTTCCCAATTAGGATGATCTGCTATCAGTATTATAGATTCACTGGGTTGTTTTGATATTGGATATTTTTTCTATCAGTTCCAGTTGCTATTAGGGTTTGTTGCTGGATCAAGTTTTTAACTTTTGTGACTGGGGTCAATGGGTTCTTAAAAAGCACAGTAAACTTAGCAGATTGATTCTGTGACTGAATATCAGGAATCTTCCTGGGAATATTCCAGTCAACAATGTATTGGAATTACCTGTTACAGAGGAGTATGTCAACTCAGGCACATTGGAAACTATTGGAAATGAAGAATTGGTAGGTAGCATTTGCTCTTTGTTACTTTTGAATTCTGGTCTGGATGTATTTAATTATCCAATTGAATCAGGAACAGGGATCAAACCCGCGGCTGCTCTGGACTTAGTTGGTCATCTAGGGATCAATTTTAGCAAAAATTATCAGCCCAGCCAATCATTACTGTTTGAATTGGGCTGTAACTAATCAAATAATCCCAACACCACTCTGAATTGTTCTTTAAACACTCAGGATGATGTTCCCAAAGTGATTGACACTGTTTCTTTGATTCCTGGTTCTAAATACTCTGGCTCTGTTGTCTATCTTTCTCCTGGTCTCCAGAAATTATGTGGAGGGATTCCAGAGTTTCCCTAGTGCTTGGCCTGCTTGTTAGGCATATTACTTAGTGCTAAAATTATTATTTTGTTATTGAGGTCATAATTATGCTGATTTCAATTACAAAAACTCTAATTTTGAGTTCCAGCTGCCCAAAATCCCCCAGATTCATCCCTAAATTTCCTGATCTCCTTTACTTTTCTCTCCAAACCATTTTCTTGCTACTATGCTATATAAGGCTGGTAAGCTATATCTTAATAATTGTTCAATCAATAAAGTCTCACATTAACCCAAGTGATTTACCTTTTAATATGGACTTAACCCTTCCCAGCTTAAACCATGAGACTGCCCAGTACTTCCCTTTGTAAGTCTATTGAATATATATGGCTTCTCTGGATAATCTTTCTGCAGGCCTTTAAGGCCAGCATTTTGCTGGGTACCAGAGCCAATTCTGGTACCTCCCCCAATTCTCACTATTTAGAGAAATCCTGGTGTCAAGTAATTCTAGGAGTATGGTACACTGTGACCCTATTATCACACAATCCACCCCAAAAGGAAGAGCCTCAGAATTATCAGTCTCCCAAGAAGCCTGCTGATCCCCTGGTCTTCCATTATCTGGCTTCTGCCCTCCCCCTTAGCTATTTGGGGGTGTACTTCTTCTTAGGTTGCTTCAACCCTCTGTTGGGTTGCTACTGCCTGTTTGGAGAGCGGTTCCACCTTGGAATGGTGTCTCTCCCTGTGGGATCTCTAGTAACTGGTCTTGATCCCTCTGCCATCATCCATCATCTTGGAAGATTACTTCCGAGTGGGTGGGTACCTGACACCAAAATTCATGTGTTCTAGTGCTTGGTACTTCTGTTGTTGAATCATTATATGTTTGTTCCAAGCTTGCGTGGGTTGTTGGGTGACAGGATATTTTTACCAAATAGCGCACACTTTCTGTGGAATTGGCGTCTATTTAGATCTAAAAGTTGGGATTTGTTGTGTGGCTGAACCTATGGGTTCTAAACTGAGTAATATTCGGTTATCTCAACAGGGTTGAAAACTATTGTACCGTTGGATATGGTGTAAAATATGGTTTGCAGAATGATCTCTTTGACGATGCGGTAATTAGCTAAAGGGTAATTCGTGTCTTGGGTAAATGCCACTGGCGACAGTTGAATGTTTTTAAGCAAGGGTTCATTATATTTTACTCGGTAGTATAGAATTGTTACATGTAGCTATTTATTCCAGTTGGATTGGTCCTCGATCCATTGGTGAGCTGAGAAAACTTTTGTGAAGGCTACCCGCTCGGCTTGGCGAGCTCCCGGGATCAAGAGGCCAACAATCACCAAGGTTTCCCCGGAGAGTTGGACCAAAGGACTCCCGGGCTTTGATGAGAAGTTGGTTGGGATGTCTATCTCTGGTTTCCCGCACAGAACAATGTACGGGTATAGCATCTCTAAACTGTTGTTCTTGCATTCCGAAAGGGGTTCATTTCTCATGGCAAGCTGGTGGGGGCTAGCTTTGTGCTCGCGTAGTTGATCCTTTGTCCAACCAATTAGAACGAGGCCCTGGGAGGTAGAGTCAGTGGATGGGAGCCGTAAACCAGTGTCAGGGGATTTGAATCCATTTGTTTTGAGGATAGCAATATCATAGAACGAATGGTATAAGCTTTGTAAGGGATGCCTTATGATTTGCTGAACCTTAAAAGTGACCATTCCTTCCGGGATTCCAACTACTCCCTCGTATTCCTTGGCAGCATGCATGATGCAACTTGATGTTGTTAGGATCATGTTTCTCCCATACCGCGCGCCAGAGCACACCGGCTTCTTGGAGTAAAGCAGCAAGACGGCCACTTCCCTGCCTCGCAGAGGCCGCACTGGCAAAACCAATGAAATGATTAAACTCAAACCGAATCGCATCCTATGCGCTGTGATGGCGTAATGACGAGTAAATACCTACAGCGGTGATATATTATCCCAACGGAGTGAGATATAATTCCGATTATACTAAAAGTTATGAAATTCTATTTAACAACCAATGTACTTTATTCCTGCCATACTAGAATATTCCATTGCCGGCAAAAACCTGACATTTGATGGCATGCTTTCTGTAGGATCAAATCAATCCGTTGCAATGGCAATATGATCCTCTCCCGAGCATCCAATCATTTATCGGCCGGTAAGAGATTGAATATCACACCTTATTTCCGCTCCGTAAATCAACCCCCACAACTTGTAAGCTTGGCCTCCAATCCATAACCATTCCCCAAATATATGAATTGTACGCGGCAAACCTGACAAGTAGGAATATGGCTGGTGAATTTTTTAAAATCTATTGTTGGCTGATCTAATTCATCATTCTTCTACTTCGTATAGCCCATATACTGGCTATCTTCCATCAGAAAACTCAGCTTGGTTAATAGTGGTTGGTACCATGAGAGAATTGTGATGGAAGCTTTTTTGAATTGATCCAGTACAGCTCGGATTACGGAACAGTTTCTTCTGGCCTAACCACTTAAGTCACAACCTACAATGAAGCTTTGGCCCAGCTTTATATCCCGTCAAACTTTTCCCGTTAAATTAACGGAACTGGGTGGCAGATGGACCAAAAAATAAATTTTAATCAGCCCAGTTTAATAAGCTGCCCAAGCCAAATTTTCCCTTTTATTTTCCAACCCAGCTATTCTCGGCCACCATTAAAAAATCCCTAGATTCGATCTAGTCGTGCAATAAATTTTATTTAAATCTGAACCCTACCACAATAAACTCCTACGCTTTAGCTTCTAATCTATAAAATCAATCAACGGCACCAGCTTCAATATTCAATGCTACGGCGTTTAAATTTATACGCGAGCAATCACTCAGCAGTCGCATTAAACCTACTTTAACTTTTGTATAGGCTATCATTTTTGTAGGGTGAAAAGTTGTCCCCAGCAGAAGAAAATAACACCAAACTTTTCAACCAACCAATGCGGTTCTACTATACCAAGCCGAGTCCAAAGACTTGCTTTCGGCAATGGATTCGCTAAGCCAGCTTCAGGTCTTCATGCTCGTCACTCCCAGCAGCTTGCCAGATAAAGAAAACTACGTTAACCCCAGCCAAACAGACGGGTGCTACCACCTCCGATGTAAAGAGATCAACGATAGGAGGATCTCAATTTATGTGAAAAGGTTCCAAAAACCTTTTCACATAAATTGACCAATGCAAATTAGATATCACTGGAAAGATATGTCAGAGAGGGAAGCTGATTCCCTCTCTGTTAACACCACACATCAAATCTAGCTTCATGGAATTTAAATATAAACCTATTTAGGGGCTATTACACCTTTACTTTCATCGATTTCCCAAATAAGCATATGCCTCTTCTTCCATACCCCACCTCTTAATAACCATCTCCTAGTCCAGCCGCCAAGGAATCCCTGAACCGGTTAGCCAACCCACCTGTTCCAATATCGGTAGCAGACAGCTCTGCAAAGCTCTATACAAGATCCATGTAAACAGGAGTTTCTGCTGCTATCCCAAATCAGCAGGCACATCTTATTTACCTGGTTCACAAGCAAAATGTGTTTAGCGCTACATCAAAGGTGAAGATATCCCTTACAGCATATATATTGCCAATCAACTGCTTACCTGTCCCTTGGGAAAGCTTTGATTGATTATATATCATGCAACCACTCATCCTGAGCATGTACAGATGGGAGCAAACTGCCTTATAGGAAGGTCCGCCTGGAAAATTTCAGTGCATGCCTGGGTGATAGTGCTCCAGGCTGGATTGAAGATACTGATGTTCCTCTCAGCTTATATAAAGTGAACCTGGATCTTTGGGATGCTGAGGCAGTATCTGCCCTTAGCAGTCCTGCTGCAGCTTGGGCTTATAAATTCTTTGGTGAGAACTTTGAACTGCCTTGGGTTGGTTGGCTTCAGGGATTCTTTAGTGATAAAATTCACTTCTGAGCTTGCTGGTATGGCAGCTGTTTATGAACTCATCAACCTTGCCCACCCAGGACTGGATATAGAGCGTATTGAGCAGCATATGTGGAGGGATCTGATGGTTAGTAAGCTGCTCTACGATGGAATGGAGAAGTACCCCTAGGTTGAAGTTGACCAGGGAGGATCTTACAAGATTTAAATCATCACCATACAGATGCCATGCCCAATCATTTGGAATATCCTCAGAAGTGAGGAGGACTGGTGGAGAATTTAGTATACAGGAGAAGGTACAGTGGAGTGTTTGGATGGATTATAGTGGAATTTGAACCTGTTCTAAGTAAGGCAAATGAAGATAACAAGGTCCAAATTTTACCAAATGGAAGCAGAAGAGGGTTCAGTGACATCAGGTTGGCCAAACACTACATTGACATTAACCAGAAGGAACTGAATGAGAAAGAGAATATGCCAGAACATGTAGCAGGCTTCCTAATTTGAGGCTCATTTCAATAAATTATAATTACTAATAAACCAAGCATCTAGCAAATTTATTGCTGTTTAAAAATGAGAGTTTGTTAGAGCGCTATCCCTCCAGGAAATAGGGAAGCTCAAGTAGTAAGCAGGGGGAACAGGGTGGGTGGGGCTTTAACAGGCTATGGTGCTTTTGTGTTGTATCCTGATATAATTTCCAGGCAATCATCAGAATCAACTCATTCCACAAGTTTGACTTACTGAATGTTAGCAAATTGTTGAAACTGAGTGAGTTGGCATTGTTTTAGCATCTATCTACCGGAACAGACTTCTCCTAAACTAAGCTAATCTCTATATCAAAATATTAGCCCTGGGTTGCAAAGTTAAAACAAAACTGCCATAGTGTTGAGTCCACTTAAACCAATATCAACCCAGCGGGGCTGACCCCCAGTAAGGCTATGCAAAAGAGACCTGGCGCTCATAAACCAACTTCCCCGTCACACAAAGCCAACTTGGATGACCAAAACTGGGAACAAGGGCTGATGCTGATCTCATCCCAGTGATAGCTTAAATTGACCCATCACTCCTTACCAAGATCAAGCCATCCAATCAATTGATTGATACAATCTTGTCCCCCTAAAGGATTCATCCAGACTACAAATTTCCCACTATCTCAATAAAGATAGTTATCTAGCTTCCAAACATTTTCCCCAGGTAGCTCTGCCAATACAGCACTGCTACGGCACCAAGACTTAATTTTTAGCCAATAACTAATCTAACTTACTGTGAAAATGCTGGTTTTATTGTACCTTTACATTCCATTAGCCCCAGCAAGTGATATCTGGATGCCAGCCCCAAATAATAGTCCATAAAGCTCTTAAGAAAATATACATTATTCTACAAATAACTACTATATATTTTATAATGCTGTTTTCATTTAACATAAAATGATTTAAGCGTTGTACAAAGACATGTGCCAACTTCCATAGTATTCTTTGTATTGCAAAGCTGTCTGTTGTTGTGTTAAGCTCACTGGATAAACTGTAGCTTGATTCTGGAAGCCTGCTTTACCTGAAACACACATATTAAAGCTAGAATATGTGTTTATAGTGTCAGCTTTTTGTCAAATCAACCTGGTGCCTAGATCACAACAAAAAGATTTGGCTAAGCAAACAAGGTGGCTGTTGAAAATTGGCGTACACCGGCAGATTCAACAGAATTAAGAGGCAGGGACACACACTCACTATATGCCTTTGAATGTGAAGATTCCAAAGACATTGACCAACCTGAATTGTAATGATTAAATTTATTGGGTCCTATATGAGTAGGTAAAAAACTCTGCCCCTTGGCATTTACTGCCAACACCTTATATAGGGATATTCTCATATTACTAATCACCAGTCACTGGCAATACCTTCTAGGACATTCCAGCGCACTGTAGAGTCTTGGTTGTGCTGGTGAAGAAAGGGACAACTTTCCATTTTAGGGCACAATCCTGCAATGCTGTGGCACCTAGCATGAGGGTGCCCTCTGCTAGCGCACCAGATATCACTCATATTTGGCATACAGAAACTTCTATATTCAGACCTGGCGCCTCAGCGCTCAATGTTAATTATTGCAGCGCTCTAGCGCTCACAAATAATTGTGTTGGCGTCCTGGCGCTTGATGTAAATTATTGCGGCGCTCTGGCACTTAGGAATAATTGTACTGGCGTCCTGGCGCTTGATGTAAACTAGAGCAGCGCTCTGGCTCCAAGAATAATTAATACTGGCGCTGTGGCGCTTATTATTTAAGGTGGCGGCAGTGTGGCGCAATAATCCTTGGCAACACTGTCATGGTCCACTAATCATGTATTTAATTATATGGTAAGTTGACAATAATTTCCAAAAGGGTAATTGATTGGCTCTGGTTGGTTTCCAATGGCCACCTAATGAGTTAAGCTTTTCACAATCCCTGGTCAACAATTCTTCACAGTGACATAACATGAGCAAGTTTCAATAGGAAGATCACTATAAAAGAAGGTCTGCTGTATCCATGTCAACCCCTTCACTGGTTTATTAGTGAACTTCTGCTGCATCGCAAAAAGCACCCATGTCATGGTAAGTGATTTCAATAAAAGTACCCAGGGCTGTAATTTAGACTCCTCTCTACCATCCCTAAAATTTTTGTAAAGTCACTCCCCCCTTTAGCCCTGGATAGGGCAATCTTCCTGCGCCGCACAAAAAAATCTGCTCAGAAGCCGGCCAAGCCCCTTAATTCCCTTGAGGATTTAGCCCACACAATTGATGAGAGATTTGTGTTGGCATACCCTTCCCAAGTGGTAAATACTGGTGCTTTGGACTCTGTCCCTGCTTGGGAGAAATCTCTGATTAATTTGAATTACTTTTTGGCTTGGGCCTGTCCACATTTAAAATTAATCAAATCTAAACAATCAGGTTGTGTGTCAGGGATTCCTCCCCTGATTACTTTAATTATTTTTACACTTTTGAGAAAGACACCAAAGCCAAGAGAATCAACAATCAAATTATAGAAACCAAGGTTGTATATGGGATTGAAGCCAACAGGGATCAAACCCAAAACCCTAATGTTGCAACTGAACCAATAAGTATTCAGTATTTGAAATTGGGGAAGACAACAGTCCAATAGAAAGGACAAATAATAAGAATAAGGTGTTGTTTATTGTGGAATATTGTGATTAATATACCATATGGGGAAAGCCACACAGCCGCAAGGGGGTGGCATGGTGGCTTGTTCCATATAAGGATTTGAGCTAAGGAATAACTTGTGCAGGGATCAGCAGGTTGAATTGCTAGCGCTCCTAATTAGGAGAAAGTGCCCACAATTTTTTTATTGCCATCAGATTGGCTCATGTTGTTAGATACTTCAAGGGGCAGCTCATTGAGCGCCCCCTGTGTATTATAAGATATGTTGTCAGGCAAGTCGTAAAACTTGGTTGCAACACCCCCTTGCCCCTTGCTTGTTGTCAGACACCAGGATCAGAGTCTGTGGGAGATCTGGGAAGGTCTACACAAACAACCTTTGTGTGGGAATGGCGCAGCAGGGGCGCAAGCAAACATGGTAGAGCGTTTTGGTGTTCCCTTGGGCATCTTCAAGCCAATAGGTGTGATTGTCATAGACAGCAGCTATCTTGAAGGGCCCTAAGTGGTTGACTCCAACTTGGTAGAATTGGGATTGAGGGTGTAGACGGGGTCACCTACGGCATATCTAGCTTTGAGGTGCTTTGTCCCTCCTTCAATTTTTTTGTGCTCAATTTCTTGGGCTTTGGCACGCCATGTGGTTTAGGGATGGAGTTGTCAACAGGGGGCTTTCCTGGAACTGTAGACTGTAGCTTCCCCTGTTCAACTCCTGTCAGGCGTTCCAAAAGCCAAGGCGCTAGGGCTGAACCTGGTGCCTCAATTGATTCTTGCTTGTAGGATAAGTAAAGCAGTAGGCAAGTGTTCAGTCCATGCAGTATTGGGGTGTTCCTGTGAAAGCTTGGCAATCAGTTGAACCAATGAGCTGTTTAATTGCTCTACGCGCCCATTGGCTTGCGGATGGTAGGGAGTGGTAACTATCTGTTGGAGGGCATTCTTGGTACAGTATGCCTTCATGACTTGGCCAACAATTTTGGGACCACCATCAGTGATGAGATGTCTGGGCCGCCCAAAGTGGGCCACAATTTCCTTGCCAATGAAGCAGGTGATTGTGGTGACAGTGTGATTAGTTGTTGCCCAAGCCACTGGCCAGTGAGTGAAGTAGTTGATGGCAGTTATGATGTATTTCTTTCCCAATCTGTCTTTGGGGAGGGGCCTGACCACATCAAGGGCTCACTGCTCAAAGGGTTCCATGGCCTTGATGGGCAGGACAGATTTGGGAGGTGCAGGTTTGGACGTATGCTTTTCACATAGCATACATGTTTTGAGGAGATCCAGGATATCCTGGCGCATACGCGGCCACCAAACCTTTTGTTTCATGATCTTGAAGAGGTTGCGTCCTCTGATGTGACCCAAGGTGTGGTGGTAATGCAGTATTGTGTCACCTTTTTGTGTGGTGGGAATGTAAGGCGTCTTTTCACCTGTCTCTTCCCGGCAGCAGACTTTGCCAGCATTGGTGGTGAACTGGCTTTCATTGTCCTTCAGCTTGGAGATGGTTACTGATTTGAGGCCTTTGTAACGAGTTGCCTCAGGACAGAGGTAAAGCATTGGCCAGTCTGGGTCCAAGCCATCATCCCTGGTGATGGACGCTACATAGAGTTGTGAGAGGGCGTCAGCTATGACAAGTTCCTTTCCAGGCTTGTACTCAATGTGCAACTGGTAGGGGGACAGATGCTTGACCCAGCCTGCTTGGTGGCGTGTCAAGTGGGACTGTGTGATGAAGTACTGAAGTGACTTGTGATCTGTCAGAACATGGGGTGGAAAGATAGCCCCTTCCAAGTAATAACACCATTTATCAACGCAGTGCACAATTGCTGCCAACTCTTTATCATGTATGGGATAACTTTGTTCCAAGTTGGTGAGCTTCCTGGACTTGTATGCCACGGGGAGGAAGAAACCTTTGTTGGCTTCTACCCGTAGTACACCCCCTATGGCTCTGTCAGAGGCGTCAGTCTCAAGTTTGTACTGGTGGCTTTGGTTGGGAAACTGTAATACAGGCACAGTTGTAAGTCTTTGCTTCAATATCTCAAAGGCTTGATCTCTGACAGAAATCCAATGGAAGTGCTGTTTAGTGTTTAGGAGCTTGGTCAGAGGTGCAATAAGTTCTCTGCAATTGGGGATGAACTTACACACGTAGGAAACCATGCCTAAGAAGGTACACACCTGACCCACATTGGTGGGGGTTGGAATGCTTGTGATTGCCTTGATTTTGGCAGGGTCAGGCTTTATCCCTTGAGCAGAGATGGTGTGCCCAAGGAACAGCAGCTCTGACTTAAGGAACTTGCATTTAGAGGGTTTAGCTTTTAGCTGATTTTTCTGAAGGGTGTTGAGGACAGCACAGAGGTGTTGGAGGCATGTGGTTTGATCTTGACTGAAGACAATAATGTTATCAAGGTACACCACCACACATTTCCCAATCAACTCCTCAAATGCTTTGTTCATCAACATAGCAAAGGTGGAAGGAGTGTTGGTCATTCCAAAGTTCATGACACGACACTCAAACAACCCGTAGCGTGTGCAGAAGGCAGTTTTTGCCTCATCCCCTGGTGCAATGCGGACCTGGTTGTATCCTGCGGTGAGATCAATCTTGCTAAAGACCTTTGCACCTGCAAGCGTGTCAAACCAGTTGTCAATCAACAACAGGGGGTACTTATTCTTAACTGTCACCTTATTTAGGGTGCGGTAGTCTGTGAACAGGCAAAGGGACCCATCCTTCTTGGCTACAAAGAAGAAAGCTTCCCTGTATGGAGAGAGTGAGGAGCAGATGAAGCCCTTATCAAGCACTTCCATAAGGTGCTGGCAGAGGGTCTCATCTTCTTTTGGTGTGAGACAGTACAAGGGACGTGCTTTAGATAGTAACTCTTGGAGTTGTACAGCGTGCTGGATCTCCCAGGAAGGAGGTAGTTGTTCAAGTGTCTCACTGAACATGTCCTTATACTCCTCCAGGAGGGTGGCAAGCGCTGGTGAAGATACAGTGATCAAGGGAGGGGCCACAGGTGGCTCAGCGCAGATAACTTTGACTGAGCATTGCGCAAAGTCTAGCTTCCTCCCCTTGAAATTGTACAAGCCTGTTTTGGTTATCCTGAAAAATACAGTATTGTGAAGAAGCTTGCTCATTTCAACGGGATAGATCTGGAAGCCCACCCCATTTCTATTGAAGATAATAACAGACGTATCCCAATCAATTTAGGGACTATTGTGACAAAGACAGTCAAGGCCAGCAATTACATTGTGGCAGAGCCCGGCCATGATTGGCCCAGAGAGTTTAACATGGATGTTCCCCATTCTCACAGAGAAGGGGACCATCTTGTGGGTAATTGCTACTCTGTGTGAGTCAGCTACTTGTACTGCCTTGAATCTGCTGGGTACACAATTTAGCTGCTATTCATCAGCAAACGTCTGTTCTACCATGGCGTGGTTGGCCCCAGTGTCCACCAACAATTTGTGGGTGTTTTCACAAAAACAGAAGGGATAAGACAAGCGGGTTACTTTATTGAGGAAGTGGCTTGCTTGAAGCACAGGGTTGTCACTGTGGACTTGGAAGACGTCCAGGGTTTCAACTTTGTGTACATTATATTCACATGAATTTTTGGTAAGGAGAGATTGAGAGTGCAGGTCATCTGGGGCTGTGGGACCTCTTGTACCTACAACCCCCAGGCTTTTCCTGGGTCCTCAATTTTGGCTAGCTGGAGCTCCCCCTTGCAGGGGCATTTAGCCCCATTATCCTGCTGACAGGGCTGGCGGCAGCCTAATTGGCTGTGGGTGCTGCCAGGTGTTGTACAAGGTTGAGGTGGAGCATCATTTGTGCGGCAGAAGCCCATTGAAGCCTGGTTGTTGGCCTCCACAATGGCTTTTTATCAGTCATCAATGGAGGTACAGCAACCTACGGGGACTCACTTACAGATATGGGGCTTTAGCCCATTAACTATTAGGGTCAGGAGCATAGCATTTCTGTTGGTCACGGCTTCAGGGACAGCAGCAAGGTATTTGGGAATGGAGCCAGTCTGCTTGATTGCCAGAAGGGGATTCCCACCACAATAGGAGAGAAGGTTTTGTTGTAGTGGGATCTTGTGGCGTCCCAGTATGCCACCCAGGTGACTTTGGTTTCCTGGATGGCCCAGTTGATAAACCATACAGTGGCGGGCCCCGTGAGGCGCCCAGACGCAGTGGCAACCCACATGGGCTTGGGAACCTGACAGATAAAAAGGCAGGTTTTGGTGAACTACATCCAACTGACAATGTTGGCTCCTTTGACTTCACCTGCAAAGGATTTCAGCTGGAGATTGAGCATATGTTGTGAAAGGTCTGACTGAGGCAGGGTGACACTGGCGTCACGCTGTCCAAGGCGGAGATAATTATATATACTCATAAGAACTAGCTGATCTTGGTAGATATCATACCTGTCAGGGATGTCCCCCTTGGGGATTGGCAGGAAGGTCTCTTGATGGAGAGTAGCCATATGGCCCGTACTCTGTCCTTTCTTAGGGGGGGGGTTTCTTTTAGGTAGATTGTGAACCTACTGCTGCTACTACTGTTGCAACTGAACCAATGAGGATTCAGTATTTGATTTGGGAAAGACAACAGTCCAATAGAAAGGACAGAATAATAATAAGGTGTTGTTTATTGTGGAATATTGTGATTAATATACCAAATGGGGAAAGCCACACAGCCACAAGAGAATGGCATTGTGGCTTGTTCCATGTAAGGATTCAAGAAAAAGAATAACTTGTGCAGGGATCAGCAGGTTGAATTGGTAGTGCTCCTAATTAGGAGAAAGTGCCCGCAATTTGATATTGCCATCAGATTGGTTCATGTTGTTAGATACATCAAGGGGCAGTTCATTGAGCGCCCCCTGTGTATTGTAAGATACATTTTCAGGCAAGTTGGAAAACTTGGTTGCAACACTAAGGATAAATCAAATGTTAGAATACAATCAACACTTCAACATATATTAACTTTTTATGTTGAATTAATTCATTCAAACTTTGTTTTTGTGTTTGTTCCTATGTCCAAGATGATTAATAACCACTTAGTCAACATCACGTACCTATTACACTCTGATTGATTGCTTGAGCCATGATTGACGTTCCCAATCTTCTACCAATCTATACCTGGCCAAGCTCTGCACTTGTTCTTCCCGGATATTAATAATAAACACCGCTTAATTGTTCCTTTACCTGTGGCTTGTTTTTGGCTCCTCTCTTTGATTCAGGTTGTTATACCTAATATTAAGATACAGGTCTACTCCCACATGGTAAATGACATACTCTCAGCCTTAATTCCAGTAAGACTCAATTTTAAACCCTAAAAACTCATTTATCCTCTTAAATGTTTACAACCTCTACTGGGGTATTTAAGGGAGTATTATTTATTATTTCTACTTGTTCCAAAAATAAAGACTTATTTCTGACTTTAATCCTGCTCACACTTATCTTCTGATCTCTCATTTAAAACTATGAAAGGAATTTTATTCCTTCCTTATTTCTAGTCCTTCTGCTTACAGTTGTATTAGGTCTTTAAAACCCTACTCCTACCACTGACTGGCACAACTCATCCCCCAATGATGCCCACCAGAAGGAGTCCCTGGCCAATGGGTGGTTCAAGTATCCCTCAGGCCACTGGGTAAGAAAGTTCCATTATGGTTGCACTACCACTCCTCCTCCTCCAGTTGAACCATTGCTGGTTAGACCCAATGCATCTTTCTACCTGTTGACACAGTTGGTATGGTATTACCTATTGGGTCATTTCAGCTCCTTGATGGGTAGATTTGCCTACTTGGGCCACCTTGCCATGGTCGCGGTGCTCATTAGCTTGGTCATTGAAGGACTTAACATAATGGCTTTGGCCCACTAGATTGGGGGCTTGTTCCCCCTCAAGTAGGTCCCTGACATTGCACTACTGTTGAATCATCAAATTCTAATCCAACTGGATTAGATGCTGCCCTGAAACACTCCATTGATGCCTGCCAATCAGAGTTGAAGTAAGAAATTGTTGGAAACCCTCCCAACTCATTAGATTCTCCCTGAAAAATTTCTCTTGGAACCAATCAAATCTGACCTTTGGGCCAGGGGACTTTAAATTTCAAATGGCCTTTCCTTAAAGCAAGACAGAGGACTTTTGGCCCCCTGCTTGCTCATTTTACAAAATAAATTTTGGACTTTAAATCTTACGTTTTGGTGGTTCTTTAGGTCTTCATTTGGCCCTTGAAAATTTCCTAGAGTTTTTAGCAAAGATTTTATTTATCCCTACCAGTTTCCCTTACTTTTGGGCCTTCCAGCTTCTTTTCAAAGTCCCCAGAGACGTTGTTAACGTTGTATTTAAAGCTTTCCACTTTTGCTTTAGAGAAAGTAACTCAATATTAAAAATTAGTTACACAATCTATATAATTATCTATTATAAGTTTGAATTCATCCTTTCTTTCTCTTTTGCTTCTGCTGCCCCTCACTATATGCTTCAAAGCTTTAAATTTTTGCTTTCAAAGTCAATAGCCTGTGGTTGCTGTTCTCTGCCTTTATTCAATACTTTAGGAGATCTCCTAATTCATTTGGTGCCTTCCTACCTTACTTTGGACACAGAAACAAAGAGATTTAACTGAGGTCACTGACCTCAAGTCTAGATCAATATTTAGATGTTGGTATCCCTCCTAAAGTTTGCGGTTTTCACCTTGGCGCCTGCTCTGATAATGATATGGTCTACCTCCCCAATTCTTTGGGACTGTATTTCTCATTCATTTTACCATGTTGGCGCCAACCCCTATTGGTTCATGCACATGTTTGAGGATATCCCTGGATGTTCTCAGGAAATTCTTGCCACCAATTAGAATTTCACAAGAAGTCTTACTTGTGACAACCTTGAGTTCCTTGTCCTTGAACCAGTCCCCTCAATTGCCCCTGAGCTGCCTCGTCCAATGCCCCTTTCTTCCAGGGACCCAATTATCCAGGTCCCAGAAGAAGGTTTGGGTTCCTAAGAGTCTGCCCCCAAGTGTTCCCCCTGGTTGCTTGGTGGGATGATTTTGATGGGTTTGGACTCCTACTTCCCCCGTCTATCCAATGTGTCCTCTCTATGGACGCCCCTTCAAGCAGCTATACCAGTCTTGCACTAGATGATGTCCCGGTGGATTCTCCATCCAGGATGGGAGCCAAAATCAGTTAGTTTAGACCCCCTCTCTCACAATTTGGAGTTCAAAAGCTACATACATAAACCTTTACTTTTTAAAGATTAAAATCAATCAATATTGGCCTTAATAGACCAACTCTGGAAAATAATAACCAAGCTTTATAAGGGATTCACATAGTGGTTTTTATTAATCATGCCAACTGTCTTTATCCTAATGTTCATAATAAAAAGAGGGATTTCATGATGAAAGTCTAGATTCACTATTCACAACTAGCTGACAATAAGAGCCTTGGGGCTGAACTTTAAGCTTAGTTTTTATCTTTTACTTGTAACCTAGCTATCAAAGCACTTTCTATACCCTCTGAGCAATTTAATTACTAAAAAAATGAAACAAGTAGTCTTTATTTAGCTTATCCATGTTATTTTACAGCGCTTTTACTTCAAGAGCTTCACTCAAATTCTTGTTGGTAAAACCTTCCAATAAGCCCCAAAGGAATCCCAAGCCACCCAAAAAAGTGCCCAGATCCTCTAAAAAGGCTCAAGGTCCCCATTCCAGAAAAACTCTATCAAAGCGCCCTCAAAGCATTGAAAACAAAGGGAAAGACCCCAAACCCTGCAAGTAAATAGCCCTCTCCTAACCCCTCCTCTTCTCCAAGCTGGTATGGATCAGAAGGAGATGGGGTCCCTTGAAACAATCAATGACAAAAGAAGGTATCCAAGAGTCCAGAGCCCTGGCCAAGCCCTGATGAGCCAAGCCCTAGGAAACCTAGCTTAAACCAGATCAATAAGAGCAAGAACTCAGCTCCAGAAAATTCCCCTTTTCCCCCTGATGGATCTTCACCCCCATCTTTCCCTTTGAGTATCATTAAGGAAGATCATGTCAATTGCCTGACTGATAATCATCAAGAACTAATTGGACCATGGGGTCCCCTCAAGGTGCATGACATCTGTAACGTTAAAGGGGAGCTTAATCTCCAAAAGAAGTTCCCTTGGTTCCTCTCCAATTTCTGTCAAAGGAGGTGCAATTAGAGTCTGTGATGGCTAAACTTTGATGGCAATGTTCAGAAAATAGCCCGGAGAAGCAAGCATTATGTGTGTGAATATAGAAGCTGTGCTGCCAGGATCAGCACAGAAGGATGGGATAGAGCTACCCATGAAAAGGAGAGCACACATGTCATGCTCCCATCAATCTTATCCAAACACGTCTAAAGTGGTACATCTACCAAGAGGTTCCAGTCTCCAAAGACATAAAGGCTTCTGATCCAACAGTTAAGGCCACCACACACCTAATTAATGAGAACCTGAAGCACATCCCTGATTGCAACCAGTTAGTGAAGTACCCATGCAACAAACACCATGATCTGTTCCCCCATAAGAGATCTGTCATGGTCCAAGGAGAGTTAGTCTTGACAGCGGAGCTGAAGATGTTCAACGGTGATGGGGGATTAATTTTATATAACAATGGGCCTACAGCAGAGGCAAAAATTATGCTTCATGCTACACCATAAGCTTGGAGCAGTTACCAGATCCTGAACCCTGTTATTTGAGGGATCTTGGATGGATGCCCTGCCCCTTTTACCAACTATGGATTGACCATTACTAAATTGAAGGCAAGATGGTCCCATTTACCTACTTTCTGCCTCCTGGGGCAACAGAAGAGATCTACACAAGGGCCTTTAAGATCCTTAAGGAGGGCATCAAGGCCCTGCCCAGAAATAAATTGTGTCCCCTGACCATACTGCTAGAGCTGATCCAGATGATGCTGAAAAAGATGAAGCCACCCTTGCTGCAGAACAAGAAGCTCATGATAGAGCCCTTGGCCTCTCAACTAGAATCATGGACTATGAAACTGCCCAGCATAATGCTTTTGTAAATACCTTTGATGGAGAGGTCCAGGGGTGTTTTTCCATTATTTACAGGCTGTCAACAGGCAACTAAAGGGTCTACCTGAGCTCAGAAAGCTCCACTGTCCAGATACATCAGGAAGGTGCAAGTTCTTAATCCATCATTTTGTATCACTAGTCTTTGTAAAGCCAGCACATACTGAGCAAGCCTTTGACCTTCTATGCCAGGATCCATATGCCAAGAAACATGAGGGTGCCTTCTATCCTTTCCTTAGATATTACAAACCATCATGGATTGGACATAAGATTGCTAAGCGCCGGAGCAAGCCCAGTGCCAAAGCCAACTGGAACTTCTACCAGGAAGTTCTTAAGGATGAGATGAAAATACTTCATCTTTGGAGGGCTGGCATAAGTGTCAGAAATTGCGCCATATATGCTATTTCAATAGGGCCTTTGAATAATGATAAATGCAAAGATTTGACTGGTTTTGCTTTCAATTTTGGGAATTCCTTGCTTTCTATAAATGGGTCTGGGCCAATATCCACCCATTCTGGAATACCATACCTTCTCTTGTCTGATCCTGGTATGACCTCATCCCAACGCGGCCCCCTTGGCCACTCTGTCTATCTAATGAGTGATCACCGTCCCTTGTCTACCATTTAAGTAGAATTAATTCTCCTAATAAAGACAAGTATATCCATATTTGTGTTGGCTTTAATAATCTTCAAGATTTTTCCTATCTTTTTTGCCAAAAGGACTTTCACATCTTGTATCCCAGGAAATTAAGGTATTTGCCCTTAATTTTGCCCTGAAGGCTAACCCAAGGCTAGCTTTGAATCTCAAATCTTTTTTTATAAATATTTTCTGCCGTTTCCTCCTGGATGTCGTCCCCAGAAGCCAAACACAACAATAAGCATATCAAGCTCTCCTTTGGGATCAAGCCCAGATGCAACACCTTCTATGAGCACCTCAAAGTCCAACAGGGGAAGACTGTTGTATCCATCAGAGATATTGAGAACTGCCCATCCAAGAAGAAGATAACGTCAAGGAGAAGTGATATTGGAGAGCTTGAGTATGCTACTGAGGTTGGATATGGACATTTGGAGCTTGGGGACTGCCTTAACATGGTTCCTGCCGCTTGTAATGCCAGCCAGGGGATCATGCACTAGTTCTTGGATAGGTCTTTTGGGTAATGTTGATCTTTTTACACAGCTTGGATCTGTTTATTATAGTGCTTTATATGAATTTCTAGTCAGAATAAGTTATAAGCACTTTATAACAGTATCCTTTAAAGAGTCATGGATTTCCTATTAGCAGCTTGTTGCCGTAAGCTGCATTGTATGGCCTGTACAGGTATGCTACTAGTGAAGTGTGTGTAATCTTTAGACTTTTGTATAAAGATATCTCTACCCAGGGGTTCTGGTTGGGATGTATCCCTATGGGATGTGAACTCTCATGCAGGCTCCTTTCTATGGGTTTATTAGTTCTATATGCAAGGAAAAGATATTATAGCAAGTTTAGCCAACTTTGGAGGGAAATGAGATGGATCCTTGCTACATCTTTCAGCCACCATGATCCATCCTTCCTACTCCTTTCTGAATCCCCATAGCTGCATTGCTCTAAAAGTTGGTTTGGAGCTCAACCTTTATCAGGAAAAATATTCAGGGCCCCGGTCTCAGCTGATTAAAAAAGTGGCAGCTCCTTTTGGCCAGCATGGGGAAAAACTTGGTTCTGGTTCTTTGCCCCTGTCAGTATCAGAGTGCTTTTAATTCTGAATGTTGATATACACCAGGTCATCTTGGATTATGAGTTAGTTCTGATGGTTGGTGTCAAGTGGGGATAGAAATGGGATTTGAGATGATTTGGAATTTATTTGGGTGGAAATCAAGGGCTTACAATGGAGTGAGTAGCTATTGGTGCAATAGGATATGGGGGTATGGTATTGGATAGGGTATGGGTTAGGGGGCTTTGAGTTATTGGCTTTAGAGGCTTACTGATTGCTGGATAAGTCGAGGTAAACATATATTTGGAGATATGTGTGGGTTCTCATGTATGGTGAGCTGATATGGGAATAATAGAACACCTGCTATGGGTTGATTTAGTGAGAACCCTGGTATATTTTATGGGATATGTGACAAGTGAACTGTTGGCTCAGCTGCAACAACTCTTTCCTTGAATCACTGGGAGCCCTGCCCATGTCAGAAGTTGCTCTGCAAAGGTCCTAGTAGATTGTGTCTTTGGTAAAATATCTTGAAGAGATTGAGTGCCCTGAGGATCTGTTACCCTGACCAATAGTTTTGGGGGAGTTAGATGGGTCTTTTCTGAAGACATCTCAAGTTAAGTATCCCAGAAAGATCTGTGGAATATTTAAGAGCTTTCCAGAGGTGAGTGGTATGGTAGATTGACGGGATATTTCATCCATTTCTCTTTGGTATTGGATAAACTGTACTATCTTATATGGCCTGGGTTCCCATGGATTTTTAATGGCACCATTATGTCAGGGTTGGTATGCTTTCGTGAGGATTTTTTAAAGCAGCATGGTTGAAAAATACTGGGATTCCTGTTGGTGATGGGTAGGGTTTCTGGTAATGCTTGATGAGTGAGTGCGTATGCCGATGGAGGTAGGTTTAAAAGGTCAGTGGAGAGGGAATAGGCTTCAAGGGATCCATGCTATAGATTGAGGTACTGTTCAGGTGAGTGGATCTTGGTACTGAGAGGGAGAACTGGTAGTTGGTTTGATATGCTAGGGCTGGTGTGTCATATTTGAAATTGAGGTTGGTTAGAGTTGGGTTGTACATTAAATGTCAGGTTGAAGGCAAGGGTTGGTATGGATTTATTAATAATGTAAACAAGGTGTGTAGCATGGCTTTGGTTGATTAGTGTTCTAGGAGGGTTGGGTTGGACATGTATTGTCTGATGGGAAAGGAGATTGTGTGGATGTGCTTGCTGATGTGAGAGAGCTGGGGGGTATCGATCTCGGAGTAGTAGTTGCAGTTGATGGTGTCGCTGGAGAAGTCGGATTCGGACCAGATGTGCTGGACTAGCATCTCGGGAAGGTCTATGGCTTTAGGGGGGATGGATTTCGTGACTTTGTGGTAAATAAAAATTGCCATGGTTAGAAATAGAAAGGCGCATGTGATGATAAATATGATGTAATGGGAGGAGGCTTCGGATAGACGGAAGCGGTTGATGTCGATCCGCTGGATGCGATTGTTGTCGAGGTTGGCGCCAAAGGCATGGATGAGATGGCCGTTGTGGTAAACCAGGCATCCACTCTCATGGCCATTTAGTCCTTCTATGCGATGTCTTGTCCACTTGAGCTTTGTCAAGTCTAGGGTGTAAAGGGTGTCTTTTTCAACGGTGTAAACATTCTCCTTATGCTGAGCCCAGGAAAGGTTGGGCTTTCGAGGAGGCAGAACTCCAGTGGCATTTGCTGACTCCCATTTGCTGGTGCGCATATCAAACGAGTAGATCTCGCCATGGTTGCCAGTTCGAAAGCCATCAAGAATATGCACGATGCCCTTGTCGACGGCCAAGCTATAGTCCTTGACGGACATGTCTGCGGGGTGGGTGTTCCACCGCCACCGGACAGAGTCAAACATACTAAGTGAGTTGTTGGCAAAAGTGACGTATTCAGTGGGGATGAGGTCGTTCCTGGCTAGCCACAAGGCAGTTGGTTGCTCGTCTACAGGGCTTCCAACGTTCCAATCTCTAGAGCCGGAATCAAAAAACTGTAATCGAGTGTCATCGCCAACAACAAACATTCCGTTTTCCGAAGGGGCAAGGGAGGGATACATGCCAATGTCTCGTGTGGTGTTGAAGGAAGCCCATGTTGCATCTGGAACAAGATCCAACGTGAATCCAAGCTCGCCCTGGTTGCCGCCAAGGGCGTACAGGACATTGCCACTTACGGCACATCCCATTCCATAATACGGAAGAGAGGGGACCATGATCTATGCCATCTCCAAGACTCCTATTTATGGTAGCAAAATTGAAAGCAAACCAAGTGCATAATTTTTATGCTTTGTAGCCAATCAACGATCTAATTTAATCTTGATCCACACATAAACTCCATTAAATTTTCATCTATCTAGACTTACTTTTTATATAATTTTTTATTCTAAAACTCTTTCTATTGAAGCACTGGAAACACCAGTCAAAACGTGAACTCTAATATAGCATCTATTTCCGATTATTAATATCTCTATTGGTCGCTTCTAAACCCGACCTTCCGAACCCACCATTAAATAGGCAGTTCTTCTAAATTTTATTATTTTTCTGCCGCCCAAATCAAATCGATAACTATCCATCCAATTATTTAAACCAACACAGATCTTAAAGCAAACATTCTCTCATACCCATTCAAAATTTAAAATTTTAATTAAATGTTTTTATTAAAATTAAAGTAAATTTTTAAAGCCGCATCTAACATAAAGCATCACAATTCCCAATTGAACCAACTCCACCCCGAAAACTGCCATGAACCCGTTTAATACATCAAACATATGGGACATTATTTTTCTTGTTATGCCTAGGCGCCAGATTGGTTATTTTATAACTTAATCACATTATTCATATTCAAATTATTCAGAAAGAGTAAAATACAATCAATCCCAAATATTTAATTGATCTTGGGCTTGGGTGATTTTTTAAAAAATAATTCATTGATTTTATAATTGAAAATTGCAACTTATAGTACTACTGAAAATATCTTAAGTGCTACTACAAACCAAAAATATTTATGATGAGTTGCATGGGAGAGTAATAGCAGCCCCAAAGCTATAAATGCTATTACCCTATCTTTGGCTCATCATAAATATTCTTAGTTTGTTTCAGAAAAAAAGGTTGTTGTTTTTGAAAGACTGATAACTCTATTTAAAATACACCCTCTAGTAAGCTGCCCTACTTCATGAACTTGCCCCAATACACTACTAGCATCTTCTGATATTTTTGTTTCTCTGGTATCATCACGTGATTTCAAATGATAAAATATCTCAGAATATTCTGAGAAGCTTTCAAATGTTAAAGGTGAAGTATATAACTTCCCATCTTTCATCAAATATGAAAGATTAATGCGCAGATTTTTAACTTCAAGCTCTCTTTTTATAGGCCTAAATTTCCTTTCATAAATATAAAAAAATGCTTTTTGGGAAACAATTGAACCAGTTAAAGATGAATTGTATAATTCTTTTCTTCTTTCTTCTTTCTCACAAATATTTTTTAGATCATTAATGTTGTTAATATAAAGTACATTTTCTTTTTCCTTTAAAATTTTTGATATTACACCAAAGTGACCATCAACAATGCTTTTTCCATGGCATTCAACAAAACGGTTATATTTTATGGAACCCTTAATATATTTAGGTGCCTCTTTAAATAAGTAATATAAAAATTCATATGATCTAAAATGATTTCCATTATCTGTCCATACTTTTATATTTTTTATTTTTTTAAATCTATCTAATTTAAGAAGACTTATTAGACATTCACCTGAAAATAAAGAATCATGTGATAATATTTGAGACAAAAAATCATGATATTCATATTTAATTTTATTGTTTTCTTTAAAAACTAATGCAAACCCTAATAATGAGATTGGTTTTTTTGAATAAAAACAATTATTGGTCTCAATTGGACCACCTCCAACCTTTAAGTTTTCTTTATAATCTATAACTACAACACAAGACTCATCATCTAGTTCATTAATATCTTTTTTATATTCACAATTTTGATGAACATAAAAGTCTTGGTGCTGATTAATAGTCTTTAAGTCATTGTCTATAGATTCTGGTAATGGTAAGTTTTTACTTTCACATTCTTCCTTCTTTTTTCTAGTGAATTTTTTAAATTACAAATATTGCACATATCAGTTTGTTTTTTACTTTTTATTATATTTTTAGGGATTAATTTATAGTAAGTAGAAATTGAAACTGAAATTTCATTTTTTATTTTCATATTTTCATATATTTCTTTTTTTGTTTTAAGTAGAGAGTATTTAATTTCAGTTGAGTAATTACTCATCTCTTTTTCTATATCTTTATAAATTTTTTCAGGCACTTTTTTTGTAAACTGGCTTGTTTCAAAAGAATTTTCCAGCAATTTTTTAATTATTTTTTTAGTTATTTCTTTTTTTAATGAATAGTTATTATTTTTTTGGCTTTTTTTGTTTAAGCTTACATTTTTATTTTTATTTATTTTTCTTGAGTATTCAAACTCACTTTTGGTTATATTAAACCCCATATCATTAAGCTCTTTTAAAGAGTAACTGGAAGTAACCAGAGATCGCAAGGCTGGGAGATGTTTTTGGGGAGAAGATTTCATGAGATCCTTTAAGTTTTCAATGAACTCATTGCCTTTTTGATTTTGAATAGTTGGCAGGAACTGAGCTTTCCCAAATTCAGTTTGAGTAAGGAAGTGCTTGATGAAATTATCAAGATCATCACCAGCAATAAAGAGGAATGCCTTTTTTAACATTGCAATTCTCTCTCTTTTTGTTGAAGCTCCCAAGGAAAAAAAGGGTAGCATGGAAGAAGTAAATTTAACTGAGGACATGGTAGTATTTTGAATCTGTAATTAGGTCAGATCTTTGATGTGTGCCTTAATGATGGAGTAGTTATGATCAGAATGTGGTCTTTGAATTGGGTTATTTGGATTAGAAGCTTTGTGGTACTTTAGCTCTTATATACCAAGCTAAATGACACCATTCTGAAAGAAATGGTGTGATAGCTTTTATTATAGTTTGAACTTGAATTTATGTTTGCAGAAATTAATTAAATACCCAGTTTTCATGCACAAGTGATATATGTGAAGCAGCTAAGCATTATTATTACATCATATCCTCTTTGTAATCAATGCAAATCAATTAAAATGATGTATTCAGTTAATTGTAACTCTTCCGCATATTTTTAAAATGATAAAATATTAAAGAATTCCATTTAATGAATGCTCAATTTGAGGTTCGAAGCTCACTTGAACCTTAAAATCAATCTAAACAGTGATAAAAACATCCTAACTTCAAACTATCATAAAATCCTAGAGAATTGAGCTTTTTAAATAAAATAAAATGCGAAAATAAAGCTCTCAATCTTATCTTTAATTTCGTCAAATAAAAAACATCTGTTGTGTATTCAAAAAAAAGTATTTATTAGCTTTGAAGTAATCTACTTTATATCATTAGATATAATCATATAATAAAATCTGGATTATGCTCTTTTAAATTACTTTTGCTTTAATATTGAGCATAGTATACATATTAAAATTTTTACACCAATAGAAAGATAAGATTCTTAGCTTCATTTTGATAGTTTACAGTGTGAAAAAATATTAATTTTTCATTGAGTTATTAATGTTTTAAATATAAATTGTGTAATTAGTTACTTTTTCAAAATCGAACTGTGTTATGCTGCGACTTGAGCAGCATGTGCATTAGAAAATGGCCTAATCTCTAAAATAATGACCCATATGCTCACTTGAAAGCTTCCCGCCTGACTTTCAAACAGCAACATTATGCCCGAAACATCAAGACCCCATCTTGATTTAGAGCTTCAATCTCCCTGGAACTAAATCACCAGCAACCCGATTCCCGCTGCTGCATGGACTAGCTCTGCACAACACTCTGATAGCAACTGCTTGTAAGACTTTTTCCTCTCTAAAAAGCGGAGAATTTACTTGCTAAATTCCTGTTTAATAGCTGCATGTAATCCAATTACATACCAGGTTTGGATTACAGATGGTAAAAATATTCAGCCCCTTTATCTGGATTGGGATCCATGAAGATTCTCAAGTGAGCTCAAGCGAGCGATTTCGAGTTACTTAGCTTGGGAATCAGTGAACATTAACCCATTCACGAACAATCGTACCCTATGCAAGCTACCAAAGGGGGCGGGAAGATATTCCGGCAATTATTTTCCTGTCGACTGATTTTCAGTCAAATTTGATCCAGCCATAATTTTCTTCATATATAATTTTTTTAAATTTTGCAACAATAAAAAATAAATAAAAATAAATAAAATGTATCCTATAAAAATTATTCTTTAACTCTTTTAATGTTTTTCTTTTATCTGGCAGCAAAATTTAATTTAATTAGTTTTTAAAAAAGTAACAATTTAAAATCAAGTCTCATAAATACAAAAAATGTGAATAAAAATAATTATATGTGTAAAGCTTAGCTTTTATTAGTAAATAGAGTTTATCTGAATTTTTGATTTATTGTAAAGTTAAAAATCTTATATGTGAAGAATATTATAGGTGTCAAGATTATACTTCTGGGAAGTATAATAAACGAGATAAGGGGGAAGATTTAAAAGAAGAATGATACTTTATTGGGTAGAATATAGAATATTATATAGTATCATAGGAAGCCACATACTGTCCATGTACGTCATGGAGGTCATTGTCATGAATGACATTTCAATACTTGTATTGAAAACCCAAGAGTTGAACCCAAATTCCCTGAAGGTGGATCAAACCCTCCAGGACAGTCCAGGACCCGCCAATCCATTAAGTCACAGACTTGAACCGTTAAATTACTCTGCAACCCGCTGGCCTACTACGGAGGATTCCCTGAATGGTTGCCAGACTGCCGCCAAACCGGTGCCAATGAAGACCCATACCTACAAAGGAGATGTAGTCAGGCTAAAGGAGGTTGGGGAAAGACCTACTACTATACCTGCCAAGCGCCAATACTGGAGTTTCAAAATCAACATTGGAAACCCTGGAATCAAACTCTGACCCTCCAAAGACTACTCAAGTCACACAAAGTGGACGGGAAACTGCCCACTTGTTAAATTGCAAACCTGAGTTGACAAGTTACTCCAAGACCCACCAGTCTCCCAAGGACAATTCCACAAATGGTCACCAGATTGATGCCAACCTTGAGCCACCAAAGATCAGGACCTATGAAGAGGTTGTAGCTTGCCTTAAGGAGGTTAAAACAAAACATATTGTTAACCCTGCTAATGACCACCAGCAACTGCCAGCCTTCTATCCAGAATGGGTAGTACAATTGAACTACTCAGGTGACATAGTGAACAATGGCGGTGGAAAAAAGCATTGCCACTTCTATTCACCAGAACAGGCACAACCTGGATCTGCTGCCCTCAAGACTCTAAGCCAAGATCCATGCCCTGCCAGTGCCTTGTCTGCAAACCTGAACCCTGCAAAAATTGAAGAAGCAAAATCCCATGGTATAAAAACCCCAGCGGTATGGTGATGACCACATTGTCATTTTTGATAATAAAGTTTTATGAACCTTTGGTTCAAACAAATCTTACCTTACCTAGTCTTAGTGATCTTTCATCTCAACTCTATTCAAGTAGACCATCAGGCAACCTCACCCTCTGGAGACCAACCTGCTGATCCTATCCAGGCACTATACTGTCCCCCAGGAGCCCCCTTTGGACCTGTGCATTTTACCAAATACCCGCCCAACCTGGCCTACGCGGAGTATGACTTGGAGACCATCCTCATTGCTGACTCCTTGGCCAGGACTAGAGAAACTGAATACATAGAACACAAAGGAAATTAGTACAAAAGGCCGCCAAGGTTGTTCAAAGACAAGTACAATTATCTGCCTGCCTACTTCATTCCCATGACTCCGCCCTTAACCCCACGGCCTGACCGCCCAATTGAGACCCCCACCGCTGCAGAGACTACATCCACCCAACTGTTTGGAGTACTCTATATTGCTTTGACAGGAATGGTGGATTCCATGGTCCCTATCTCTGGACCCTGTTCCTTACTCAGGTGATCCATGTCTTACATTATCAAGTTAGCACCCATTCTATGGTGGGCTTTACCCGCCGGCTCAGTCCAACCCCATCCTGAGCCACCCAATGCCTCTACCTATTCCTGGCTTCCTGAAAGTCATGAGGCTTACTCAAGTTGTGTTCTGCTTAGGATCTGGATTGTATGATCCCCATAATAGATGGTCAAATGATAGGAGTGCCACCAACCTATTGATTAGACGGTGAGCCATTTGGTGACTCATTTGGTGAACAACTTGGGGTGTTAATTCCCTGAGAGGGAGTAATCAAAGATGTTGTGATATCTCCCCCTGGGGTGCTGGAAGGTGGAGCCTTGGGAATTTTCTTCAGAGAGTTGGGGATGTGTGCTTGGTATTGATCCAGTTTGGTGTTGGGGACAGGGAGTCTGGAATTTTGTTGGGCCGTTCTGGCTTTACATAGGCAGAGTCAATTGTGATGCATATGCTTCAGCTCAGTCCGTGCTCTAATGCCCTTGATGAGGTAGGTATTATTGGGCTTGACTTCCATAACAATGCCTGGTCTACGCAATCCTGGGTATAATTTGTGCTGGTCATGGTTGTCAACCCAGATTTTGTCTCAGGTTGAAACCTTTCCTGTTGTAGTAGGATTGTTTCTCTCTCAACCCTTTTGCAATCCATGTATTCTTGGTCCTTTCTAGCCTGTTGTATGTTGGGGCGCTAGCCTCTGGCACCTTCTTAGGTAGAGGTAATTGGGGTCCTGCAGCTGTACTAACAAGAGTGGGCTTTTGTCCATAGACAAGTTTGTATGGGCTTTTGCCCGTATTATGGTTAACCCATGTTCAATAGACCATGAGTGCTGTTGGAAGCATGTCAACCCAAGCCTTTGGATTGTTA